>OW618044.2:9255131-9855131 GCA_939531255.2 Thera britannica
TCATCGATGATGCCAGGTGCCGTGTGTCGTCGGCAGGATATTAATTATGCTTATTGTATTATAAACATGGACACCTCACGCATATAGGCATTGGAATGAATAGTTGAGTAAACAAAGGGTCGTTTCTTTATTAATATGTTATTAGACCGACGACAAGATTTAACAGGAATGGCGTATTTGATAAATAAAGTACTAAACGAATAAATATTCAGTTCTAGGTAAGTTTTACACACCTAACAAAAATTGAGCCTGCCAACAGCTTAATTCAAGAACTTTCGGCTGCTAATTCGCAGCCTATTCCTAAACCCTTACTTTACTTAAACCAAAATATAGATTGAAAGAGCTCAGACAGCCGAACAAATGACAAGATAAGCTTATTAAACAAAAAGTAGATGGTTAGCGTTCTCCAAAAAACATCGTCGCCAGCATACCTAGCAACAAAGCAACGCAGGCGAAAGCCTGTAGGTAGCGATAGGTATATTTGTTATATTTGCGAACTCGTCTGGCTTAGGGCCTTCAGTCTGGGCCCAGTCAGTACATAAGTATAGGCATCGTCCGCATCGGTAATCCACCCCAACCTCCATCGCGCCGGCTACACCGCTCCCGTCCACCACATCAGGCGCCCACCTCCCCGGTTCGGTATTCACGTAGCCGCCAGGTTTCCGGCGTTTATCTATTAAATCCAAACTAATATGCAACACAGAAGTCATCTGCACATAAACTGAAATTTTTGTTACTTTTAACACACTTGGTTTTGACCCGACGTAAGTAGACTTTAAAAAAAGTAGTGACACAAATATCATTATCATGATATGAGCGAAGTGAATCAAAAGCTTATGGTCCAGCCAGCTAGTCGCCGATTGTTGGTTTTCTGCCTCACTTTCTCGGCTTTTTAGGGTTCCGTAGCCAAATGGCAAAAACGGAACCCTTATAGATTCGTCATGTCTGTCTGTGTGTCTGTCTGTCTGTCTGTCTGTCTGTCTGTCCGTCCGTATGTCACAGCCATTTTTCTCCGAAACCGTAAGGCCCATAGCACACGGCGTATTTTAAACGCGCAGACGACGCGCAGATTACGCGCGTATACGCGATTCAAACGGGATTCGATCGCAACCTTGTAACTTAAGCACACGGGGCGATCGTGAAACGCGCCTCTACTGCGCGTATACGCGCAGATACAGCGATACACACGCGCTGTAGTCGCTCGTAGATTTTGCGTTTTTCAGATCAGTGACTCCTCCTTCAGTTGTACAATGGCGTCGGTTGAGACAACACTGCTTACGTTGGCTTTAGTACTTCTTTTAAAAAGAAAAAAAAAGAAAAAAAAGCGAATCTATTGGATAGACCCATTTACGAGTGAAAAAATATTGAGTGGTCATTATCATACAACGTTTAAAAAATTGGTAATACATAGAAGATGGAATAAATTTTATAAGTGTTATCGAATGTCATATTCGTCATTCCAAGAACTTCTTTTGATTCTAAAACCGGAGTTAACTCGTCAAAATACAGTAATGAGATCATGTATATCGGCAGAAGAACGTTTGCTCATCACATTGAGGTAAGAAAACAACTAGTATTTATTTATTTATTTATTATGTATTTATTTGTTTATTGACCTTTTACAGTTTTAAATCAATTGTAGAATGTTATAAGTGCACTTAGATTATTAATATGAGAAAAAGATTTATTCAATATCATCATACATGTCAGATATAATATCGGAGTCATTTGTAACCGATTCATTGCTATCCAAATTTTGAAGTGAACTGACAGATTCGTTTCTTGGCGCTGATTGATTACTTGGATATTGAGGCTGAAATTCAGACTGATATCCAGATCCAGACTGATATCCAGACTGGTATCCATACTCATGTTCATATTGAAATGCACGTTGGTATCTATTTTCTTGTAATGTTCTCGATGACTGTCCAATATTTTTATATTTACGAATTAAATTTATCATATCAGCTTTGGCCTCTAACTTAAATTCCTCTTTGATGGCTGAAAAATCTTTAGCTAATGAAACTAAGAACAGTATGTCGGGATTTTCAGATAAAATTGTATTATTCGCTTTAGACATTTTGAGATTTGCTGTCAGTGCTTCATACAATTTGTCCTGTGGGTCTTCATGTTTTGGAGTCTTTTTAGACTTCTTTGGTGAATGTGGCTTTTGAAAATCACAGTCTTTGTCATGCCCCAGTGCTGCATCATCATTTTGACTTGGAGATCTTATTTCGTAAAGCGGGTCTAAAAAAGTTAGCAAATTGGAATATATGTAGGGTCTTCTAGGCTTAGCTCCAGATCCACTGGAACAGTTATTGTTCTTCGCCTTGTCTCTTTTATAAGCGTCCTTAATACTCTTCCATTTTTTTTGAAGATCAATGACTGAAAACAATAATAATGTCAAAAGTTTAGTTATTTATTAGGTTAATTTTAATTTATTTGAAATAAGTAGTTGCAGGTTAATTTTAATTAAATATGTAAAATTTACGATGATAATAGGAGTTTTAATAATGTTATTTTTTTCAGGTATTTAGCTACGGGTTGCTATTTCTCAGATATTCACTATGACTTTAAATGTGGACAAACGACGGCAGGCATTATAGTCCGTGAAACAGTGAAAATAATATGGGATAAATTAAAAAACATCTGCATGCCAGAACCAACCGAAGAATCACATCTAAAAACTGCTGAAGGATATATGAAATACGCAAATTTTCCCAACCTACTTGGGGCTATCGATGGGAAACATATTAGAGTTATAAAACCTCAACATAGTGGATCAGAGTATTTTAATTATAAAAAATATTTTTCCATCGTATTGCTTGCAATATGTGACGCAAATTACAGATTCATCGATATAGATGTTGGATGCTATGGAAAGGCTGCAGACTCAACAATAAATGAATGTAGTGAATGGACCAAAAAGATAAGGCAAGGAAATTATAATATACCAAATGCGAGACCAATATCTAATAATGGAGTGCCAATACCATTTACGTTTGTTGGAGATGAAGGCTTTGCATTATCTCAACATTTACAGAGACCTTACGCTGGAAAAATCTTGCCACGAGAAAAAAGAATATATAATTACCGCTTGACACGTGCCAGACGATACATTGAATGTACATTTGGTATATTAAGCAACAAATTTAAAATCTTTAATCGACCACTGAACGTTAGCGTGGACTTCAGTGTGGCTATTGTGAAAGCCTGTTGTGTACTGCATAATTTCATACGTGAACGTGACGGTTATAATTTTCATAATTCTTTGAGTATAGCTGGTTTAGAAGATCCTCCTGAAGAAGCAAGTATGATTTCGATTGGTCCAAGACGGTCACAGGGACAATTAAGCGGAACTACGATACGAAATATGTACACTGATTATTTTATTAGCGATGAAGGTGCAGTACCATGGCAAGATTCTAAAATTTAGGGTACCTACCTAATTACATGTTCTACTGTTTTACTGTTCTATGTACCGCGGCACGGTGGGCCGAATCTGAAAAAAGAAACTTTTTTTTTTCGAAACGTCAATTTTTTGTTCAGCCAATCGATAGAAGCCGTCAATACAATATTTAATGAGATACGATTATGATGACAAATTTTTAATTCATTAGTTCCTTTTTTTCAGATTCGGCCCAATGTGCGCCGTGAAGATTGCTGGTCCCATGTCGCGTGCCCGCGTTTTAGGGTGCTAAATCGTTAGTTCCAATAAGTAAAAAAATCGTAAGAAGGAAAGCGAAACAAACGAAAATTACACCAGAACTTATCACAACTAACAATGTAACACCATAAAACGTGGGCACGCGACATGGGGTGGCTATCTTTACGGCGATGCTTTATGTGTAGTCCTAAAACAAATACATTATTTTTAAATAAATATAATAAATCTTACCTGCCAGGTTTTTTTCCTTGCTGGGTTTTTCATTGAAATTGGTATAAAAAATTTGGCACAATTCATCCCAAGCATTTCTTTTTAACACTTTGTTTGAATATTCGGGCAGTAGTGAATTCCATGTAGAGGGACGATTGTTTATTTCTGTTATAAAGCGGTCGGTGTCAAAGGGTTCCATTTTAAACCAAATACACGCGCAGCACACAATAAACTATTATTGCAACTGAGGCGCGGGCGGTGGCGGCGGTGCAGTGGTGGCGTGAGCACCCCCCCTGCCCCTACTCCGCTCCTTTGTACGCGCGTTTGTATCGCTTCAAACGCGCGTATACGCGCTTCATGCGCGCGCTTGTATCATCAATGCAAACGCAACAATCAGCGTCTACGGCGCCGAAGACGCGCGTTCCTGAAACGCGCGTCTCCAGCGCGTTTAAAATACGCCGTGTGCTATGGGCCTAAGAGCTAGACTGATGAAACTTGGCAAGTAGATGTATTCTGTGAACCGCATTAAGATTTTTACATAAAAATAAAAAAAAAACTATAAATTTTGGGGGTCCCCATACTTGAAACTGAAACTCAAAAATTTTTTTTTCATTGAACCCATACGTGTGGGGTATCTATGAATAGGTCTTTAAAAATGATGTTGAGGTTTCTAATATCGTTTTTTTCTAAACTGAATAGTTTGCGCGAGAGACACTTCCAAAGTGGAAAAAAGTTGGTCCCCCCCCCTCTAACTTCTAAAGTAAGAGAATGATAATACTAAAAAAAATATATGTTGTGCATTACTATGCAAACTTCCAACGATATTTGGTTTGAACGAGATCTAGTCAGTAGTTTTTTTTTTATACGTCATAAACCGTAAACCGCAATTTACATTTCGACGAACTACAAGAACCTTATTATGTTACATCAAGTAACATAATATAAAGGTTCTTGTAGTTCGTCGTGCTACGGAACCCTTCATGGGCGAGTCCGACTCGCACTTGGCTGCTTTTTTTTAAAGTAGGCGCACCGGAAACCGGCTTTCCACGTAAATGCAGTTCACTACGAAATGAATAGGCACCATCATGCACCGCCATTTTAATTACACACGAGTGCAGCACAATTCGCTTACAAAGAGTTTTAATTGAGTTTCGGTCCTAGCGGGGTGTGAATTGGTGAATAGGTAGGTATACCTATGTTGGCAATGTGGTGAAATAGATACATTTAAACAATTAACATGGACCTATATTCATGGACTTTAAAGGACATGGTGAATACAGATTACAGAACTAAGTTAAGTAAAACGGAAAACCTAATGTACTTTTAAGTGTGCAAGAGTAAGTAAAAGAAAGTATTTGAGTTATTTTGGCGTTTCTCAGTGATTTATGATGGGTTTATATTTATTATTAAGAATAACCGAGACATTTGGTAGCTTTGGACCTTGGGGATCTTTACCGACCCTGAAAACAGACAAAGAAATACCAAGCCCCTATTTGAAATGCACGGCTGAATTTAAAATGATTTATTGAAATGTTTTTTAGATATCCTCAACAGATTGGTAATAAGTAAAATAATCTAAAGAGATATGCATGGAGATTACAGATATTCAATTTCATTTTCTTTAAAAATCCTGAACTAAACCAAGTTTGTACCTAGTGAAAACTGTGACATTTGGTTTTCTTTTTTGACCTTCGGTAAATTCTTTTTTTGATACCTAGTAATAATAGATTGGGACATGCAGATTTACCTCATAAAAGAAATCAGCACAGCACTAGCTGTACCCTATTATTGGTAGGTACATAAGTACTTATCTACATTATTTTAAGTGAAGAACACAATAAACTAGATTTTTTTGTAAAATGTAGGAAATCAGCTCCCCCAACCACACCACCCCCCAACACCACCTAGGTACCTAGAAATCTTATTATCTAAATAAATGTAGGCTAGTTTTAGGCAGGCAAAGCAATACAAGGAAAAATAAATCAAATTTAAAAAAAACTTAAAAGGAAACAGGTAGGTAGTAATCTCGCAGCAAATCGCTCCAGAACTCTTCGCCGCTACAAAATTAAAATAAAGAAAAGAGGAAACTAGGCAAACCTAAGTAAAACAAGACAAAATCATAATGGGCCCTTGCATCGCGTCGCTCCAGGTACTAAGTAGTTAGGTACCTACTACTTACTTGGTGGGAATGTACTTATTGCATGTAGCAGTTGCATTGCAACAAATTGCATTTCTTGAAAGCAAGACGTGAATGAGTTAAAGTGAAAGTAGGTAGCTATCTACATTGTTCGATTCAATGGAAGCGCACTGTAGTAGTTGGTACCTATCTATTCTATTGTCAGTAAAAGAGTGTTTAATCAATGCACTTACCTCGTACTTGATGCCGGCCAAACGGAGCCATGTTTCAATTTTCAAGCAGTACGGAGAAGTCGACGGCAACAAAGGAGTGCGTGATAGTTGATACAAATACACGACGTCTTTTTCAAAATTAGCCTTATGCACGGTCGGCTTGGGCGGAGCTGGCTCAACTTTCTTATCTTCGCCCTTTTCTTCGGCTTTTTCAGTAGCCGGTGCTTCTTCCTTGGTCTGTCCATTGTCTGCCGGCGGCGGCGGCGGCGCGTCTTCCTTCATCTCCTTTTCGTTCTCTCCTCCGTTGTCAGGAACGTTGCTCTTTATTTCTGTGGTCATTTTAATGTCTTCGAGTAATTCACAACGAGCCAGCAATTATATTCACCACCGCGAGACCGTACACAGCGCGATACGCGACTTGTTCGAAACAAGCGAGGCGAGGAATTCAACTCAACTCGACGCGCGCTCTCAAGCTTCTGTCCGGCCGGCCGGGGCTGATTTGAGCTTGGTTGGGGCGTGGGGCGAATTGCGCGCGCTTCCCACTCACTCACTCACTCACTCGCTTGGTACCTTTCGCTAGTCGCTAGTTCGCTACCCTTACCTTCCCAGTTTTCAACATCCACATCCGGTGCAGTAACAGTAAGTCAATTGAGCAACCGATTGCCAAGAAGCAACCAACAACCTATGGAATCAACTTTGATGACTAGGTATACCAAGATAAGTTTGCACCTCGCTTTTCTGTGTTTATCTTACCTATTAGCTCTGGATGGTCCAGCCTTCATTTAATTAAGTACAAAATATCTGGTAGGTACCTAATTAGGTATTGTGAGTTATTACCTATAGCAGTGCGCAAAAAAAAGTTTGACGTCTAATAAGTGAAAACCAAAATCACGGCGCCTGCCATCTGAATTTAGCCACATAAGACGACCACATCAGTCATTGACCATTTTCACTCAAGCCGCTCACTTCAGGTGGTCTAGCTAGACAAGATCCACTTTGTGTTTACCTGTGAAAAGATAAATTGTATGTATGACACGACAATCACGTTATTCGGCGTGCATGAGTAGGTATCTGCTAGGTAAGTTAATGTCATTTTCATACGATTTATCTTTCTGCAGGCGTGTTCCACAAACAAAAAGTGTATAATGTCACGACACCCAGGCCCACCCACTCATTTTGTAGGCATTCTAGCTAATCCAGATCCTCAGGGTTGTCTCAGTGGCCAAACGATTTAAGGCCTGGCTGGTATGCCAATATTTAGTGCCGAAATTAGTGACGCAGATTGGTATAGGTTTCATAATTTATGCCGGTCTGGTTCTTGAGTTATTGGCCAAAACATGAGGACCACCGTTCAGTAATCAGGACCTTGTGGCCACCCGTCTTCTTGAATAACTTTGTATCTAATGCATCATAATTAATGGATATAGTATGAATTTACAAAAAACATGTGTATGTATTGTATCAGCTATCTGGTCTACATAGTACAAGCTCTGCTTAGTTTGGGGCTAGATTGCAGCTAGGCTCCTATATCTTGTAAATTTTTGTTTTACATCATCGGTTTTTGAGGTTAAATAAAACCTCAAAAACTCTAAAATATGTTATTTATCTTCTTAACTAAAGAGTCTAGGAGGCTCATTTGCTTGCCAATATTTAGTTATTAATTTTGCCGGAGATAATTTTAACACATAAAATTATTTGATCCATAATATGATGCAATAGATACAAAGTTATTCAAGAAAATAAGTGGCAACACAGTCCTGATTACTGAACGGTGGTCCACATGTTTTAGCCAATAACTCAAGAACCAGACCGGCACAAATTATGGAATCTACACCAATCTGCGTCACTAATTCAGCACTAAATATTGGCATACCAGCCAGGCCTTAAATCGTTTGGCCACATAGTCAAGAGGACAACCAAAAATTTTTACCTGCTGCAGGTAGCCCTGACATAAACAACCTTAGGCTCGTGAACTCATTCAAAGTGGGTGGGTGGGTTTGCTAATGCAAAAACCATACCTACCCACCAACCTGCATAATAATATTATAGGTGGTAGGTACCCTGGTCACAATAAGACACTAACTTTTAATATATTTTTTGGTTTTTAATCCAGATTGAAAACCAAAAAATATATTACCTTAATCTTTTTTTATCTCATTCAATGTCATCACATTTTTATCAATCAATATCCTACCCACTGATTCCAGTCCAGTGTGTGAAAGGTCAGTGGCTCACGGCGGAATGGAATATAAAATGGCGGCAAAGCCAAAGCTCGTTGAACACCAATAGAAAAACTTTTAATATATAAACTGTCTAAACTGTATACCCTAACTATGTATTGACTCGGTAATAAAATTTAAAGTTTGTCGACTTTTAATTGACCGATTTAATATGCACTCTTCTTTAAAAGACTTTGTATCCTTATTTTTAACTCGATTTTCATGGGTTAATGAACTCAATAAAACCGCGCGAATTTTCAAATCCGATAATTAAATCTAAAAATATATAATTTAGAATAAATTGTCTCCCTGGCAAAAAACCGACACCACCGAATCTAGCAAAATATGAATTACTAGGGATCTTAAATTCAAAGGTGGCTTCACATTTTCCATCTCCTTTTTTCTAAAATGTGACCTCGGGTCGGTCTTCGTAAAGAATACTTATACTTAGCTAATCTTACTCAGTGATAATATCGATTTCTAAATAGGGATTATAATAAATTAAAGCAGTCGGGTTAGCTATATACCATTTCTAACTCAAGACCGGCTGGACCGTTTTGGATAGAACTGAGAATGATGGATTACCATAATAGAGATAGAGACTACTTTTTTACCTTAAATAAAATAACGGGATTTAAATAATGCTTTGTTGCCTTGTCGGGAACAAGGCAACAAAGCATTATTCAAATCCCGTTATTTAAATAAACTCGCATTATTTAAATAAACTCGTAAGATACACACATAGAAAAACATGTACCTACAGTTCGGCTGGGTGTATCTTGGGCGGGTCTGGCCTGAATGAATGGGAGCTGATCTTCGTCCAAATAAAACCACCCAATAAAATCAAAAACTTTATTATGTAATAAACAGGTATTTGCTTTCGGTACATACAACTTTATTTAACAACATCGAGCACATAATTTCAGTTCGTAACCAGTAGGTAGTACGGCAATCTATTTATTATTGTAACCGTAGGGATTTAAAACAATTTGTTCTACACAAAAAACAACAAGTAACTTTTTGGGGCTACCCCCAATTATTGTTTTTTTTTTAGGTACAGTCATAACATATAATTATAAAAATGTTAATTTCAGATAAAACGTAAGTCATCAACACCAGTACCCGAAGTCCCAGTGCATTTACAACATTTCGTTACCAAATGTTGTTTTCGTTTAGCCTATTTGTCTCTGTCTATTGTATGGAGAAAAGATGAGACAACAACTCTAACTACGTAACGAATTTTTGCCGTCTCATATTTTCTCCATGCAATAGAGAGAGACAAAAAGGCGAAACGAAAACAACATTTGGTAACGAAATGTGGTAGCAAAACCCCGACTTCGGGTTCAGATTGTAACCATTTTACATAATTTTCGAAACTACGTCATTAATTTTGTATATTCACACCTGGTACATCTTATAAACTTGATAGAAAATTACAGATCTCAATGAGTTATCAACTGAACAGATTAGAAAATATATTTTTTGCAGGATATAATTTTTTTTTGTTCTTTTTACTTATCTATCATGTTTTTCCTGATGTACCTAAATAATGTACGTCAAGAAAAAAAAGTCTTGTGAAAAAACCAAATTCCATCAAAAGCGCATCATGCAATCACACATCTCGAGCGAAATAATTCTTTTTTTTTTTTTTTTTTTTTTTCATCAACCTATTTTGTCCCACTGCTGGGCAAAGGTCTCCCCCAAAGACTTCCACTTATCTCTCTCTCGAGCCTCCTCCCACCATCTCCTCTCAAAGGTGTCGATATCGTCCCGCCAACGTTTTCTTGGGCGGCCCCGTGACCGCCGCCCGTCAGGGACCCAAGGTGTACTGATGGTCGCCCACCTATCGGGAGGCATCCGGCTGACATGCCCTGCCCAATCCCACTTCAGCCGGGCAGCCTTAGCCCCTACATCGGCAATGCCCGTTAGTGAACGCAGCATGGTGTTCCGTACTCGGTCAACGCGCTTAAACCCGAGTATGCTGCGTTCCATGGCTCTCTGGCAAATCTTGAGCTTGGACTTCTGCAACTCGGTCAGTGACCATGTCTGTGCACCGTAGGTTAGGACGGGCAGAATACACATGTCGATGAGTTTGCGCTTTAGTGTTAGAGGAAGGTCTCCCTTCATGTGTCCAATTCTTACATAATCAAATATACAAAATTGTCGTTGAGCCTCAAGCATAGATTTATTGACAGTTCTCCATTGAAGTGTAAAAAATCTATGCTTAGGCTCGACTCAAACTCAAGCATTGTTTTTGGATACGGCTCTTTTTAATAATATGTATTGTAATAACTGTTCTTACATGCGCTCAAAAAACATTTTTGTAAAAAAAATAGATAGTGAACCTTCCTGATCAGCAGTCAATCAACCCATCAAGTGATCTATTAATTATTATTAAGATCAAAAGGATTGATTCAGAGTAAATTCATAAAAAAATATTCAAATTAATTAATACCCTTGACGCAAACAAGAACTGTTTACATCCAGTTAAAAAAAAATACAACCATGAAAAAGTCACAATCTCATTATGTTATAATTAGGTACCTATGCCTTTAATTTGGGCACTTCGTCGAATTTAGAGATCGTAGAGTCTGTTCAGAAAGAGAGCCGTCGTGGGATCGGAGGGCGCTGCAGTGCTTAATCACCTTTTTTGTATAATGGGCAATACAATAGCGCGTCGGTTGCGTTTTGATCCTATCACAACTAGTGTAACTATTCTTTTATTTAATTTTTATGATGCAAAATGCTGACAGAAAGAAAGGGATGAGCTGCCATATAAAAATTAAAACGTCAATTTGGCCACGACGGCTCTCTTTTTGAAAAGTCTCTATCACAGAAATTTCGACTTGCCACTTTGCATACAACCTTCAATTTCTATCTTCAGGTCTACCATAAATTTTATGCTTTTTCTAGATCAAGTAAAAATGTTGTCAAATATTTGATCGGTTGATTAGTCATAGTCACGTCCTTTACTTTGCTATAAGTATAAAAATAACATCATTATTAAAAAAAATACATCGTCTTCGTAAAACTGTAACAAAACTAGATTTATCTATAGCTAGAGTTAACAAAGCATTTGATTACCTACATTTGCAGTACTTGTCAATTTACCTATACTCTACTATCGCTAAACCAAACGTAATCAGTTTGATATTTCGGCTAAATCACAACATATTTATTAAACTATAACTATATATAATATATAATTTCGATTTATAACATTTATCCTTTTCGTTTGTTCTTCCAAAACCAGCTTTTGTGTGTACCAGTTAGGACAGTTTCAGACTAGCATTCTTTCGGCGCTTATTGTGTGCGCGAGGTGTAAAGCGCGCCTACAAAATCAAGTTTGAACGCTTGTACAATATGATACGCCTGTATAGTCAACTAGCGGGCGCCCGCTCGCCCTGTTCCCGTTACTTTTTCGGGATGAAAGTATCCTACGTCCGTCTCCTGGTTCTAGGCTACCTCTCCACAAATTTTCAGCCAAAACGGTTCAGCCGTTCTAGAGTTATAACTCTAGAACAGCTGAACCGTTTTGGCTGAAATAGTGTAACTAACACGACTTTCTTTTTCTATTTATAGAAGAGATACAGGCGTAACGTATCGCATACGACAGCAAGCCTGCGCGTACGCTTGTGCTTATTTTTTGCGTTACTACACATGCATGCACAAGAACGCCCAATCTATAACCGCTCTATAGGAGTATAAAAATGGCCGACGCATGTCACAGTCTATTGCAAATCTGTTCCACACAGATTGAAACAATTTCATGCTCTAAAATACCTTTCAGGGATGAAAGCCGTCGATGACCTTATCACTCGTACACTTTGACCATAATTTAAATGATATAAAGCCACTGACCATATTTATCGAAAACCGCGAGCATCTACATTGTGTGCAATTCGATTGCACACAGTTTAAAAAAGAAATAATTTAAATCCAACGCGTTTTCCTACCAAAGTTTACCCAAGTACAAAAACCAGTGAGGCTAAGTTTTAAGTAGAAAAACGTGCAAAGTTCAAAATATTTTTTTGTTAAACTGTGCAATCGGATCGGGTACAGGATAGTTGCTCGCGATCTTCGATAAATAAGTTCATGGATTTTGTATCTTTTATGATGTCAAAGTATGCGAGCGAGAAGTTGTTTCAAAGTTTCCATGGTATTAAACTGGTCACAGAAAAAGTGGGGTTTCCAAGAAAGAACCAGGGACAGAAACGAATACATCCTCTTCAAAGTGCGGGCGACAAAGTTGATATAATATAATACTAAGGTATATTCTAATCTAAACAATGTTCGATGATTCCCTTAATTCCTAAAAGACTCTCATAAATGATAAAATGTAACATGCATAAATACTTATTTAACTTTAATACACAGATTTGTACGTTTATATTCAACCGATGTTTTATTATTGCTTTGTCGTTAGATAGGTGTTGATCAAACGAACGAAAGCAAACGTAAGTGAGGGCTTACTAAGACTCGAAAGAGTTATCGTATGTTTTGTATTTATTTTATTATGTGTATTTTTTGTAACCATTAAGCCCGTCACACATTTAGCTATAATAATATGAATATGCCGAGCGATAATATAAATTACGGTATAAGTCAAGTATAAGTTGATGAAAGAGAAAAAGTCCTAGCAATATATATTATATTCTGCTGAGTGTGAGGTCACTTGAATATTTGTATAGAAAATAATATCTTAATATGCCTTGCTATCATTTTATATTAATAGTTTTTATAGCTACGCATGTGTCGGGCTTTAATCCGTGTGGACATTTGCCTCGTTCGCTTGCTTCAGTTCGCCTTATCTAGAACCGGCCTAACACAAAACGCTGTCTAATATCGAAACTTATAACCCCTAGTTTTATATTGATGATGTTGACTTGTTATTTTTATTTATCTTTTGACATTTTGTATTAGTAATATATTGTATTCTTTTTTATTTTTTCCCTTTATTATTTTAACTGTTTTTATTTTTAATTTTCTTAATTAATTTATATATTTTCATGACATTACCTTGTATAATTGAACATCTTTTCGACATTATTTCAAGCAATAAATGGACTTTGACCCTTCTAATTAAAGATGCAATTGCTCGAATCTATGTAGTTTACTCTTGGAATACAGACGTATACCAAAAGGATTATTCCAATATCTAGGTTTAGCCTCTCTAATGTAAGGTAAGTAATAGATTTGGATTTCGTTCACTTAAGTAGTAGAAGTTCCTTTTTTAGACAGCATTTTGTGATATGCAGGTTTAAGTTTAGTATATTAAACTAGCTCTGACATATCGCAGATAAATAGAATGTAAAATTACAATGTAATAAGACACTTTGTTTGTAACTGTGCGTTAAATAACGTTACAAGGTGACGTCACAAGGAGCCGTCTATGTACAAGACAAGTTGTCAGCTATTCGTATTCAGAGTGTAAAAAGGCATCTTTTGTTTAGGCACTGCTATAATTTCAGATGAGCATCAAACCAACTCAATCAACAACAAATTGTCAAAACCTTAAGATAAACTGGTAAGATACTCGAGAACTGACTTTTTATACCCTGCTATATAACAGCAAAAAATTAGGCCTATTAGAAACTGGATATAATGAAAAAGATAGACTAAAACTAGACAATTCCTCTCAGAATACTGGGTTTCGTAACATACAATTATGTATAGTCGCGGTATGAAAATGTTCGTCACCTTAGAGTCGGTTTTCGCTTGCACCAGTGCCTTGATCATGAACATATTTTGACATAATTTGTGACGTTAGCTTATCGGTGTATTCTGTCAATTCAGTTTCAAAAGGTAGTATGTGATCGCGATACGTTGAACAAATCAAGTTGAAAATCGACGAAAATTTTCATACCGCCACTATACCTACTACAACATTTTTATATTGTAATATTTATGTAAACGATAGTTCACAATGGAGACATCAGAAGATTTTCATATATAAATGTGATCAAAAAGTAAGCAACTACATATTATTAACAACACTGAAGAATTATAATAGTACAAAGAGGAATAATTCTGGAGATTTTTAATCATATCTATGGCAGTATGTATAAAAACATTATGAGGTAAATTTCCTATTAAAATGCAGACTTTTTAACTATTGCTTTCAATTTCTTCACTGACACTTATAGTAATGAGCGTGTCCACTATAAATGAACTATAGCTACATAAATAACATTTCACTTTCTCTACTTATCTACGTACAGCTAGCGAACATCCTACAAAATGTAAATATATCTACCTACTCATGACAACACTCAAAATGTTCTTCAACATATAAAATTAAAACAGCTATACTTGTATAAATATATTGAAAATAGCCAGTGTTTGATAAATATGTAATAGCCATGTATGTATTTCCCTTAAAGCTATTGACACTAAAACTTTTGTGATGATTTATTGCCTTGTGTGATGTAAAGTTTAATTAATTTAGCTACTGAATCGTTTTTCACAATTTTAACATTAGGCTATAATTTAACGCAGTCGTGTATTTCCTAACTTATGTATGACATTTACTTTGCTGAAGTCATACTTAAATCTTGGCAACTTTATCTTCCGCAAGAAAATCTCATAATCAAGGAATCGTCTAATATTAAACAGAAAAACTTAGAATTGTAAATTGAAACTATTTTCTCGTTTTTTATTATTCCCATTCTGTCAGAATGATAGGGGTAGGGTAGGTAGTTCACGGATTTTCAAATGCTACGAATCTGACATACCCTTCTTACATTCACTCTCAACACGTCTAAATTACATGCTATTCAGTTCAGGGTTCTTTCAACCTGGTTTTTCCTAAAACGTCGCGCGAGAAGTGCGCCGAAGTGCATCCAACCTTACCTGTCAACATCACACTTACCTGTTGTGCACTTGCATGGTACAACTGTTTCGGACCACCCTCTGTACATAATCTTTGCATTAATTTATCTAATCTGGCCACTAACCCTACTTAGGCTATGTAGGGATACATAGCCTCTGTTCTTCACAATTTCCCTATTACATGTTATAGGTTGCTTTTTTTACCATCCCTACTCAGCTTATCAACTTCCCTTCAATATTCCACGTATCTTAGCGTTTAGTATTCAAATCAGAAACACACAATGTCGTCCAAATATAGTCCAATGGTTACACACTATAAACGTACTATTTGTTTTGTAATACATTACGTTTTGTAATGGTTCTGTCCAAATAAAGTTGTCAAGGAATGCGCACCAAATTTTGATGGTAACGTTAGCCTATTAGATACATAATTTCACTGCAAGGTAGCTAATTCAATAGTGTCATCAAAAGTGGCCTTTTCATGTTGCCAGTCAATCAACCATAAAAGTTCCTGTGAACCAGTTGCAAAGAGAAAAAAAAAATATTCGTGAATTTATGTTATTGTTATTTTGAAATAGATTACTACTATCAATAATCATAATGTCATATTTATAAAAATACTTTAGTTACAATCAGCCTATGTGAATGGCGAGTTAGAATTATATAGATTTTTAGGGGGTTTAACCTCTGGCTAAGAACCGGGTTCTTAGCCCACTCAGAGCCATATAGAGCCTCCCCATTATTAAGTAAAGCAATAGTTACAGCAATGGCAGTGCGGTAACAGGCAGACAGATACGCTTACGTATCAGCGGTTGCTGCGTAGCATAAAATATGATATTGTTTGCATTTATTGTTAAAGTCACGCTTATAATTACAAGATTTGCCTTACCACAGAATGAAATGAGTACGGCGAAAATAATAAAACTGTAGCGGTATTAATATTAGGCTGTGTTGATCTGTTCCAAGTTTAGATGGGTGATGAACCGCAAACGCATCTGTAGCGACGGCCGAAGCTTCCGAATCACACTCTCAACTTCATTCTTCATTGTGTCACCGACAAACATGTATTTTATGTGGTAACTGAGGGTGGTGTTCAGGAAATTAGAACATTATGGTTTGCTGACTGGCCTCTCAGCTCAGTTGGTAGTAGTTCTGCATTCAACAAATATTTGTGTGGTGAACACAGATGGTTGATCTCTGTAGCCGAAGTCGGGAGTTTTGCTACCACATTTCGCCTACCAAATATTGTTTTCGTGTGAGCACGTGCCTCTCTCTTTGGTATGGAAAATAGATGAGACAAAAACTCGTTTCGATCGTTTCTACGTCACGTGTTTTTGCGGTCTCAACTTTCCTACATACAATAGAGAGAAACAAATAGGCGAAACGAAAACAACACTCCGACGTGGTAGCAAAACTCCGACTTCGGGTACTGTTTAAGTGTTATATTGTATTCTAAGTGCATTACAAACAAATATATGAGTATTATATTTATAAGCTATTTGGTTCCCATAGTACAAGCTCTGCTTAATTGGGGGCCAGATACTGTTGTGTGGATTGTGCACAATTTTATTTGTGGTATGGTATAAATCACAAAACAGAAAACTAAGGGAGGATGTCTCAGAAAATATAAAGGAATGAGAAACGCAAAGAAAGGCATCAGAGAAATAGGCAACCCAATGCTTTCTAGAAATGTCAGGGGACTTTTTCGGGCTGATAATGAAATTCAAATGGATGATGTTATTTTCAAAAGGATACAGTAAATCGCATATAGGATCGATGTACGCCAGATGCGGCTGAGACTTGTCAATATGCGCCAGTAGCTCGTATAACGTCAGTGTGATGTCCATCACAGCGCGAGACAGGTCAGAGTTGAACCGCTGCAGGAATGGGCCCACGAGGTGGCAGAGAAACAGTAGTTGCGTCTCCATGTTAATCTCAAGAGACAACTTGTCTTTTATGAACCTGGAATTGAAAAACAATGTGTATAGGTTAATGCTTTTTGCTCCGAGGGTCATGTGGCGACATCCACTGTGAAATTGTTAAGACCCATGTACACTATGGAAGTTCACAAAATATAAAACATGAGGGTAGATACGATAAAATGTATACTTACACTGGTACTTGCATGATCTGCCCTGCGCCGGCATGATACCAGATCGCATGCGCCAATGCCAACGTCAAACTATACTTATTCTCCAACATCACTTCAGTGGTCGTCTTCAAACTGAACAGCTGAAACGGGGTGTGAGTGTACGGCCATTCGTTCAGTTCCTTATCAGCGATCACTTCAGAGATACGCTCATGTAGAACAGTCCAGTAGGGGTCCGGCAGCGCTGCCATAATCAACCCTATCGCGTTGATCCATAGTTGAATCTTCATCGGCGGGATGACGACGAAGCCTTTGGATATGACGTCGAGAAGACTGTTTCCGACGGAGTTGGCAGACAGCGGTAGAGCCATTAGCTCGACGCAGGTGACGTAGAGGGAGTGAGCAGACGGGTTTGGGTACTCGTTGAAACGCCAGTCCGTGTTTGGGAAGTGAGAGGTGCCAGTCATCGCTAGAAAATTAGGCTGAGGAAATTACTGCTGACTGACATGTTACCCTTAGATTTATATAAGCATTAAAACAACACCTTTCAATCTTACATAGTAAGAAAAAATATAGCTTGTGTGTAAAAATTCATTCAACACACAAATGTTTGTCCGAAGTGGGCATCGCACCCTCAAACTACAGCGTTGAAAAAAAAAGTAAGTAAACAGGCCTTTGCATCTATTGTAGATGATTCATAAAGCGTCAGGAGTAACTGGTGATTACTCATGCCCCTACTTACGGGACGCTACAGTGCCTGGGACAGGATTTTTTAGATGAAATAGGCTTGCCCATCACCTACACCATCCTGACAGCTTAGTCGCGCGCGTCTATATTTTTTATGCATTCTAAAAGGATACTGTCTACCATTCTGTTGACAAGGGTCAAGTAGTAGTTAAGGTCCGGGGTCCACCCAGTCGCATCAGCCTCCGATTTGTTCAGGTAGGTTTGAAAGGGCTCTGTGGTCGCCCAACCAGAAGGACGGACATCTTTGAGAGAACCCAGCACTGCATTGACTAGCTTCCGTTTCAGTAGTGGCTTGTCGCGCAGCTTAGTCTCATAGTAGTGGAGTGTGTTGTAGAGGAAGGTCACTGGACGGTCTGAAAGGTTTGGAATTATGGCTTTACTCATACACTAGTATTTCTAAGATATAGAAAGTTCGGTTTAAAGAATTTTATTTCTCATTAAGACTAACGTCAATTACATGAGAATTACTTAACCTAGTTATAATAATAATAATATTCCAGTGCGGGTAGAATTAAAATCGGTTTAACAAATGTTGACTAAGAAGCGAGTTCGCTACATTCCAAGTTACAAAGTGGTTCTTGTGATCTAACAGAAAGTAGCTTTTTGACTGAGAAGTTCTATAATTGAGAACATAAAGATGTATGGATTCAAGGTAGAATTCTGATCATCGATTCTGATTCGTGGGTTCGATCCCCACCGAGAACAAATATTTGTGTGGTGAACACGGATGTTTGTTCTCTGTCTGGGTGTAATATTGTATTCTAAGTATGTATTTACAAAAAAAAATGCATATACGTATTATATCAGCTATCTAGTTCCCATAGTACAAGCTCTGCTTAGTTTGGGACTAGATAGCGTTGTGTGGATTGTCTATAATATTTATAACCTTGCTCAAAATAAGTAAGGCCTTTCCATCACTGGAAATTCTGTGTAAAACGAATGTAGATCTGAGCCCCACTGAACCTTGTGATCTTGTGATAACGACTCACCGTGGAATTTATACAGATACCCTAAATGCTCGAGCAGTTGTTCGAGATTCTTGCTGACTTGCGGGATTTCCAGGTAGCGATGCACGACAATATCGAACACGGGAATGAATCGTAGGCAAACATTGCTCAGATACACGGGGATGGGGCCGCCGTAAGCGTTGTTCGTCTCTTCGGACGCGAATTTTTCGGGATACTTCCTGTGGAACGCCAGATGCTTGTCGTACCTGGAAAGATTGGTAGGTTATACACAAGCCGTAACGTATTAAGCCACTTACAAACCAGCCGACAGCGCTGACTGTGAGCTAGTGTTACACAGCTAATAGTGGTGCGATTGTTATGCTCAAACAAACATACAACACCAAACTGCCACTAAGATATTTGTTCGCTTCGCTCCGAGCAATAGAAATAAAAGTTGTGAATTATGTAACACCCGATTTTTACAAAACAATGAGAAGAGTGCTAGATATGAATGTGGATGGGTATAGAAGTAGAGGTAGGCCAAAGAAAAGATGGATGGATTGTGTGAAGGATGGCATGGGAAAGAAAGGAGTGACTGCTGAAATGACAATAGAGGAGAGTGGAGAACGAAAACTTTTTGTGCCGACCTCTCATGAAGTGGGATAAAGAATTAAAATGATGATGAAACTAGTACTTTCCGTAGATAGGGATAACTGAAAAATCTAAGTATTTTCAGGCAGCCCCTAATAGAGTACCCCGAAAGCAGCAATCGGCAGTTTTCTTCCCATTTATATTCATGGCAGTAGCTCAACTGATTAGACCTATGCGTTATGATTATGGTCACGTAAAATATAGGCAGGTTGTCTAAATAAAAAGCAATCACCAATTATTTTGTTTCCAGTGTTCGGGAGAGTTTTCCTTGACAAAGTCCTGTGCTCTGTTCCTTAGTTCTGAGCCTTTCAGGAGTAACAGCTGAATGATGTACAGGCACACTTGGCTCTCATTTCCATCGGGATTGGGGCGTAGCACCTGGTAAAACAAAATTTAGTTAGTTTACTTCTCTGTCTGGGTGTTATATTCTATTTTAAGTATGTATTTACAAAAAATATGCATATTACCCCCGAATACTGAAACGCAACTCAGATTTAAGCACGTCTCAAGCGACGAATATTTGACAGTTTTCAATGAAAATCTGTCAAATATTCGTCGCTTGAGACGTGCTTAAATCTGAGTTGCGTTTCAGTATTCGGGGGTAAGTATTGTATAAGCAAATTTGGTTCCCATATTACAAGCTCTGCTTAATTTGGGGCTAGATAGTGTTGTGTGGGTCGTCCACAATATTAATTTTATTTATAAAATCTGACCAAGTCGGGCATTTTCCAAATGAACCATGACAAACATTTACGACAACAAAGCTCAAATGATCACAGCCAGTACGAAACATCCAGCAGAATAAAATAAAATAAATAAATATTATAGACAATCCACACAACACTATCTAGCCCCAAACTAAGCAGAGCTTGTACTATGGGAACCAAATAGCTGATATAATACTTATATAAATTTTTTTTGATACGAGAAATGTGTGTGTGTGCGTATTTCTCGTATCCTGGTAGCCTTCGCTCCATATCGTTAATTCCCACCATAAACAATACAATACTTACCAAGCAGAGAACGAGTTTGTCGATGGTGACGATGTTATACTTCCAGATGATATCGCTGATTGCATCAACGCATTTGTTGATGTGCGGCCCACCCGCCGGGTTTGTCACTTCCAAGACTAGATAGTCGCAGAACTTGCGAAGGTGCGCCGAAAGCGCCCGCGCACCTATACGTTCCAGTATCCTGAAATAACACACCAGTTAAAACCAAATGAATTCCAATGGAATTAAATTAAATGAAATTCATTGGATAGAATCAAACATTATTATGCAGTGGTGGTGGGATAACAGTGGTACCCAAACAATGATTATCCTGTGATATGGCATACCAATGCCCTCCGCCGAACAAACTAAGCACAGCTTTTATTAATAATTATTGAACATACAAGTATAAAATAATAGTATTATTTACTTAAATTAAGAAGCAAAATATTGATTTATGGTACAGATAAACCCAAAATAAGAAGACTTATGCCAATATACAAGTAAATCTCAGGTTACTTTATTTTCATTAACATAATTAACTTACCACAATTTAATGTATACTGTTTTGATTAAGTAAAATAGTTTTCATTATTAAATAAACTAAGGTAACCAAAGATCGTGTGGACTGGTAACAGCAGTGTTATACCCAGCAGTGGTTTAATCGAGAGGGCTCGTGGAATAAAAGAGCCGAGCATTAGCTGATTGGATAAGGATTATCAACCGAGCTATACGAGCATAAAAAGCATCATCGTCATCAGCCTGAAGAAATCTACAGCGTCTCTTATACATTTGACAACAGACTTCCTGTGATTAACTTCATCGTTGGTCCTAAGTTCGGCATGTTTATCATGCGCACTTGATGTGCGGGCAGGGTTTTCCGCAAGTAGGCCGCTGGTGGGCCCTTTTTGCGTGACCCTTGCTCGAACTTTTTTAGGTTCTACAACACGCCGGTTTCCTCACGATGTTTTCCTTCACCGTTTCGAAAGTACTGGCATAGTGCACATAAATTTTTTCGACAGAAAAACTCATTGGTTCACGAATGGATTTGAACCCACGACCTTTGGATCGGAAGGCGAGGCCACTACCACTATCGTTGGTCCTAGGAATAATACTAACTTGAAAGCGATAGGGTTGATCCTGTTAGTCTCGAATATCATCTTCCACAGCAGACAGAGGAACAGAGGCGTGCCGGGAACAGAGAAGTGCGAAATGATGTCGTTGTCGTTCGCCATTGACGTCCATTTGCGGTATTCCTCCTCAACAGACTTCTTCAGTACTTGCTTGTTCTCTTGAGAGGCTGTATTCTGACAAACATTTTTATTTTATTTTATTTATTAACAAAATCCACAGCTCTTAAGGTTTGCATTATGTATCTTATAATATGACTTATAGCCAATAACGGATTTACATTTTTTGTGTAAAACTGATAAGAGAAAACGAACTAAGTAATTTACTAAAAAAGAAGGTAACTAAGTAAGTGTTGAAGTGTGTTTGTGCCTGCCTGCGATTGTCTTGTGTGAGGTAGTGTACCCAAACGTAAATGTATGAGTGTGGTGTAACTTTTCACTTATCCCTATCTAGGGAAAGTACCTGTTTCATCATTATTTTAATTTCTTATCCCACTTCATGTGGGGTCAGCACAACAGGTTTTCGTACTCCACTCTCCTCTATTGTCATTGCAGCAGTCACTCCTTTCTTACCCATGTCATCCTTCACACAATACATCCATCTTTTCTTTGGCCTACCTCTACTTCTATACCCATCCACATTCATATACACTATACACTCTTCTCATTGTTTTGTAGAAATCGGGTGTTACACAATTCACAACTTTTATTTCTATTGCTCGAAGCGAAGCGAACAAAGATCTTAGTGGCAGCTTGGTGTTGTATGTTTGTTTGAGAATGACAATCGCACCACTATAAATACCAAACAGAAGGCTGATTGTATTGACATGCTGAATGGTTTGGCTGCAAGCCTTGATTTGTAGTTGATTGATTGAAATCAGGAGTGGTGCTTGGTGATCTTGACCAAACTAAAAATTATATAAAATATAGTAAACAACTAACTTGCGAGAAGAATTCGACCAGCACCGGCGGAAAGCACTGCAGTGTGTGCTGAGACCACATATGTGGCGTGTTCGTTATTATTGTGGTGAGCAACTCCTTCACAGCTGCGCCGTCGTTGCCTGAAATACACAATCAAAGTTGAAAATACAATATATTAAAATTTAAAAGCTCATTTTGAAATCTATAACCTACTATGAAGAGGTCAGTTTTGTGAGTTAGTGAGGTGCAGGGGGTAATCTCTGGATCTACTGAACCGGTTTTGAAAATGATTATACCAATAGTAAGCCTAAGACACTCACAAATGTATGTTTCATCATCAGGCAATGGAAAGACTTTTTCGCGGCGTGTGACTTGACTAATTCATTTCAAATACATTACAGCTACATAAAAAGAACAAGCTTAGAATGATATCTTCCATAAAAACATAGTAACAATGTATTTGATTACCTGCTCCAGTCATATAAATGCCGCGCGCCAATGTAAGCACCAGTACTCGATTTAACTCTTCGCTCTCGGAAGACACGAGGGACTTCGGCTCGGAGACCACCCGCGACATTTGCAACTGCACTCCCGAACTGCCCAAACTTGTGATAAGGCGGAGTGCGGTGCTCTCGAAGCTGGATAAATAAATACACACGTCACAGAATATTAGATCATCTAGAGGCACGGCAGTGCCCCCGCCAAGACGAGCCAAGCGAAACTCAAAAGCATCTACCTTTTCTCGAAGCGTTACGTCATTTTTTGAGCTTACATAACTTGGGTTTGCATTATACCAGATAAACAAAATTCTCGGGATATGATGTCAATAAAACATACCGCTTTTTAAGCTTTTAAAGCTTTTGCTGTGAAAAAATTAACAGATCCCAGAAAAAGCTAGGCCTGGCTTTGCTTACCTTCTTTGGTTTGAAAAGTATGTCTTTTCAAACTCTTTTTGGTTTTATACCAATCTACTGTATAACAATATTGGCGAGACGGTACGATGCACTTATTCATGGTAGGAAATTAAGTCATAAAACTTCAATGTTTTTTAGCAACAGATCTATGAAACCGCCATCCCATACTTTTCTAACTAAGGAATAGGCTAAGCAAAGACAGGGCTTGGCTTTTTCTGATCTGATAACATTTTCACAGCAAACGCGTTGAGCTGGTGGTGTGAGTCTTGGCCGCCAATATTACATGTTTTCGTTGGAATAGACCAGTCTACTATAGACAAGGGGCTTGCAGGTAGGGCTTGTAGGTTGCCAAATATTGAGTATATTATAAGTACTGCAACAATGGGGCATGTCTCTGAGTAATGCAAATATCTTCTAGTGCATCTGTATTCAACATAAGACATTCCTAGTGATCTTCTAAGAGAGAATGTCTGCAGTGACTCGGTTTTACCGGTTGGGTTATACAGTGGGCTCGCTTTCCTAAGTATTATTATTTAATCTATAAAATCTCAAGCTTTGAGTCCTAACAAACTTAGAGTGTTTCTCTTACCACAACTGCAGCTGAGTCTGGTTAGCTTGCGGGTATGCCGCTAGGGAGTGTATATTGGATAGCAGCGTCACCCGGTAGTGTGGCTGGATGTGGTGGATACGGTACGAAAACATATCCAGCAGGTTGTGGAGAATACCCCACGCGTGGGATTTGAACACGTTCGGGAGAAGTTGATCTGGAAACCAGAACACACGATTTTAAAACATGCTAGATAAATAAATATTGTGGACATTCCACAACTTGAAGCCTCAAAAGCAGAGCTTGCTCCATGGACCAGATAGCTGATATGATACTTAAAAGCTTTATTTAAAAGTTTTATATAGATAAGAGTGAAAGGGTCACACCACATAGTTGCCTTTTCAGGCAGCAGGGCTATATAATGACTGATACAGGAATAAAATGCCATTAACTCACTAATAAATCCCTTGATCCCCAACGATTCTATCTCAGTGTAAACCAGCAACCGGCTATAAGTCTCGACCAAAGCCGGCGCCATCATACTACTGCCGGGTACGTTCGTTTTATTCTGAGCCAGTTTAGCAACATGCGACACAATAGAATGTATCAAAGACATCTTGCAGTGTAAAGTCAGACTATCCAGTATACACATGGATAATGGAACCGTTGGTAGAGGTGTTCCTGGGTTGCCATTGGATATTGCTTTTTGACTTCCGAACAAGGTTTCTATGATGATTCCCATGGGACGGGCATAGAACTCTTGGTTGGTAGAATAGGCATTGCAGAGTAAGGCGATGCGATAGTCAGAGCCCATCAGCGTCGGCGTGTTGTTTGAAGTCACAAGGTGCTGCAGAAATCTGAAATAATGTACAAATTATGATTGCGAAACACATGGATTAACATACTAGGTATATCAGAATTGGATCTACTTGCACATTTCATAGACAGTTAAGTAATTATAAATACTCACTCATACTGGACCTTTAAGTTTTGCGGCATAGTCATTGTTTTTTGTTCTGACTCTGCTTTCTTCAACAAATGCATCCATATACAAACGACTGCCATTTGGTGTGTGGAATGTGCTTTACCACACTCTGGAACTGGCAATGGCTCCTTCTCAGGATACAGAAGTTCATGTAGCTTGATTATAGGTAGAAAGTTGGAAAGAGGATTCCTTTGGATACTCCCAGATATGAATTGCAACAGAACCCACATAAGATGATCTCTTCCTTTCTTCATGTCATGCCCTATAAGCTTATTGTGAAGCCCCATTACAATATTAGGGAAGGAAGCAAATCCAATCAGGATTAAATATATGACTTGTGATGACAAGTGGAGCCAGCACCAGTGGGATGAAGACATTTCATCTTCTTCAGTTTCTTGTTCGCTTCGTTCCATTGGCAGTATCATAAGTTCCACTAGCTGATCTTCTAGTGCAATGCATCTTTGCTTGTGCTGCTTCTGTAGCCCCAACATTGAACACATCATATCTCTTGAATAAGGCTGTTGCAGAACATGTTTTAACAAAGATATTTGTGGTTTTAAGAGGTCATCATCGTAAGGCAAATTTCCTTTGAGCGAAAACTTCAGAGTTGTTGGGTCCAGCCTCCAGGGGTTAATCAAATGATCAGCATAACCAGAAAATTCTACAACAGGCAGCATTTGCGAATGTCCAATTATTGAAACCATTTGTGCACATGGTTTGAAACTTTCAACAAAACCGGTCAGGAGTTTGGCTAGTTGCTAAAAAAAATACCCTCAATAATTCATTGGTCAACTATTATGAATTAAGTAAATTGTGTCTCAACATTTTTTTATTAACTTACCCAATGTGGCCAGTGGTTGTTATCTGGATAATCTTTCTGTATTTCCGTTACTATAAAATATGCTGGCAATAATGAAGCATTACGGTCAAATATATATTCTATAACACTATATAAGGCTTTCAGCTGAGGCATTGTACTAGAGTTTAATTTGACAGGCAGTGTGTGTGCTTTTTCTCGACAACACTAGAAATAAAAAATACATAATTATGTAGTTGGTATATCAAAGAATGAATAGAAAACAATCCTTTCCAATTCTTTACACAACAGAACACTTACTTTCATGATTTCTCTGACACCCTTATAATCTACACCTCCAATGACTCTTCGTATCAAATTGAAACATTCAATCCAAAAGTCAGCGTTTTGGTATATGAGCTTTTCGTTTGTCAAAATGCAGTCACACAGCATTCTAAAAATATTAAAACAAATACAATATTAAGATATTACAGAGAATAGAGAAAATTATTAGAAATATTTACTATATCATTGTCTTTAACATGCGCTATTCTAGGTGTCAGAGAATATTTAACTGTAACTTTTAAAAGTCTGAATAGACCTTCAGTTACATAGAAGGTTCAGGTTACCTTGCTTGCAATATGTTGCAATTTATCAGGTTTTCCAAGAGTGTCAAGAGCTGTCTCATCTTATATCTGTTGGTTAAAACTGCAGCCAGAGTCAGGTACTGACGCATGGCAGATTCTTGCATCTCCGGGCCCAACGTAGACATGATACTATGAAGCTTCTTCTGATATTTTGACAACCGCTCGTTTTCATCCTCCTGTTTATAGACTAAGAAGCAACTGAAGGCTTCTTCGACAGCCTCCACTCTCTGTAAGTATTCATCCTATTAGTTCTCCACATGAGATTACATGAGTAGACTAGCCTTACATTTCATCAAGACAAGCAGTGAATAAGTTATATGAATCTCTTACCAGTATCTCGTGCACTATATTCGCTACTTGTGTGTCCCCCATGTTCGCTAGAGTACCTAGATCACACAACGTCTTTTCCGATTCACTATCAAAAATTGTCATTGAAACACTCGGGAATTACACAGCGTGGTCTAAATAACACCGGGCGGTCTCATTTTTAGGTTTCATACTCCACCGTCTATAAAAAAACATGGTATTGGATCGGAACTCTTCTCTGTTCCAGCAGTTAGACTTTTATAGCTGCATTGTTTCTGTTTGTTGCAGTAGAATCCACAAACTCTGTAGTGTAGATTACTGTAAACAGGTGTACTGGTGGACTGGGTATATCAATCAGGAGAAAAAGAAAATATAAACGCAAAAGAAAAATTGGAGAACTTATTAAATGTATGTAACGTAACCCTCTACCATAACATAAACCTACTTTGAAAATTCAGCGGGACAGAAAGAGAGCACAGAGCTGGCACAGCACAGAACACATCCTGCGAGGGCTGCCAACTTAAAAACATATTAATGCTAAATCTATGTTTGTAGAATGACCAAAATATGCTTAGTAGTTAGAATATACCAAACAAATATATTTTAACCATTAATAGCACTGCCAATACTGACATAATTATATAATTAGTTATTTTCGATCTGTTGAAGTGACTCTTATAACATTCGTCGTCCTTCCGTCCACTAGTATTCTGCTCTATTCATACCGCATGCACTGAATAATAACTGTTAACGAACCACCAAGTCTTTGACAAAAACAAAAATAGATGAGTGTATTAGACAGGGAACAGGAATCACAATGGAATCCGCGATAAGGCGTTGCCGCTCTTACTTAGCTGTGTATTACACCAGTGATCTTATCTTTGTCTATCCCACGGAACGTAGCTACGAGTAGAAGAGAAAGTAGATGTAAGTTTGGCAACACCTTACTCCTGTGTATATCGTGTCTGTTGATTTCCGACATGTTGGACAAAACATTGTCTTGTTGTGCTGAGAAAACTCAATAAATTGTGTTAAAAATAAAGCATTTCTACAAAATCAATTCACCTAGTGAAAAAATGTGTTGTTCTGCTGTGTATTGTTCTTCCAGAACAACAAAAGGAGGTTTAGAAGACCCGGAATAGTCATTTAATACGTAAGTCTTAGTCAATATATTTCATCTTTTTACATGCTAAAAGAGCGAGATTTTTTACCAGAAAAACAGTAATAATTAAATTTTATTTCATGTTAGTCATATATTCATAAGTGTTATTGATGAAAACTAAGTGTAAAACCATTAATTATTGTAAAATAAAATGTATTGATTTAGGCATCTGTGCTAGTGATGTACTACACCAGCCAATTTGGCTATATCGATAATATTTTAGTTTCCGTTTTTTATGCATATAACTCAATGCTTTGAATGAGTTTACTGCGGGATAAATGTTTGTAAGATCTGCAAATATTTGTAGCGGGTCACTCGTAGTTCCTGATACCCACGATACGGGTATCCTAGTGTAATCCTACTGGGGGATCATGACTACTAAGTACTCAATACTCAATACATTTATTGCTTTACACATGGTTTAGTTTCTGCATGCATCGTTTTTAGGTGTAATTAGGTATCACATGGACTCTGCATGGGTATAGAAAACATGGAGGCAGGCCGAGGTTTTAAGGTAAGTTAGCTTGATATCTTGATATTAGGATTATGAAGTGACTGTTGTAATGTTGTGGAATCATAATAATGTGAAACATCTTTCGTTTCGTTTTTTTTGTACACAATATTTTTTTTTAAATGCTAAAAAAAACCGCGCACAGTCAAATTGGCGGGAATGAAAACCTGATACCTACCTATCTACTCTGCGCTGTGGATGTTATGTTCTCTTAGGTTTATCACAATTTTATTTTGTTTAATAAATACTAAGTAGGTACTTAGTCGTTGGGTGCTGTATAAGATTTAAAACTCGATTGAGAGACATAGCTGAAGAAGTAAACTTCTGATTCTAGAATTAATTTGTTTTTTGTTTCCTCGCAAATTAGAGAATAGTACTAAGTATACAATACTCGGCTGAAATAGTAATTAACGGCCTCGTTTATTTATCTCATTTATAATTTTTTTTAGTTTCCCAAAATGCCCCAGGACGGAAAAAGATGCAAGAAAGTGGTGTGGAAACACAAGACCTTTCTACAACACCCAAGCGAGCAGTGAGAATTTTAAAAGTTTAAACCGTTTCATAAATTTTCATACCGTGAAAATCCCTCATTGTGTATTGAATTATATTATTGTAATTTAGTTGAACAAATCAAAGAGTTTATATCCAATTATGACGCCTTTTTCATTGATTTCGGTATTCAATAAATAATGCTGGACAAGTCACACAACATTATCTAGCCCTAGAATAAGCAGAACTTGTGTTATGGGTGCTAGATAACTGATATACCTACATAATACAATACATTACAATACATGTATAGGTATTTTTTATTTTTATATAGAAAAGACCAGAACACCCGGAATAAATACCTGCAGATCGTACAAATATTTGTTCTAAGGCGGGAATCGAACCCGCAACCTCTTGCGTCGTAGGTGGACATTCGCCCACTGCACCACAGAGGTCGTCAAATCGTCGTAATTCATCGATAGGTTAGTTAATGTCGTTACTTCTCTAGTCACGCACACTAACACATATCTACAACATTTATGCCAAAATGTTGTGATATATTTTTAGTGGAAACGCTACCTTCAACACGTGATTTGTATGATTGACAAGTTGCGTACGCTTAGAGTGTTTTTGTAAGATAGGATATCTCAAAATGTATCTAAGAACATGGTGTATGTGAAAAGATAAATAAATGAAACTGAAATTGAAACTATATTTTTAAGTGTTATCTGTGAAAATAAATGGTAAAGTTTACTCAACAATACAAGCTTTAAAAGTTTTCTTTCTGACTGATGACTTGAAAATATGCCAAATCTAGCCATGAAAATTATATGTTAGCAGCACTAAAAAAAAAACTTTACCTCTCGGTTACAATAATTCGCTGCAAGGATTGAGCCCTCTTCATAGGATGCATCCCTATTCCATAATCTGTGGTAATTCTGGGTAGCTGACGGCTGGTCCGTAGCTGGTCGGTCCCGCCCCGCCGCGCCGCCCGCGCCGGTCCCGCCCTCCTCGTGGCGTCATCACACAGAGCCAGAGATAAATCCATGATAGACGCATGATAGCGACGTTGATCCTCGCTCAGATGTCAATGTCAATTGTCATGCTATGTCATTGACGTTGACTGTCACATAAACAGGCCTAGCCAAGCAGTGTTACCAGATTCAGTATTATTTAGTGCGTATTCGGTATTTTTTTTCGATACTTTTGAACATCAGTGTTTTATAGGTATTTTTATAAGAAGTCAATAATTTTAGGTGTATTTTGGCTGAAGTTACATCAGCATGGTGTTTTTTTCGAATTCTTATAGTTTAATGTCATCTGAAAGATATGAAAATCTAGCAGACACAGTAAAAATCATTCAAACAAAGAAAAAACTAACAATATAAATAATTCTATTTTATGAATCAAAAATTAGTTTATGCGTGTGTGGGCCACGCACCCTATCCTATGCGCAAGTTAAGGGTCGGTCGGCCACATCCTAATGAATAGCTGTGAACTGCGATGGTGAAATGATCATGTGAAGCAAATGTATGGCGGTGGCAAGGCAATGGTAATCGCGGATGCAGCTGATTTTGGAGTTGTGTGCGGGTGCTGTTTGCACACGGTTCGTACGGTACGATCTACAATCTGTTCGAGCATGTTGCTTCGCGGTATGTTCGAGATATCATAAGGTTTCAATACGCCACTGACAAAACTAGTTTTTAGAAAACTACTAAATGTCGTAAATTGGTATTTTTTTTAGTTGTCTCGGTATTTTCGTAAATTGAGACTGGTCACACTACAGCCAAGGGGGGCTAGCGCTTAGCTGCATTGTGCAACTTGCGCAAGGGGGGAATCAAATCGTAATCGTGCTATGTATTTTCTTCGTTTCTGCTTATTTAGTTGAATTTTATCGTATCTATGTTGTTGTCCACGTAATACATTAACTCTGGCCCTTAGAGGTGATGGAGTCTCCGCCTTTTTCGACACATTCTGAAGCTCCTCCGCTAAGTGAAGATAGTGGTCTAGTGATTACAAGTGGCTCGTTCTCAAGTGATTCTGTCAGTGGATGGCTTCACGTCGCTTCTGAGGTAAAATAAGTTACTAACCTTATAGTTAAATGTGTATGCTTTGCTTCCTGTGATTCTGAACAAAAGCATGTTAGTTGGTAGGTACTTTTCTTGAAGACAAACTTATTACTTTTGCAACAACCTAAAATTTATTAATTACAGGAAATCAGTCTTATTTTTATCAGTAAATGATTCCTTAGCAAACATACATAGCTACTTACAAACCATGTTACAACATTGCTATAAGTGTGAATAATTAAACCATACCAAATCACACTGAATGATGTGTTTATTATGTAAAGAACCTTTCAGGGTTCTGAATATATTACAAATCTTTCAGGTACCAATCTCATTTGTTATGTGTGTATAAGTATCATTCATAAATACACCAGGGGCCTTATTAATAATCCTGGTGTAGCGTTGGACTAGTTAATCCGTGTTTTGTCTCTTGCATTGACTTGCAATTGTCAACTCGAACAAATGTGACAAAACACGATTTAACTACTCCAGCGTTGCGCCAGGATTATTAATAAGACCCCAGGTGTTTGGGAAACTGTAATGATGCTGTGTATTAATTAGCGAATGTTAATTTCTTATGGCTAAAGCAAATTTCATTATATTGTGTGAGAGAAGAGTCTTCTAAGTTGCAGCCTGTAATTATTAGTGCTTATTGTCATTGTTGAAATAAGTTGCAATCTGTGATGGTGATCAATGTAATGCTGTAAGGTATCTCAGTTATATTTTTGATAGAGTGTGAGATCACATAGATGGCATGTATGGCCAGTGCACGAGGCTTTAAGTTTAATTTTATTTTGTCGTTTATTGCATTCCATTAAACCAAAGCATGGCTAATATAGGATTTACTGCTTATTTTTTTAATAGTTGTAACTATTTTTTCAATATCTCTACCACTATATCTCACCACTCTACCACTAATATGTGCAGTTTTTGATAAAGCAAGACTAAGTATTGTTAGTTAGTGTTAGTAACACTATCCAGAACTGCACATACTACTACAGATAAAGGTGACATGGATTGAAAGGGTTGGTATGGTGATGACAGCTGATAGAAGGGAATCAAACACAATTTATAGACAGTTCTGCAAATTTTTATCATCCACACTTGATATGCGGCTGGTTTTTCCGCAAGTGTTGCTCAAACTTTTTTAGGTTCTACGATATGCCGGTTTCCTCACGATGTTGTATTATGCTAAAAAAATAATTCATCATCTGCACTTGGTGTGCAGGCTGGTTTCACAAGTACCTAGGCTAAACCAATTGGTATTATAAGCAAATAATGGCAAAAATTGGCGAGTATATTACACCATCATAATCATGAAGAAATCCACTGCTGGACAAAGCCTTGCCCATACATTTCCAGGAAGAACGATTCCTCTCCTGGCCTTCTACGTTTCGTCTTCGGTCCAGTTTTAATTATGTAAATAGCTGATTCCAACCCTGGGTTCCCCATTTCATATTCATCTCAAACTATAATAATAAACAAATACCCCATTTAATACCATGCAAATGGTATAGGTGCTGGGCAAGCTTATTCCATCTAAAATCCTGTCCCAGGCACTATAACGTCCCACAAGTAGCGTCTCCATATAATCAGGCCTAGCTTCAAACTCGCTCGGTAAATTGTAACCGATTTGAGCTTAGGGTTACTCCCACCAATCGTGACTTGAAATAGTAGGTACCTTTTTACGAGGAATGGTTAAATGTTTGTTTGTAAGCTCAATCACGCCCTAACCATTGTACCGATTTCGACGAAATATAAAACAAAAATAGGTTGTTGCCTGGATTAGCGTATATTTTTATCACGATGAAACGGGGAATAAGGTTTAGGTTTAAAAATGTATTTTCTCAAAGGAATTTACAAATTCACTTACAGAGAAAATACAATTTATCTTATAGTAATTATTATTCTTCGTTGCCATTAAGCGTAGGTAAGAGTAGATCCAGTCTAGATAACATATTTTATGAAAACTACAATTAAACACCGTCATAAATATCGCGGTTCCTTGCGGGTACATTTGAATAACTTGGAGCGCAGCATAGCGCGCCTTGTACAGTTTGGTAAGGCTTGTTCCACAGCGAAATTATGCAGCAGAAAACTATTTTTTGGTGAGTAAGTCCAGATTTATGTCTCCAAATATAAGAGCTCGTTTCCTTTTTGCCAAGTGGTTTCCATAACTTTCAAGATAGTTTTTCACATTAGATACTGGTGGAATTCCGTTTATGTATTTTATTGTTAAGTCATCTTCTCCACTTTCTTGACGTAATTGCAGTTCTTTTTTCAGATTAAGCAAGAATTTTTGTTGCTGAGACGTCTGGTCTGAATAGATCCGGACGCCGTCTTTTTTGATATAAGCTTTATTGCGCAGTATGTTTTTCACTGTATCAGGGGAAGCAAATCATATCTTAAGCGGACGTATTTTGTTGTTGTCATACTTTCCGAGCCGTATAACTCTTTCAGCTTCGGCGCCATTTGGGTAAATTGTTTTTATGATATTCTCTGTTTCGTATTTATCATGTTCTTGCCTCTCATCCAAGTTATCAGAGTGTTTTTTAGCTAGGCCTGCTATAACTATATTTTTGCTTCGTTCAGCGCGCTCTTGAATCTCATGGATAAGGTTCTCGTTGGTAGCTGCTATTATAGGTGGTGGCGATGATGTAAACGGAGCAGCTGTAAGCTGTTGGACTTCATCTTGAAGGCATGTAATTTTTTTTTTCATTTTGCTTCACAGTTTCTGTTAGTGTCGTAACTTGTGATTTTAGGTTAATATTTTCTGTCCTTAGATGATCCGTAGTAGTCTTTATATCATTCAATTGTTCTTTAATCGATGATATATTCTCACTTATCGTATTTATCTTATCAGTATTATATTTGGTGAATTCTTTGAGTACATCTAAATTTTCTTTTTTGAAGTCATTAAACTGGTATGCAAAGTCTTCGGGTGCTTTTCTCTTTCGTAGATACATGGTTTTAGATTCCATCTCCATTGCATCCATTTTTGATAGATCAGGCTGCGAGCTGCTACTTCCTCCCACAGAAACCAACTTGCCAAGAGAAGAGCTTTTAGAAGGTGAGCGCATGGCCTTCATCATAAAGTTGTTGATAAAATATTATAAAAATTATACCAAGTAAAACAATTGGGAGTAGTGGACGCACCTTTATGATGGTTGGTAGAAAGGTTCTCGCCGAGTGGTGCCGAGCGGCTACCGAATCGCTATGCGTCTTTTTCTCCAAGCTTCCGAGTGACGTACACGCCGAATACTAGCCGTCTTCCCAGGTGAGTAAAGAAATAAAATAAGAATAAATTCCTACAATGCGAAGCCGTGCGGCTGCTAGTCTAGAATATGTGTAAAAGCCTAAGCTGCTTTGCTTTATTGTTATAAAAAAAGTAACTTTATGTTTTAGCTTTTATTGCACCATTGTTTTACAAAATAGTACATTACTGCCAGCAAAAGAGGTTTTGATGGACGAACGTGTAAATGTACAATATGTCCATCAACGACTAGTTGTCGCCAAGGCTTGTATTGCAATTTACTCAAATAATGCGAGGAAATTAAAACTAAGTAGTAGGTTACTCCTTGAAATCATTTTGTCAAATACAATTACGACAAACAAACGAACAACGCTATATTTTTTCGCGTTGAAGTGTTCATTTGCTTTTTTAATGAACAGTATTTAATTTTGAACAGAGCAGCAAAAACGCTTTTGCTTACGCTAATTTTGCAACCCGGTTCTCCCACGGAATTATAAGCAAAAGCGTTTTTGCTGCTCTGTGGGTTCTCCTTATCTTCTTGGTGGCCATGTTTCGTACTAAAAGATCATTCCATTTTTAAATTACACGACAGATGTGAGTTTTCTATTTTAATTTATCTAGCCGCTAAACACGACAGTAATGGTTTTTCATACAACTTTTGCCAGCCGCTGCTCGCATGTATTTGGCCAGCACAGCAATTTCACATCTATAGGCGATGGCGATCAGTGAAACCCTGTCAAATATCGCTGTCATATTTAACAGCGTCACTGATCGCAATGTTTGTGAAACAAATAAAAACACTGCACTTTTGAATAAGTCCTAGGCACGCTAGGTATTTATTTTATGTGCTGTATTAAATAGTTGCATGAACGCATGTCGCGGTTATGGTTTGTGGTGATGCTTCATACTGTAAGTAATTGAAAAGTACTACTAGTCGTCATCATCCTCCTCATCATCATCAACAACCTGAGGAAGTTCACTGCTGCATTTTTATAATGTCCCAAAAGTTAAGAGCCGAGCGGGATTTGAACCCGCGATTGTTCCCCTTGGTAAGGGGTTGCGCTGAGCACTGCGCCATCGGATCCTAATAACACTTGACGACTATTAAACGACCGTGGCTCCATCTACAGGGTTGTCGTTGCAGTCAACTACTTACTTGCTCGGTAACCGAAGTTCACTGATAGACAAAGACCTCCCCTTATTTTCAACAGATTTGAGCTTTTTTCAACTAGCTGTTGGAACAAGAATATGGTCCACTTGATGTTAAGTGGTAACCATAGTCTGTAAAAAAAAAACATTACCATTTACTTCCTTGACCCATCAACTTGAGGCATACGGATGTCCAGCTTCATGTGCCAGTAATTTCACCGCCACCCAAATCCTTAAATAGAAAAACAGCGATCCTGCTTCACGGCAGAAATAGGCATGGTAGCCTTCGCTATATAATATCGAAATAGAGCGATTTTTTTACATGATCGTCAAGCAAGTAAGGCAGGCTCAGAGTTTTCAATGTTACTTGTTAGAACTTCATCCCAACGAGCGTAACCTGCTAGGCTATACTTTACATAATACATTTGCTTATTTATAGGCGATGGTTAACCCGTCACATCAGGTAGCTTGTTCAAAAGCTACTTGTTAAAAAAAACCGGCTTATGTTCTGCGCCATCCTCCTCCAAAAGCTATTGATTATATTTTTTAAAGAAAGTGAACGATCATTTGAATGTATAGCCCGTTCAAGCTAAGTTTACACCTCGCGTCGATTACAAAAAATCATCAAAAAATCGTCGGCCAGCAAAAATGGATTTGCTATACCTACTTAACTTTAGAAAATTAAACGAAATTTGTTTGTTAGATTTGACTTCGCATTTATTGCTTTTAACATTATATTAAACAGTACATTAAAATATAGGTACACAAAAAGCAAGGTGCAAACTTAGCTCGGTGGGGTTATAAATGAAAAACACTTTTGACAATGCTTTACAATAAATTCTTCGCTATTACGAAGTATTTTGTGTTTTGTGTAGGTACCTACACTCCATGTTTACTTGCTGTTTACGTACTGTATTTTGTGTAGGTACCTACACTCCACTCACAAGCATGATGTCATACCCGCACGATGAGGACAATGTGATTATTTGTGTATCGTTGTCATGTTGTTTGTGCAGTTACAAGAGAGTGACTTCGATGAGGGGTCTCTATCGCTTTGCGACTCAACTGATGCCTCGGAACGCATGTGCGGGGATTTCTTCAATACTGTCAAAAAAGGCCCAGGAAAAATAATAGTTACTACTATAGAACCTCCACCAGAATTTCAGGTAAAGAAGTTATATTTAATTCCTTACTAAACACAGAATGATAATAATGACTAATAATGAGTAAGTTATAACTTTTGAAACTATCATGGTTTGACACTATTTTTATAATGGTAAATATCCCGTCGTTTCATAAAAATAATGAGTAAGTTGTATTCAATTTCCTGTTCAGGACACCTAAAAGGAAAATAAATACTCAATACTAAACCATTATTGAATAAGTACTAATAATATTACAGGACAATCCAACACCAGTGATCGATGAAGACGGCTCGACTGTACTTGTGACTCCCTCGGTTGTTTTAAACGAAGCTTCACCCATCAAAACGTTTAAAACGAATTTAGAATTGCCACCACAAACGAAAAGGCACATTTCACCTTTATACCCACGAAAATTAAAACCGGAAACATTATATGAGCGTCGACAATGTCTGAACCATAGATTCGCGAGTCCACGGTTACTACATTTAAGCCCGTGTCGCGCTAACCGGCCGTCATCGCGGAACTCGCTAACGTCTCGATTGTCAAGCAGCCACAACTCTCTTGTCACCCAGTTCCTAACCGATGATTCCAGTTTCATAACCCAGGCGATCTCCCATGATACGCTGTCTGCCAAGACGTCGGACATCACTGATATGTACAATGTCCCGTTCGATAGCGATATCTACGCAGTTCCCATAGATATGGTCCGGCCCTCCCACGCCAATCTCAGGAACAAAGGAAAGAAACCGACTAGGAATAAGAAGCGTGCCAAAAGTACACAACAGAACACGTGCGTAGTCATCCCGACGCCCGATAAAACTCACAAGCCAAAGGAAATAAACAGACATAAAGACGTCAAATCAAAAAGGAACAGCTTGCCAAGTTCATCGTGTAAGAAAAACATCAACGATACCGATACGGATTCTTTACATTTGACTTTACGTGAAATGCGTAAATACTTGCATACGCTTTATTCCAGTTCTAGTGACTCCGAGTGCAAAGCTACTATTAAAAAGAATAACACGATAGTGACTAGTGTCGGTATCCACACTCGGCATGCGAATAAAGACGGCACCGCTACCTTTTTGAAGGATAATAATGAGATAAAATCTGTCGAGACGAATAATAATCACAAAAAATCCAGCAAGAACAGTTTTGGGTTGAACGCTAAAAATAAAAAGCATAAAGAGAGCCAGAAAGAATCAGAAGGAGAGAAGAACGATAAGGCTGTGAAGAAAGTTAATCAGAAGCCAAAAATGTCGCCTGTGAGGATTTTGTCTCTAAATCTGAAGCAGAGTTTCTGTAATTTGTTCCGTTGGCGTCGGCAGCCGGTGGTAGATAACATGACGGAAATATCAGTTAACGATATGAAGGGTTCCCCTCCGCCGGCGGTTCGGCGCGCTCTGCCCCCCTTGCCTCAGGCTCCGCACACGTCGCAAGCCACACGAAGGACTGAGGAAGAGACCGGCACCGATTTTGCCACCTCCATACAGAAAGTTAAAGATGTAAGTATACTCTGTGATGATCTAACTAAAAACGCTGTGTTTCTTTTAACAAAATACGACTGCGCTTGCTAGCTTGTCTTAAATATCTACTAACGTTCAAGTTTACGCTTTAGTGATTTCTGATGGTGTTTTATAAGGCACGTTCAAGCACAATTTTCGAATCCCTAAGATTGCAACCCGATGAATAAATTTCTTCCGATTAGACCGTAATACCTGCTACATACGTTTGTGTAGTATCCAGTGTAGTGTAAATTTTTTATCTGTTAATTTCGTTTAGCAAAACCTTGATGATTTTAAAATACTAGGTATAAATAACGAACGTAGTAATAGGCATAAGATGTGTTTAGAATCTGTGAAACATAGACTTTCTTTTTCCAAAAAACTACCTCAGGTTATTGGACCCAAATTGTACAACAAACTACCTTTGTACATAAGGCTTTTGACATCTGATAACTCGTACATTAATAACATAAAAAATTACTGCTGGACAAAACTATATATAGCGTTAATGAGTATCTAACTAAGTAATGATTATGCGCATTTTAAGGACGAATTTATTTAATAATTTACTAGGTACATTGCATTGTATAATAACTATATTTTAAAGCTAGGTATTTAAATTTTATTTGCAACCTGCCTATATATTTTTGACAAGCCCCTTTACAGCTAAAATTATTTTTATTCTATTTTATACTATATTTTGTAAACTATGACGAGATACTAACGCCACTCAGCAATACTATTTATTATTAATGTTTGTGTTTGCTTTAGTTATCAATAAATACATTTAATTTCATTTTCATTTCATTTCATTTGTTTTCAGTACGGCTGGTACTGGGGCCCGATATCAGTGGAAGACGCTGAGAAGATTCTGTCTAATGAGCCTGACGGTTCGTTTATTGTACGGGACAGCAGTGACGACCATTACATATTCACTCTTACATTCAAATTGAATGGCCTGAGGCATGTAAGGATTGAACACGATCAAGGTAAATATAAATATAGATGGCACTATTTAAAAGTTTAACTCAAACTCAATAAAATTTTATTCAATCCAATTGCAAGAATCACTATACGTCTTAAAGCTAGGTGAGTCTAGGTGCCAGTTCCACGCGACCAAGCCTAGAAGAACGGGCAACAAACTACGGCACGATTCCTACCGTTTTTTTTATATGATCCTTTTACAAATCGAAAATAGTCTAAAATAATAGCAGTGAAGTTCCAGTGTGGTGCCACTTCACTTAGTCAGACGTATGCAATGCAATAATACAAAAGCAAAAGTTTCAAAGACAGCACACGCTATGCTTTAAAGTTAAACACCCAATAGTTACAGAATGCCCTTAAAGTTCTTGAATGTTGTGGGCGGCAAAAGTTTTGAAATCCACGTCTATCCTGTTCTTACATAGATATTATTCCAAATATGGTATTATTCCAAAATGTTCTAGAATTCTCTAGTACGATCTAGTATTCAAAATTGTTAAAATGATATGAGGTGATTATTATAAAAATTTCAAAGACATTATTGATTAAGAATAGTTGGCCAGTCAGAATCCTCTTAAAAGTTCTAGAATGTTCTTTAACATTCTGGAAAGATCTAGGATTTATTTCAAAGACACTACCCTGGCAACGTCCGGCTTCGCTTCTAGTTAAAAATAAAGGTGTGTGCATAAGAATAATTTACTTTTTAGGTAACTTCTGCTTCGGCGGATGCACAATGTTTAAGGCTCAAACGATCGTGGAGTTCATTGAAAACGCGGTGGAAACCTCCCGCAGCGGCCGATACCTCTTCTTTCTAAACCTAAGGCCGGTGCTAGGCCCGGTGCGGGTTCAGCTCCTATACCCAGTGTCGAGGTTCAAACGGGTTCAGAGTTTGCAACATATGTGCAGGTACTTACAGATAGGCCATATTTTATAGCGGTATGATTGTATCACCTGGTTTAAGGTTAAGTGCACGAAAGGAGCCTCTCCGGCTCACTTGAAATCTTTTCACCAGACTGGATTGAAAGAACACCAGTGACAAGTTAAGAAGAATATTGTTTATGCCCGCTTAAATATTTGTGTGGTGGACCCAGGTGTTAGTTCCCTGTCTGATATTGTATTTTAAGTATGTTTTTAAAAAAAAAGGACCCATAGTTCAAGCTCTGCTTAATAGCAGTTGTGTTGATTGTCCACAATATTTATTTTAAAATGTAAGTAATGATCTGATCATAAAAATTTAAAAGTAATAATGTTTTATGTGACTGTTGTGTGTTTATTTATATACTTTAGTGTTTCCTGACTTCCTGCTATTATTTCCAGATTTGTGATATTAAAATACGTGCGGAGAGATCTCATAAACGGGCTGCCTCTACCCCGGCGATTGGTGGACTACTTGAACGCGACGCATTATTACTCTGAGCTGCTTGCTGATTCATAACTTGCCGGGTTAGATTTAACTTTAATTTATTTAAAACAAAAATAATATTATTCCTTATTTATTTTATTATAATTTTTCGCACTTTTACACCGATAATTTCTGCATAATTGCAATCTTTACTAATATACTTGGTAATTGGTAACTTGATTTGACTTAGGTAATTTCGTGCATATGATTATAACCCAGCCATTTTATGCAGTCAAGATAAACGCCATAAGGGTCTGAAAAGTGCAATTTTGTAGATTATATGATATGAATTCGAATGAATTAGCCAAAACGGTGCTTGGGTAAAACGGAACATCAATTTATTGTATTGGTGTATTACGAGATAAACAACGCTAGACTCGCTATATTTTTTTTTTACAAAATTCGTTTTACGCCTACAATTCTTCTTTTAAAACCTATGACTCGATGAGTAAAAATATTGTGTAATTTAATCAAAGCAACAAAATAGAAGCAATACTGATTAAACGTCAAATAACTTTTAAAGCTTTAGCAGAGTGATAGAGCGATATGAATTAATATAAAGTTATTATTTTTGTAATTACAAATGTTGTCTGTATAACATATTGTGTGGTTTATTCTATAGATTATCTACGGACGATGTTTGCAAAATGTATACAAACTGGATACTCGTTGAAGTGAGAAGATGCCATTAAAGAAACTATAAATTAGTTTAATGTTATATGCCTACATGTTTTATAGAATAATGTGACAATAGTTTAGTAATGATTACAAAATGCCTTATCGTGGCCGTGGCTTAGAATCTAAACTACGGCAAGCCTTAGATAACAGCGACAAAAAACGAAACCCATAAATGTTCCCGACAAAACTCGTATTAGCCTGCGGGTTTTTTTTTGTACATACAATAGTTTTTAGTGGAAATAATGCATTTATTTTGAAAGTCAGGGGTTCAATACCGTATACAAAATCACTTGTAATTTATAATCTAGACTAGAATGAGACACTAACTGGTAGTTTCACAATAATGAATTTATATGCATCTTCTTCCTTCTTCGTGTATGCTAATAATTATATCATTACATTATTATAATCTAAAATGTTTGATGGTGTTTATTTTACATAATTACGTGGCTATTTGTTTTCAAAGCTATTATATTCACAAAATAAAATAATATTTAAAATAGCGAATTTAATTATAATAACCGTCTGGATATCAACTAAAACGGATGAGAAAAAAGAAAGAAAAAGGAAATAAAAGTTTGACTTCACAAAATAATCAATTTTAATTTCCTTTTCCTTGAATAAAATGTAATTCTCTTCCGGCTCTTATGAAATCTGACATAAAATAATATTATTTTTCTATGACACTAGCTTAGATGATCACAGGGTGATTTAAACTTGCCCTGCAACAATAGGTTTAAAAACAATGCCTTGAAGATTACTTGATTCTCTAAAACCACATTATTTTGACTATCATAAGTCTTGTTACATTTACCAGCTAGCCATGATAGTCATTAAAAAGATATTTGAAATTAAAGAGGGCATAGCAATCAGCTTGTCTGAAAGCGGCAATTTTGTTTTAGGCTGACTTAAATTACTTATATAAAATTATACCTACTACCCGCCCGGTTCTCACCAAAGATTACAAACAGGAAAATAACTTGTATAATTTGTATTAGTTTTTGTTTTTATAGTTCAATCTAAACAAACTCACTTGAAATATTTTGAGTAAATAATACCTTTGAGACCTTACAAAACTAACATATCATTTAACCTTTCCTAAAGTATATGCTCAAAACTATGGTAACCAGCAGTTGGTCATGTCAAATTAAAAAAATCTGATACGATTATACACCAACAAATACGATAGCCCAATTAGCCACTAAAACAAAATCACGAAAAAGAGCTTTACAAAATACGCAAAAAAACATTAAACAATTTTCAGCTACCGCATCATCTGTCACCAGGTTTGAATAAACACAAAGGTTTACAAAAAAACAGATACTTACCACTAAGACCAAATCGCGGAACACACCTATCATACCGAAGCTAAGTACTGCTGAAAAAAACAGCTACAATAGCACATGCCTTCAAATTGTAATACACTCTAAAGTACAAGCTCAAAACTATGGTAAAGCAGTTGGTCATGTCAAATAAAAAAAAGCAGCCAAGTGCGAGTCGGACTCGCACATGAAGGGTTCCGTAGCATCAATTAACATAATATAAAGGTTTTTGTAGTTCGTCGAAAGGTAAATTGCGGTTTACGATTTATGACGTATAAAAAAAAAAACTACTGACTAGATCTCGTTCAAACCAAATATCGTTGGAAGTTGCATAGTAATGTACAACATATATTTTTTTTGGATTTATCATTCTCTTATTTTAGAAGTTAGAGGGGGGGGGGACCAACTTTTTTCCACTTTGGAAGTGTCTCTCGCGCAAAATATTCAGTTAAGAAAAAAACGATATTAGAAACCTCAACATTATTTTTGAAGACCTATCCATAGATACCCCCACACGTATGGGTTTGATAAAAAAAAATTTTTGAGTTTCAGTTTCAAGTATGGGGACCCCCAAAATTTATAGTTTTTTTTTCTATTTTTGTGTAAAAACCTTAATGCGGTTCACAGAATACATCTTCTCACCAAATTTCATCAGTCTAGCTTTTATGGTTTCGGAGAAAAATGGCTGTGACACGGCCGGACAGACAGACAGACAGACAGACAGACATGACGAATCTATAAGGGTTCCGTTTTTGCCATTTGGCTACGGAACCCTAAAAACCAGATTCGATTATACACCAACAAATACTATAGCCCAAATTACCCACTAAAACACATTTTTTTATTATACAACTAAGTTGACAAACAAGCATACGGCCCACCTAATGGGAAGCGGTTACCGTAGCCTATGGACGTCTGCAATACCAGAGGCATCACAAGCGCGTTGCCGACCCTTTAAAACTTTCAAAACGCCTTTTTTGAAGAACCCCATGCTATAGTGACTGGACAACTGGTTCATGATCTACCCGCAACTTTTTCGTTCACAGATTCGCTACCACACCACAAAACCACCCAACTGTTGTGCTTATTACTAAGTATCATCTAGATTCATTAAAATAAAATCATTTTCATCCCACCAGCTCGGAAAGTGTGGTTTTCCTGTTCAATATCTGACTGGAAAAGCCGTTTTTATCCGCTAGAGGATAAAGTAAATTTGAATTTAGAATATCGTGTTTAATAAGTTTGTGAATACACAACCTATTTACTTCTACCTCCATGGTGCCGAACTTATCATACAACCTTTTTTATTTTGTTAAAAACTCGCACTCGTAACCTTCTTGGTGTATTTGTGAATTCAAAACACCATTAAACCTATTTACTTCTAACTGCATGGTGCCGAATTTATAATACAACCTTTTTAAATTTGTTATTATCTCATACTCGGAACCTTCTTGGTGTGTTACTTTTAGTCGCGCCATGTTCTTTTTTGCATTTAGCCATTTCCTCGCTGAGGTGGAATGAAAAGTTACGTGTTGCACTCGAGTGCAAAGATTTGGTTAAACTTTAGAATCCTGCGCTTGCTCAGTCATCAAAATTGAGCACGCGGTTAAAAAGCATCTTTGCACTCTTGTATAACAAATAACTATTTCTCCTATAAATAAAATGCCTTCCAAAAAGACCAAAGATAGTGCAGCTAATAGTAGGGACTAAAGGAGCCCTAAGGTACAGAGAGTCAAATGATCAAACCGAAGTACCCGTGCTGGACTAAAGTTCCCCGTCGGGAGAATCCATAGGATCCTGAAGAGTGGGAACTACGCCCGTCGTATCAGCTTCATGGCTGCAGTGTACCTGACTGCCGTGTTGGAGTACCTATCAGCAGACTAAAGTTCCCCGTCGGGAGAATCCATAGGATCCTGAAGAGTGGGAACTACGCCCGTCGTATCAGCTTCATGGCTGCAGTGTACCTGACTGCCGTGTTGGAGTACCTATCAGCAGACTAAAGTTCCCCGTCGGGAGAATCCATAGGATCCTGAAGAGTGGGAACTACGCCCGTCGAATCAGCTTCATGGCTGCAGTGTACCTGACTGCCGTGTTGGAGTACCTATCAGCAGAAATACTTGAATTGGCGGGAAACGCGGCAACTGATAACAGACGCTCACGAATATCTCCGCGCCATATCCTACTGGCCATTCGTAATGATGATGAACTAGACAGGATGCTGCATGGAGTCACGATATCACAGGCAGGGTTTTTCCCTCAAGCTACCGTGTTGGAGAATCCATAGGATCCTGAAGAGTGGGAACTACGCCCGTCGTATCAGCTTCATGGCTGCAGTATACCTGACTGCCGTGTTGGAGTACCTATCAGCAGACTAAAGTTCCCCGTCGGGAGAATCCATAGGATCCTGAAGAGTGGGAACTACGCCCGTCGTATCAGCTTCATGGCTGCAGTGTACCTGACTGCCGTGTTGGAGTACCTATCAGCAGACTAATATTCCCCGTCGGGAGAATCCATAGGATCCTGAAGAGTGGGAACTACGCCCGTCGTATCAGCTTCATGGCTGCAGTATACCTGACTGCCGTGTTGGAGTACCTATCAGCAGACTTAAGTTCCCCGTCGGGAAATCCATAGGATCCTGAAGAGTGGGAACTACGCCCGTCGTATCAGCTTCATGGCTGCAGTGTACCTGACTGCCGTGTTGGAGTACCTATCAGCAGACTAATATTCCCCGTCGGGAGAATCCATAGGATCCTGAAGAGTGGGAACTACGCCCATCGTATCAGCTTCATGGCTGCAGTGTACCTGACTGCCGTGTTGGAGTACCTATCAGCAGACTAAAGTTCCCCGTCGGGAGAATCCATAGGATCCTGAAGAGTGGGAACTACGCCCGTCGTATCAGCTTCATGGCTGCAGTGTACCTGACTGCCGTGTTGGAGTACCTATCAGCAGAAATACTTGAATTGGCGGGAAACGCGGCAACTGATAACAGACGCTCACGAATATCTCCGCGCCATATCCTACTGGCCATTCGTAATGATGATGAACTAGACAGGATGCTGCATGGAGTCACGATATCACAGGCAGGGTTTTTCCCTCAAGCTACCGTGTTGGAGAATCCATAGGATCCTGAAGAGTGGGAACTACGCCCATCGTATCAGCTTCATGGCTGCAGTGTACCTGACTGCCGTGTTGGAGTACCTATCAGCAGACTAAAGTTCCCCGTCGGGAGAATCCATAGGATCCTGAAGAGTGGGAACTACGCCCGTCGTATCAGCTTCATGGCTGCAGTGTACCTGACTGCCGTGTTGGAGTAGGTACCTATCAGCAGACTAAAGTTCCCCGTCGGGAGAATCCATAGGATCCTGAAGAGTGGGAACTACGCCCGTCGTATCAGCTTCATGGCTGCAGTGTACCTGACTGCCGTGTTGGAGTACCTATCAGCAGAAATACTTGAATTGGCGGGAAACGCGGCAACTGATAACAGACGCTCACGAATATCTCCGCGCCATATCCTACTGGCCATTCGTAATGATGATGAACTAGACAGGATGCTGCATGGAGTCACGATATCACAGGCAGGGTTTTTCCCTCAAGCTACCGTGTTGGAGAATCCATAGGATCCTGAAGAGTGGGAACTACGCCCGTCGTATCAGCTTCATGGCTGCAGTATACCTGACTGCCGTGTTGGAGTACCTATCAGCAGACTAAAGTTCCCCGTCGGGAGAATCCATAGGATCCTGAAGAGTGGGAACTACGCCCGTCGTATCAGCTTCATGGCTGCAGTGTACCTGACTGCCGTGTTGGAGTACCTATCAGCAGACTAATATTCCCCGTCGGGGGAAATCCATAGGATCCTGAAGAGTGGGAACTACGCCCGTCGTATCAGCTTCATGGCTGCAGTATACCTGACTGCCGTGTTGGAGTACCTATCAGCAGACTAAAGTTCCCCGTCGGGAGAATCCATAGGATCCTGAAGAGTGGGAACTACGCCCGTCGTATCAGCTTCATGGCTGCAGTGTACCTGACTGCCGTGTTGGAGTACCTATCAGCAGACTAATATTCCCCGTCGGGAGAATCCATAGGATCCTGAAGAGTGGGAACTACGCCCATCGTATCAGCTTCATGGCTGCAGTGTACCTGACTGCCGTGTTGGAGTACCTATCAGCAGACTAAAGTTCCCCGTCGGGAGAATCCATAGGATCCTGAAGAGTGGGAACTACGCCCGTCGTATCAGCTTCATGGCTGCAGTGTACCTGACTGCCGTGTTGGAGTACCTATCAGCAGAAATACTTGAATTGGCGGGAAACGCGGCAACTGATAACAGACGCTCACGAATATCTCCGCGCCATATCCTACTGGCCATTCGTAATGATGATGAACTAGACAGGATGCTGCATGGAGTCACGATATCACAGGCAGGGTTTTTCCCTCAAGCTACCGTGTTGGAGAATCCATAGGATCCTGAAGAGTGGGAACTACGCCCATCGTATCAGCTTCATGGCTGCAGTGTACCTGACTGCCGTGTTGGAGTACCTATCAGCAGACTAAAGTTCCCCGTCGGGAGAATCCATAGGATCCTGAAGAGTGGGAACTACGCCCGTCGTATCAGCTTCATGGCTGCAGTGTACCTGACTGCCGTGTTGGAGTACCTATCAGCAGAAATACTTGAATTGGCGGGAAACGCGGCAACTGATAACAGACGCTCACGAATATCTCCGCGCCATATCCTACTGGCCATTCGTAATGATGATGAACTAGACAGGATGCTGCATGGAGTCACGATATCACAGGCAGGGTTTTTCCCTCAAGCTAATCGTCAACTACCAAAAAGCACAGCCAATTAAGCTTAACAACACTCCATCACAGGAATACTAATCGAAGCTGAAACAAAAAAACAATTATTAAAATGTTAACAAAGGACTATATGAGTACCTACCTAGATGTTATTTAATAGGCAAACCATGAATTTTTCCATAATTTATTATATAGATGGGTGTATGTTAAAATGTTGATTGAAATTTACCTACTTATTAAATATTTATACATTTGTGTTTATTCAAACCTGGTGACAGATGCTGCGGTAGCTGAACATTGTTTAATGTTTTTTTGCGTATTTTGTAAAGCTCTTTTTCGTGATTTTGTTTTAGTGGCTAATTGGGCTATCGTATTTGTTGGTGTATAATCGAATCTGGTTTTTTTATTTGACATGACCAACTGCTATTTACCATAGTTTTAAGCTTGTACTTTAGAGTGTATTTGAATTTGAAGGCATGTGCTATTGTAGCTGATTTTTTTCAGCATTGCTTAGCTTAGGTATGATAGGTGATTTCCGCGTTTTATTCTTAGTGGTAATCATCTGTTTTTTTGTAAACCTTTGTGTGTATTCAAACGTGGTGACAGATGCTGCGGTAGGTGAATTTTTTTAAATGTATTTTTACAAAAAACCCCATGATAACCACTAAGACAAAATCGCGGGAAGCACCTAAACTAAAAACAGCTGAAAAAAATCGGCTACAACAGCATTTACTATCTTTCGAACACACTTTATATAGTATTGATTGAATGCAAACTCAAAACTAAGGTAACCAGCAGTTGGTCATGTAAAACCAACGCATACAAAAACCCAACTAAGCCTTGTATATTTTTCGGGTACCTATCTTCACATTTTTTGTAAAGGCGGTTTGTCATATGAATAAAATACTACTTGCTTTATATGTATAGTACCTTCAAAAATGCTTTCTTGCCAAAGTATTATTTATTACTATTATGTACAGTATATTAATATAAGATTTACGCAGTGTCTATACTGTGTAAATCTTATATTTTATTGAATTTAAATATTAGACGGTTTACATACTTATTTCAAATATTTGTTTTAGGAGCTATTTCAAAGTTTCTGAGTGACGCTATAGTTCAAATCAAAATATTTCTAGTTTAGACCCGCCAAAACAAATATGGCACTATGTTCTAGACGGGAGAGCGCTATTCAGAGATGCTGAAATAGGCACTTTAGGCTGCCATTTCAGGCTGAGACCAGACAACCAATTCTAAATATTCAACTATAAATAAAAATATGGCACTAATAATCTAAAATAAAAAATTAGAATACTAATCTGATTAATTACGCCCATTATTTGGATATTGCGACTTTTAACTAGGTTTAAGTAACAACTTTACAAATTGTCTATCGATTCTTACTTAATATTGTTTTGGGGTCTTCTGTCGCTAGTGTCGACCTGAATCTGATGGGGCCGGAGTGCTTGAAATTGATATATGGCCTAGATTGATGAAGAGTGGGTTTGATGACGTCACCCTAATTATTTTTGAGCTTTTAGTGCACTATAAATAAAACCTTTTCGATTCACCGTTGAAGAGTTTCACCTTGCTAGAAGCCTTCAATGAGTGCAGCAGTAGTCATGTCAAGGTAAAACTAAAACCGGCTATCATCATAAAAGACGTACATACATTCCGTGTCTGTGCTGTTAACTGTTGAAGAGTTCCCTCATAAGGAGCCAATCTGAGAGCAGTAGCCATGTCATGGTTAAACATACAGCTGGGTGTCCTACCAGAATGACTATACCAAATTTCGTGCCTGTGCTGCTGACCGTAAAGAGTTCATTTACCTGGAATGTCCATTCAGATCATGCTCATCATAAATATCAGAACTGAACCACCATGTAAAATACAACTATAAACTAAGGGGAAATGTTTCTAATTCAGCTCGCAAGATTTTATCAAAACCAACAAAAAACAACAAACAGAGCAAGTTAAATAAAACCGTGTTTAAAAGCAAGACAAATTGTTGACTAATCTATTTCCTAAGAATAATCAAGTTTTTATAGAGTTATTGTTGCATAAGCACGATGGTCTATTGAGATGATCTATTGAGTATTGAGTATGGACGCTCCACAGATCGCACTTCAGAATGTTTTAGGCTAAACCAGCGTTTTCTACCTGCGTCAAAGGTGGCACGGTGGTGTTCAGTGTTTTTTTGTTGGTCATGAACTGCGTACATCGGCCTAGCGTTCACATGTCCGTCGTCCGTGGTATAAATCGGACGCATCGTCTCAAACATTATTTGATCAGAAAATCACACGGGGCGGATCAGTGGAAACATTATGCAAAGAATACTACGATCTGTACCCGAAGTCGGAGTTTAACTACCACATTTCGTCTACAAAATGTTTGTTTTTGTTTCGCCTAATTCAAAATCAAAATTGTCTCTCTCTATTGTATGGAGAAAAGATAGACAGCAAAAATAAGTTATGTAGAAACGATATAGACGAGTTTTCGTCTGATCTATTTTCCATGCAAAAGGGACACGTGCTCACACGAAAACAATATTTGGTAGACGAAATGTGGTAGCAAAACTTTTGTTTCATACGCTGAAGTCGCAAAGTGTCATCATAGTTATTTAAATAGTTGCAGTTATCAGGTCGGCACTAGCGTCAGTAATAGCATGTTGTGATGATGTTAACAATTATTACTTCGAATCAAGAAATCTAATTAGCGGCTGTGGTTAAGCGTATTTAATAATATCGATTTCATTGTTTATAATAATAATGTAGGTAAGAGATTTATATACTTATTCTATATTAATTATTTTGCTACTATGATTATAAGATTTGGGATGTGCATGTAATTATTTAGGTGTGAAGTAACTAACATTAGGCGGGCCCAATATTGTGTATACAACTGATGAAATATTCCTGGGCTAAGGAAAATATTCAATTCACGGGATATTTCCTGGATATTGGTACCAGTATGTTAATGATGCATTATTATATAGTGTGTAGAAACAAACATAACCAAATATTAAGATACTATGTGCATATTTGAGCAATGTAACCTACGTATGATAAAATTATAGATACAAAAAAAAAAACAAGAAAAAAACTAAAACGGCACTTGGAATATTTAAGTTCATACAGTCCTATTTTGTGACTACCAGAAAAAAATTAAGGACTGTTCTAAAACCGGGATTTATTTTACTAAAATTGGTCTTAAAATACTACCCAAGTAAACCTTGTTGAAAGCCTTCACCAGGTTGACTTGTGAAGTTTTTCCTAGTATTGTGCTCATAAAATTAGTATTGAATTTAGCAAAAAACTGGATATAATATTATCATTAGTAGCTTCTGCTGAAACAGTCTTTAATTTTATTCTGGTAGTTACAGAATAGGGGTGTTTATGCAGCGTTGGTGTAGTTGACTGTCAACATGTAGTTCTTTATTATTGAACTGACTAATGATAATACCACCTCATGGGCCTGGATGGCACAAACATTTTACATAAAATTGGATACCTTGAACTTTTGTATTTCGAATTTTCATAAATAAGTTCAGTGATTTTATAAATATACTTTTTTTAAAAGGTCAAATTGTTCGAGTGAGAAAGTCATAGACATAACTTACCTAAGTCGAGACCACGAGACATTATCATCAGTCTCAATAAAAACACAAATTATTATGTTTTATTGTAGTCTAGACGATTGTTTTGTATAAAAGTAGATGTATTTTCTTCGGCATTTTTTTTATTAGTTTTTATTAGTTTTCATCGATTAGCAATGGCATGCTGCTTCTTTCTATCAGTTACGTTCACAAGTCCGAAGTCAACAAAAATATAAAAAATACGGGTTGCACTCCGGGAGTGCCGGCAGAAGTGAAAACTTGATTATTAACGTTGAGCATGTTTGATATTTTGGAATGGTTAGGGGGGGCTTGTTTGTTATTTGGCACGCTGTAACATACACGAACATTCGCGCAAGCGCCCTGCGCTGCCTAAACGAAACAGTAGGCCCAGGCATACATTTTCGCCGCGCCGTAGAGAGGGGATAGCTGTCTACTCTCCATCCGTCTTACGCTTTTTCGATCAGGTCACGTGTCCTGACGCGCTGACGCGAGTTTAAGATTTTATACCCATTACAGAAAAAGTGCTCAACGCCGCTAAAGAAGTTTTCACTTCAAAAAAATACTACAAAAAAATCACTTATCAAATCATATCTAATGCTTGCAGATCCCATCAGTGTTTATTCTGAGTTCGGTTCCCTAAGGTTCGAGCCTTGCGTTTGTTTTTGCGTAGCTTTTTGTATAGTCTCAAGTCTTCTCAACATATCTGCTAGAAGTTCTTATTGTGACTGCATACAATAACCCACTCAAAAACGAACATGAACCACTTAGCGAACTAATATGAAAGGCTCTTTGTATGAGTGTACAAAATAATTATCCATACAATATTTGTTTCAAATTGTAGTCTATATTAATAACACACTCACATCGACATTACCATCCTTTTGAGACCTGTTTTACCATTACTGAGTAGCACCATCTGTCAGATAAAAGAAGCATCTTTGTTTTTGACGAGTCTTGTTGATAGATACATTTTTATCTGACGTATACAATACTCAGACATAGTAAAACCGGCACGCAAAGATATTATGTGAAAAGGTGTGTCTTATTTTTCATATAAATGTTTGTTAAAAATAATCATGTTATAAAATGATGTATGAAGGCATTCAATTACCAAACCAATTATTACGTAGGTATAGATAAACCAGTCTAAAAATGCACGCCCCTCCACCACGTTTTCTTGACGTTGGCTCACAGCAAAGTACTTCAAAATGATCTTTGTATTCTAGGTAATAAAGAACAATTTACTTTGACTGACTGAAGTAGTAGGACGTGCAGTTTAAGAATGGACGATCTTGCTAGTTATTAGTCGTACTTGTTCGTAGAATACAGCTGTTATTATCACCACGTGTCACAAAGCGTGTCACCGCGTCTTAAATGATTAGGTACTGCGTGTTTTCGCACGACGACTGAGTAGCCTTGTTCAATCAGGATTGTTAAGTATGGGACACAATGAGTCCTTTTGCAGAAGAGCTATGTACAAAACATTGTGGTTCTAAAACCGTGTGTATTAGCGATGTGGCAGTAGTTTAGTGTATGTATGGCGTAATTTTAAACAAATCCTTATGAATTATCTTTTAAGCATAGGTCAGTATCGCGGACTGGTGAGGTCACGTCATTATCATAGTACTAGGCGTCGACTGCTGTACAAACAAACCATAATAGCCAATGCGCATAAGTAACACATATTTTTTGTTAAATCTGCGTATAGCCTACAAACTACGCGCATGCAATATAAAATGTCCATGTTCATTGAGCTACGGAAGAGATCGAAATATTTTTGTATGATAAATGTCCAAAGAAATACATGATAAGCTTTGATTAAATTGTGAAATGTCGTCCGTCTGGCTGGACTGGTTCCGAGACTTGTACTTTTAAAAGATATTATCTACCTTCTGATACTCTCACCTCTTTTTGTACAGTACAGTACAATATAATTTTCCAAACTAAATTAATACATTTTATTCATATTCATTCTTCTCTTATACTCGTGATAAGCAATAATATAATAATCTATATTGTAGTTATTCATTATTTAAATGAGGGTAAGGTTATTTTTCAAATAGGTACCTACTATTCAACACAGGGTGTTCGTTTCTTATCAAATTAAAACATTTTTACCATAGTTCGACCGGTTGCAGACTTACCTTTTAAGGAAGACCTTAGGCATAATTGGTAAAAGTTACCATTTGCCATTGACTACGTTACATCCAGGTGCGTTTGAAACTTGAATTATGAAATATGAATGTAAGGAATTAGAAACGACCACCCCGTGCCCTTCGTCAATTGATGCCATCTAAGTGATACTAATAGCAAAGCGCTTGTGATAAAGATTTTATTACACTACATGCATACATTTTGTATTAAAGCGATAAGCATACCTACAAACTGGATTTAAACTAATTTACTGCTATGAAATTATTTTCAGACTGATACAAATCTGTAATTTGAATAGTTTATTTCTTATTAATGATTCGCTCAATGTTCAACTTGAAAGTACCTAATGTGACGCGGATATGACAAAATAAGTTTCCGAAGAAAATGCTTGCTGAAATAGAAGATTTATAACATTTTGTATTTGTATTTCCTAGCTATAGAAAATGTATTCCGTACAATTCATAAAACAAATCATTGCTCTATATTGGTAAGATTTCCTTGACGAAAAATATTTACGATATTTATAGTAAGTTTATTTATAATAAGTTTTGGTACTAATTTAAAATAATACCTATACCTATTATAAATTCTTACATAATTTTTACAAGCATAACTAAAATATCGAGCAGTGATTTTAAACTTGTACATCATAAATTGGGCAATAGACTGAATAACTTAACTCCTACCTACATAATATTCTAAAGTAGTTTCTTAGTAGCAATAAGTTTACGATAAGCTTACTATAAACTCGTTATTCTTTTAAACCATGTTCTTAAATCGGTACCCTGTGATGGGTTGACTTTGATTATTCGGGTGCCTCATTGAACTGATCAGTATTTAAAGTATTCGCGAAATAACACTATTTGCTGTTCACTATAGTTCTGGACCGTGATGTTTTTTAAACAATGACTAAACATACGAGTGGCAATAAGTTTAAGGTCCCGTGTCGTTCCTTTCTTCTCAATTGGGGCCTTAACCACCAAATATGTCTACCGAGGCAGCTTCAAACATACTCCAAGTATCATTTAAAAATAAAAAAATATAGTGATCACAATTAAAAAATTTCATACTCTTATGATATTATCAGCGTAAGATGGACAGGGTGGCATGTCAAACTTCTTGCGAGTTGTCTCCAATCAAACAATAGTTATGAGTATAGCAAACTAGAGTTTTAAGCTTATAGGTTAAACCTCTAAAAACGCCTCTAAAAACTGCCAAAAACAGCTGTCAAAGAACTGAAAATTGCTTAAAATGTTGCCCCTGACAATCAAAGTCACCTGATAGCTGGTGCGTTATTCTAAAGGTCAAACTTATTTGTAATGTTCTTAGACTATAGCAGTTTATCGACAGGTGGACAGAAAATAACACCTCTTCTGCTATTTTCGCTATTTGATCAGAGTTCAGCAGGCCGATCATGTAACTTTTGTTGCAATGGTTTAAATCAAAATCTTATAGAAACTGTCAATTTTTGAACAAATACGTGGTCGCAAATTGACAGTTTTAATAAAATTTTGATTGAAACCATTGCAACAAAAGTTACATGATCGGCCTGCAATTCTGTTAAGAAATAGATTATAACTGCCTGATCAGCTGATATTGTGTGACTTAGCTAAAGTACAAAATAATAGAACGTCGCGTTCGTTCTTATCATTTTTAGACGATGAATTTAATTCATTGTATTGTTCGTGTTTGCAATGTTAGCGTACGATATTTATGGCGATAATATTAGGTCCTATTGATATATACCTGTCTACCTTATTCATAATCGATTGATAACGACGTCTTATTTAAGAGACCTTTAAGCGTCATGTCGTGAAAAAGAATGCCGTTAAACGTCTTAAAATTACTATGTTCTTATGCGAATATGATTGATGTGGTATGCTTTGAAGGTTACAATAATGTGCTGTGTTTATACCTTTAGACTCGTTCGTCTATATTTATTTTGTTAGTTAATTTAAGAAAATATTTACTGCTTTAAAATTATTTTTTAAGTACGTAACGATTAGGCATAACTACAATTTGAAAATTTTCATCAACTTGACTTGGTATAGGTCGTTTGCACAGAGCGTCAACTTTTTAGTATAATGATGCGTCAACTCTCGAGCATTTGCAGTTTAGTTACGTCTTTCACTTTTGATTTGTCAAACCACATTTAACCACAATTCAAATTACATTTTATTTTATTGACCAAGGGCTATTTTTTTCATCTACGGAATAACGCTATTCATCGAATAAAAAAATTAATTCCAATTTTTTTTTTTAAAGTAAGTAATCCTTGTTTACCTATGTCTTGCCTAAAAAAATGAATATAATTTTATTGTCGAATATTTTTTTCTGTTTAACGCGAGTACTTCATATGATTGGGACCGAAGGGGTGGTCGCACAAAATCACAAACACAGGCGTTAAAATTTGCAAGTAATGTATTCATAGAACGGTAAGACTGTTGACACACGGATAAAGAACAATAAAGTAAAACTGTGTAGAGGAGTTAGTCACCGCGCATCAAATGGTCGTCGCTTGCTAAAGAAATGCTAAAGCAAGGAGTTATTGGTCTTCCCGTGCGCAATAGTGGCTAGCCAAGTGCGAGTGCTCTAGCCTATTCCTTCATTACCAACCCCGCGTTATATTTGTAGATTGAAAAATTATCCCAAAAGGCGTTTTGTCAGTTTGAGTTAAATCAGACAAAATTAACCAAAAAACTAAACAGCAATCTGCAATAGATTTTCATTTCCAAAAAAATGCATTCTCTATTCAGGGTTCTGGTGTGTGTTGTTGTGATCCCAACTTCGATATGTATGAATGATGTCCAGTGACTATTGTGGTTAGCAGCCCACCTCACCCACCCGCACAATATTATTGTTATTCGTCAAAAATACTATTTAGTTAGGTACTTATCATGGAGCTTTAATAAACAGTTTATAAATACATGCGTAAGCATTCATTTTTAATAAAGTTCTTTTGTAAGAACCAATAATCATTTGTGGAACGCTTTGCTTGTACAATACATAATAACCAGAGCTGGCGGGTAAGGAGGGTAAGGAGGGGAGGCTGACAACATTATGATTGTAAGAAACCAGAACGGGGTCTGCATATTTTTTTAAACGAAAAACCAAAGAGAGGATGAAGCGTGATTTTACGAATAGTTTGACGTCCTGTCGACGAGACTCTTTAATTAAATTAAATTAATTAATTTAAGTGTAATCACATTTTATTATTATAGTTACATAAAGGTGGTTCGATTTCAATACAAATTGATTTTTACCATTTATATGGTCGATGATTGTATAATTGTACTCTGAAATAACTGTGGTTGGCTTTTATATTGTCTTTACTTACGGCAAACTATATTAATTTCAAGAAAACTGTATTAGAATGACAGTAATAATAACAACCAACTAAAAAATGTATTTCCTTATTTATCATTTCTGAAGACTTCACTATACTGTATTCGTTACCTACTTCAAAAATAAAAATTGCGTTTTTTATTTTTTTATTTTTATTGTTAATCTACAGTTTTCTTCAACTTTATATAATTTGCGGTAAGAAAAGACCAATATAAAAGCCAACCACAGTTATTTCAGTGTACAATAATAATCTGATCCCCCATAAATGGTAATATCAGTTGGCATGGAAATCGAACAACCTTGAATAAAATAATTAATCATTACGCGTGATGTAGTGTTTTTTGCAATTTCACATTGTTTATAATTGATAAATTATTCTTGCTTATTTTATGTAATGTTATCTCCAAAGCACAAAGTATGATTTTACTGTTAAGCTTTGTAGATTCTTCTATACTTATTTACTAACGTTGATTAACTGTGTATTTGTTACTCGTATGTATAATGAATGTAGTGTTAAAGTTAATTTGAAAGCATGTAATGCACTTTTGTGTAATTCTATAAGTGTAAGGTAGTGCATTTTGTTTTAAAAAAACTGGGACATTGAATAAATAGATTCCAAATAAATAATGTTTTATTGGTATCACTATTCCCCTTATTCCCTTTACGTCTCAGTAACAAGGCGTTCTTTTTAATATAACTTACAACAGTAGTCTGTTTGGACTGTGTTGCTGGCCACTGTCTGATAGATAGATAGATAGATAGATAACTCTTTATTGTTCACCACACAGAAACATAATACAGGATTCATGAAGATTTTTGGCAAAACAATGGGCGACCTTATCGCTTTGAGCGATCTCTTCCAGGCAACCTTTGCATGGAAAAGAAAACAAAACATCAATTGACGGCAGTGTAGTTACACAAGTAAATGGAAAAGAAAATAACAATTAAAGACCTATAACTAACTAGGTTGTACATTACATCCATAACATACCTACTTACTAATTATTTAACTGGTAAGATACTCTGATAAGAAACCTACCTAACACAACAATCTAAGCAATTCTAATACTTACTATAATATTTCTAAAAATAATAAACTAATACCATATGAATATTATAATTATGAATGTCTGATGATAGCCAAAAAACAGTGTAGCGTATGCCTGGCCATGTATGACAGCGCAATCAGCATAGCAGATGGACAAGCTGGAATGCGTTTATAGCGCGGATAGTGAAGGCTGACAAGCTGACTAAGCTTGAAGGCCGATACCCTAGTGAAGCTCAGCTCCCATCATAGCGTGGCGAGCCGTGCAGTCACCAGAGCAAAGAACTATACAAGCCCAAGGCTTGTATCCGGTAATCCGGTATCTTGGATCCAAACTTTCATCGCGCCATGCTTTTGCTAGGTAGCGATGCTTATACTGTCTACCTATGCAGCCATTATTTGCAATTGACTATTATTAAAAATAAATTGAAAAAAGAACTGCACATTCGGAGTAAAACTTTTTCATAAAACAGAACTCGATAGTAATGGATTTTATATTGGTGTTATAAGTAGACCATAACACCAATATAACATACATACAATAACAATATACTTACATGTTATATTGGTGTAACAGAACTCGACATTCATGGATTTTATATTGCATTCTATGTGTTTTTACAAAAAAAAAGTATTATTACGAGTATTATCATCTACCGGGTTCCCTCCCATAGTACAAAGTACAAGCTCTGTGTGGATTGTCCGCATTATTTATTTATTTTCAAAGGAAACTGCTGAATCAAATTTCATCCAACTTTGCTGGCGCTGTTTCGAGTAGCACGGCAAGGTCGACTTTGCTCAAAGGAGGTTGTCCAAATAATAACCCCATTACTACAAATTTAAGTAAAAAAAATACCGAGCCTCGCCGTGGCAAAGTGCTTGCTCACGTAGACTTATAGGTACGGGTGCGGTGGCGGGCTAGGTCATGAAATATTAAACACAGATCATAATATGCAAATGAATACGTTCAAAACGCTGGCCTGCCTGGTGCGGCGTAGGAAAATGTGTTAGGATCAAAATGAGTTTTTTGCTTCAATCAGATTTCACAAAAGATACTTAGTTGCTCGCGATTTATCATCAATAAGATCAGTATTTTTTTATCTTTCAAAAAGGCAAATTTTGCGAACGAGAATTTGATTCACGATGTTCAGAAACATGCAACAACAGAAGAAAAAAACCGAAGCATTACTGTGTCAAAAGGGCGCAGTAAAATATCTAGAATGAAAAATGTTATATAAGAAGAAGTTATCAAATCCAGAATGGATGCATTGAATGAATGCTATTCAACTACAAAAAACTGTTGAAAGCAGTTTGCTGCTTGATTTTCATAAACTTGTGAACATCAAATTCCGATATCTATCTTCAATCTGTTTGTTAAAGCATAACAATATGTCCTTCCTCCAGATGGTATATTAATGACTGCTGCGTAGGTGGACGACCCGACATGCTGCGTAATGGCACGCGGGACCGCCCCCAGAGCCCGTCCAATGAGTTTTCTAACCCAAGGGGTTAAAGAAGCCCCGCCCCTTACCACCCCCACTTATCTACAAGCCACCCCCAGGAGTTGCCGCAGAAGATGTGATCATTTGGTGTCGGACAGTTGACAGGGTGAAGCAATCTACCTGATAGACCGCATCATCGGTGAGTGGATTTGTATTTTATGCTGTTGCGAGTTTCAGTTACACTCTTGATATTTATTTATACTTTTGAATTTTTTTTTGGCCGCTGAATGAAACGTCTTCGAAGGTTAGGTGAGCCTAGGTGCCAGTTCCACGCGACCAAGCCTTGAAGAATATGAAACAAACTACGGCTTGGTCCCTATCGTTTTTTTGAATGATCCTTGTACAAAACAAGTAAAAATTTCAGTGAAGTTCCAGTACAATTTAGGGTTACCCGAACTACTACCATCAAGTATGTGTGTTAGTGATTTTTGTTATTTTACTATGTAAGTAAACTATGAATATTGCACTTTGATTTCTAATAGTAGGTATACATTACTGCAGCGGCCAGCAAAAGAGGAACGAACGTGTAAATGTGACGCAAATACTACTAGTTGTGGCCAAGGGTTGTACAGTACTTTTCTCAAATAATGTGTGGAAATTAAGACTAAGTACTACTTGAACTCATTTTGTCAAATACAATTACGGCAAACAACAATACTTCTCGCGTTGTAGCGTTAATTTGTTATTTTTAATCAATAAAACTATTAATTTTTCAAGCCAGTTAGAAATTTAAATAAAACCTTTGATAAATGACCTCCTGCCATTTTTCGGAGAAAATATCGTTTCATATTTATATTACACGACAGATAATGAGTTTACTAAGCATATACTTACCATGACAATAAAGTATTTTCACACAACTATTGCCGGGCGCTGCGCTTGCATGTATTTGGCCCGTACATAAAAGATTTTCCTCGAAGATGATTGTCAAAATAATGCTCAAACTTCTAAACATTTTCAGATAATATTTTTTTGTTCTTATGAATATTTTCCTATTTACTCAATGTTATAAAAATGACCGACGGAAATAGTTACGATGAATATCGTTCCCCGAGACCTCGTAGGTATGTTATTTTCAACAAATAAAACTGTTTAAAATACGTTAATAGATCCTCTTGTATAAGAAAGAAGGGAGTCTAAGGGTGTAGCCCTTATACTATTATAAGAAAGAACTATTATAAGCACTATTATAAGAAAGAAGGGAGTCTAAGGGCTACACCCTTAGACTCCCTTCTTTCTTATAATAGTGCATACGTAATGAGCGTGATGTCATTATTAATTTTAAGGATTCACCAGTAAATTTATTGTGTTACGTCATTGTTTTACTTTAATTAATACGACGCATAATTATTACAATATCACGACGTAAATTACAAATAATGATTATCACAAGGATATTTTTCCTTTTTTTTTATGCCTAGGTTAAGGTATGCACGTCGCCCGCCGTCGGTCGGCATGTAGCGTCACGTTCTTTTTAATATCAAGATACTACGCTTTCTTCAATTTTCAAAAATGTTTTCATAGACCGCCTAAACTCGTTAAGGGGGTATGATTTCCATACAAACTTAATTTACACAACTATGGGCGAATAAAGTATTAATGTACACTGAAATAGCTGTAATAGGCTTTTACAGTGGTCCTTATTACCGGCCAGTTTTATAAAGTTGGAGTGGTAGCCGTTGGTCGTGGCAGTCGGGGCTTCAGAAAAAGAACTAACAGACTTTTACGACTATTTTGAGACATATGTTTTAAGCTCATTCTCGTATTCAATGCCGAGTACCCGTTAGAATGAATGACGAAAAAATTACTTTTTTGGTTTTTTATTAATATTTCTGTTATCCTATAGTTTTCTCCAACTTTATATAACTGGCCGGCAATAAAGACCACTGTAAAATTCTATTACAGCTATTTCAGTGTACATTTATACTTTGTTTGCCCATAGTTGTGTAAATTCAGTTTGTATTCAGGCCCTGGACCTGTTGTGTTGGATATTTCATAATGAGCGTAAAGTGATCTCTGTCGAAACGTTAATCTGATTTGCATGGAATTTGGAATATGTGACCACAAAAGGTGAATCCATGCGGGTATATAAAGCGGAACCTTAAGAAGGCGGTTCCGTGAATTCCTAACTGCTACGACTAGTATTACCCCGCACTAGCGTGAATTGTAGGGCGCAGCTAAGTAGGCAATTACTGATGGAACCGCTTACGGCTTACGCGTATAGAAGTACGTGTACCTATATAAATTGATATACTAGGTTGTAATAGATTCTGAAACAATACTACCAATTGCCGAGTCTGAGTTGATCTCATTGTTTTTTGTGTAATAGTAGGTATAGGATCCCGCTATAGAAGGACCTTTACCGAGCTGGTTATTTATTGAAACGTATTTTATATTTAATTAAACATGCCAATAAATATATTCTGTATGGGTTGCCTATCAAATTTCAGTCCAGGATATGATTAATTAATAATTAAAAAACTAAATTGTTTTTTTAACTTTCCTTCGGTTTGTTTATTAGACAAAGTCTATACCAATCGAAAGTATAGACCCCATAGAATATGCAAACGTTAGGTTGCCTATTTTTTTCCGGTCACAACTCTCGGGTAGCCAGGTATAAACAGGTAAATCGATACTAGCATTTTGCACCGGTATGAATAATAAATTATAGTTTAAAAAACTAAAAAAAAACGCTTTTATAACTAATTGAACTAAAAAGTTAAAAATAAAACTGTAATAATCAATTGAAATTTTATATTATTGTACAAAAAGCGTGGGGTGCTTTTTATAATAACTTCAGATGTAATAAACTATTGATAAAATATTTACAACAATCAAAATCAAGCCCCCCACGCTTTTTGTACAATAATATAAAATTTCAATTGATTATTACAGTTTTATTTTTAACTTTTTAGTTCAATTAGTTATAAAAGCGTTTTTTTTTAGTTTTTTAAACTATAATTTATTTTTTACTTTTTAGTTTTTTTTTTCATATTTTCTTTTCATATTATTGCATTGTCATCGACCTTTGACAGGTGTGCAAAGTTTGAATCAAATCTGATAGTTCAAAGTAGGTTTTTTTTTTTTTTTTTTTTTCATTTTTTTTTCTTTTTTTTTTCATATAATTGCATTGTCATCGACCTTTGACAAATTTTGAATTAAATCAATTCGTTCAAAGTAGGTTTTTTTTTAATTTTTTTTATTTCTTTTCCTTTTTTTATTTTTTTTTCATATTATTGCATTGTCATCGACCTTTGACAGGTGTGCAAAGTTTGAATCAAATCGGATCGTTCAAAATAGGACAAAATCGAGCTCAAAGGGGTCGGTTACATACATACATACATACATACATACATACATACATACATACATACATACATACATACATACATACATACATACATACATACATACATACATACATACATACATACATACATACATACATACATACATACATACATACATACAGGTGAAGCTAATAAAAGCGTTATAAAAATACTGGGGTCTATACTTTCGATTGGTATAGAATTTGTTTAATAAACAAACCAGTGGAAAGTTTAATTATTTTTTTTTAATTATTAATTCATCATAATTATTATCCTGGACTGAAATTTGATAAGCAACCCATATAGAATATATTCATTGGCATGTTTAATTATATATAAAATACGTTACATTAAATAACCAGCTCGGTGAAGGTCCTTCTATAGCGGGATCTTAGACTATAATGCAAGTCTGTTGGGACAGGTTTGCTTAAAAAATTCTGCATTTTCTTATGACGACACTGTGACATGGCGATCAAATGCTGCCAGTAAATAAGCATTCTCCTGATACTGGGCAGCAGCTGTATCAGTACTGGCAGAAGGCCGAAGAATAGTATTCTGGAAGGGCTTCTGACTGGACATTAAAGGGCGATACGCCAGCCTATAAACTGCGGTACAGAAAGCAAGGGGAAACTACTGTACCTACTCAATACCTCCCAAAAAAGTAATGATGCAAGTTATATGGTTGTGAGACATGAGCATTGACGCAACGGGATAAAGAAGTACTGGAAGCTTTCGAAATGTGGTGCTGGCGGAGAATGGAGAAAATTTGTTGGACGGCAAAAGTTACGAACAAAGAGGTCTTAGAGCGAGTAAAGGAGAAGAGAGTAATACTTGAGACGATACAAAATCGAAGAGGAAAAATGTTTGGACATCTTCTACGACATGACAGCTACATAATTGAAGGAAAGGTTGAAGGAAAGCGGCGAAGAGGAATTCCAAGAATAAAGCTGGGAACAAATTAGTGGACGCGGCTGACGGACGGGGCTGACAGCCGCGACTGATAAGTGTGCACAGTCGAACGGGACCTGGCTTGCCAGATTTCTGTCGGACGTCCGAAGGCCCAAGGTTACGTCCGCGGCTTACATCCGATAGTTTGCACAATTCAGTGTATATTCATTAGCTAGATATCTATCAGTCGCGGCTGTCAGCCGCGTCCGTCAGCCGCGTCCGATAATTTGTTCCCAGCTTCAGTTACTTGAGCCAGATAAAAGAAAAAGTCGCCATATGTCATGTCGTATAAGGAAGTCAAGAAGGCCGCATTCGAACGACATAATTGGAGAAAACTGCATCAAAACCCCGACAAAAGCTAAGCTCTTAAATTTAAGAAGAAGAAATAAATAAGTATTATGGACAATCCACATAACACTATCTAGCCCCCAAACTAAGCAGAGCTTGTATTATGGGAACCATATAGCTGAAGCCAAATATTCCGAGTCTTATGACTTTTAGACCTAGAGAACTTCTTTAGCCACTTAAAACATAATTGAGGATACATGTTAAAACATTAAACATCCCCGTTACGTGAGTAAGGCTCTAATGTATGATAATTACAAATATGGTTCCACAAATACAAACTAAACACATTCTCTTCTTACATTCATTTCTAACTATGTAATAGCTTAATAAGAGCAATTATAAACGTACCTATTACCATCACTAAATATTCCGCCCCAAGTCTGAGTTTATATTCGTTTTCGGTTTTCCGTATTGCGAGCCGCCGCGCGCCGTTTGGTATGCAGTTCTGCAGGCCTGGTATAGGTGCTAATTGAATCCAATCAAGTGTAACTCATAACGTAAATAAGAACCATCGAGGTTACGTAATGCATCCACATCGATTGACACTGTTTTTTTTGTTTTCTTTATTTTGAGTGCATAAGCGCCCCTATTGGTTGTGCTGAGAACTGCAATAGCGAACTGCAATAGTACGGCATTACGGAAAATAAAAATAACTCAGGCTGGGGTATGGTAAGGTAGATGTTTTATTTTGACCAAATTATATTGTGAATATACGCTTATATAAAATATTATTTTTAATAGATTGCTTAGCTCTAAAATTTAAACATTATAAAAATCTATACTATAATGAGATAAACACCGTGAAACCGTATAGGTATCAACAGTGTGTATTATAAGAAAAATATACATATTATTATATCAAAAAATTAAACTTCTGTAACGACGCACGTCGCAGTTGCTGCGCCCGTGTCGCACTCTACTGGTGTCACGGAAGACCAGCGTAGTGCAGACCAGTGTAGTGGTGCTCACTATTACAGCATATGCTGAATGACGGCCTATAATTTTTACATATACTTTTGTTGTTCCGTGGCATAAACATCAAATAACTTTTGTTTTGATTTGAAACAATTTCTCGCTCGCATACTTTGTCCTTTTGAAAGATAAAAATTACTGAACTTATTCATGAAAGATCGCGAGCAACTGTTTTTGCAATCGGATTGCACACAGGTAAGCCAAAAAATATTTTTGATCCTAACACGTTTAGCGCAAGCGAAAAGTTTTATCACGAATGAAGAAGCCGGCGGCGGCAGTTCGCTGCTGGTTAGCAATTTATGTGAATCATCAATCAATCAATTTCAATTATTACTCATAATCAATTCATTTCTTTTTCATTGAAGCACACACTTATATACCTATATCAAACAATACAAAAGATGTTCAGGCGGCAACGCGGCCATGGCTTACATACCTACATTGTGGTTCATGACAGAACCTACACTAAGTCGTGAAGACTTGTGATCAAAAAAAAGCAGCCAAGTGCGAGTCGGACTCGCCCATGAAGGGTTCCCTAGCATCAATTAACATAATTTATAGGTTTTTGTAGTTCGTCGAAAGGTAAATTGCGGTTTACGATTTATGACGTATAAAAAAAAAACTACTGACTAGATCTCGTTCAAACCAAATATCGTTGGAAGTTTACATAGTAATGTACAACATATATTTTTTTTGGATTTATCATTCTCTTATTTTAGAAGTTAGAGGGGGGGGGGACCAACTTTTTTCTACTTTGGAAGTGTCTCTCGCGCAAACTATTCAATTTAGAAAAAAACGATATTAGAAACCTCAACATCATTTTTGAAGACCTATCCATAAATACCCCACACGTATGGGTTCGATGAAAAAAAAATTTTTGAGTTTCAGTTTCAAGTATGGGGACCCCCAAAATTTATAGTTTTAGAAAAAAACTATGTTAGAAACCTCAACATAATTTTTGAAGACCTATCCATAGATACCCCACACGTATGGGTTTGATGAAAAAAATTTTTTTGAGTTTCAGTTTCAAGTATGGGGACCCCCAAAATTTATAGTTTTTTTTCTATTTTTGTGTAAAAACCTTAATGCGGTTCACAGAATACATCTACTCACCAAGTTTCATCAGTCTAGCTCTTATGGTTTCGGAGAAAAATGGCTGTGACACGGCCGGACAGACAGACAGACAGACAGACAGACAGACAGACAGACAGACAGACATGACGAATCTATAAGGGTTCCGTTTTTGCCATTTGGCTACGGAACCCTAAAAAGGACTGAAATTTTGTATTTGATGAAGAGCGTTACTCCGAATATGGAAAAAATCTGCCCTAAATTAAATTTATATCTAGTATAATATAATGTGCTACGCCGTAGCAAGTGCTACGTGATTCGTTTGGGATTTTAAAGCTGTTCTAAATGCTTGGGTATTTACTCGTATGTAGACCAAAGCTCTCGTTACCAATGGACTAAGTAACGTTTTACTCAAGTAAAAGTTATTTAGTAGACAATCGGCACGATAAGAAGAAGAGTAACGTTTTCAGGACACTACGTATGTTACAACGTGTGGGAAAAATCCTGTGAAATCGCTTGTTTCACATAATTTAGAACTGTGTATAGTCAAATTATCGAAAATGTATATCCCCGGGACAGTTTACCAAAAAAGCATTAATTATGTAGCACTTTAATAGTTCTCGATATCAGATAGCGGGGTCGGGTGAAGCCAAGGGGTCTACTCTAAAACGATAAACGACGTATAATGTTGATACTTTTGGTTACATTGCGCGGCAGTGTGACCACTCACTCAGCAGTCGAGTTTTCTGTGCCGCACGCACAAGGCAGTGTAATCCAAAATGCCAATACGAAACTTCCCTTATAGTTGTGAAGAGTAGGTAAACCCCTCAGTTCAAATGCCACAAGCATATCCGGCACCCTTTGTGGCTCACGCGACAAATCGGGCCGCCTGTGTTTAGTATTATTACCCACAATATGTTTGGCGGCACGTGCCGCGGAACCCTAACTAATTGGCTTTTCTATCGATGTTCACATTCGTAGACTTTATGTAGATGTCACCTGCATTAGATAGTTAAGTTTCCCAAACATTTCTACTATTTAGTTGGCTGTGACATGGTACCTATACCTACCTAATAAATAGGTAATATGTAGTTCCATTACCTAATACCCAGCTCAGCTATCCGCTAGTATTTCTTTAGCATGTTCTTTTAAAATTGGGTAATCATTGTTTCTTTACTAATTTAACAACTTTGAAGTGGTTATTGTAAATGGAGACCTTTTGTAAATCTTAAGCATAGCACAACGCTTCGAGTAACCAATATAAACACTAATCAGCCTATTAGATACCACTAGTTGGTAACCGAGATTCGCTCGGAATTTTTTTCGTTAATTTGTATTTTTAAGAAGTCATAAGATGCATATTATTATCTTTCCTGGTTTATTCTTACTGAGCAACGCCATCTACTGGACATGCTTGCAGTTAGTTGCTCACAATCGTCAATAGATGGCAGGAGCAGTCACATATTCAGTTTATGTTTTTAGTTTACTCTGTAACGAACAGACTCATTTTCTGAAAATGAATCCTAGCTAGATCGATTTATCGCCCCCGAAAACCCATATATACAAAATTTCGTAAAAATCGTTGGCGCAGTTTCCGAGATCCTAAATATATATATTTAAATATACAAGATTTTCTCGTTTAAAGGTATAAGATACTGCGCCTACAAGCTGTAGTATAAAGTCAATCGGTTTGACTCCAACACCATAAATTATGAAGTGGAGTGAACCGCAAAACAGGAACTATCGTTTATTCGTAATTATAGTCCACATTGGTTATTTTCACCGCACATACGGTGTAATTGCGACCTGTGACGTCACGCCACAATTATCAAAACATGTCGGATTGGTGTGCTGCCTTGTTATTGTTAGGAAAAGGTGAACCAAACGTACTTAATTAAAGTTATAATGAGCACAATTTAAGACTTGTTTCTTTTTTCCTCCAGAAAAAGTTTTTGGACTGAAAAGTTTATGAACAGGTATAATAAACTTACTAACTACGTCGGGTAATCATAGTTACTTGACTTGCGTGTAAAAAGATGGTTTCTGACACTTCAAATGTCCTCAAAAGAATCTTGAGTAAGGTAGTAGGTACTTGGTACCTACGTCTTTTATGATCTGAGGGGGTAGTATGTGTATATCTGAGCGTTTCGCTTAAATATAAAGAACTTTTACTATAGGCAAATTATTATGGTTTATAATTGGTAAATTAAAGGGCGAGTGAGTTTTCCATGACATTATCGATAACGGTATCGCTGTATGTATGATGTGTTAAGACGCTGAAAACAACTTCTCGCTCTCACTTTTTGACCTTTTGAAAGATAAAAAAAACCACTGAACTTATTTATCGAAAATCGCGAACTATCTGGTATGGAATCCAATTGCTTACTTTAGAAAAAAATTAATTTTGATCATTTTCATACTTAAAAGTTCACCCAACAAGTAAGGCCATTTATTAGGTAGGGAAACATGTTAGGATCAAAAATATTTTTTTGCTAAACTGTGTGCAATCGGATTTTAAGTGATTTAATATCTTTCAAAGGTACAAAATTTGCGAGCGAAGAGTACATCGACGGTTGTCTTCGCATTAAAGCACCACATTGTCCCCTGACACGAGCCTCGTGGGAACCGAGCCATACGTTAAAACTTGACAGCAATTATCTAAAATACATTATGTCGCACTCATTTACCTTTTTGTTCTTTCCCTGAATGAGAGTTGTGCGCTTTGCTCAGTACTGACTGCTGAGTTAGATAATTATACGTGAATTATCCATGATAAATTTGAGGCATCAAGGTGGTAAGCCTTGCGCCTGTAATTTCGCCAGCACTGACACTTCAAACCTATACAAAGCAACGTGCTTGGCGGCATAAATAGGCTTAAAATGGTGTTAGTACTTCCTAGGACGGGCTTTTCAACAAAAATGGGGTGTGACAATCTTTACTTCTCGTAATAAATACTTAGATTCTTAATAACCAGTTATCTAAATAACCAGTGGTGTAATTGAAATTTGCATGGAGATGATTGATAAATATGTAGCTGCAACACTAATCTGTATCCCCTGATTTTGTTATCAGGTTTTGAATTGTTAGGGAAGCAATTTTAAAGACGCATTCACGTCATAAACCATAAAAGTCATAAACCACAGATGAAGTAATTACATATAACAATATTCTTCAAGGGTGTTATTAATAATCCTGGCGTAGCGTTGGACTAGTTATTCCGTGTTTTGTCTCTTGCATTGACATGCAATTGTCAACTCGAGCAAATGTGACAAAACACGGATTAACTAGTCCAACGCTACGCCAGGATTATTAATAACACCCTAACAGTCTAACGACCGTTATCATTTTATGCAGGAGGATAATAAGTGTATTCTAGACTTCCAATCTATCATCGTTTCGGCATCGTTTCTAACCACAAGATTAAGTTGTCAAAGAGTCTACAAATTGTTAAAAAAATGCCATAAAATCTTCGTCAAGCTCCATAACTTACTTTTATATTTCACCGTATGCTGCCGAGGGATCGACCAATTTGAATAATCAATTGACTATTAATGCGAGAATTCGATGACGTGGCAACATCTTTTGATACTTTCTGCAGTTTAGAAAGGCTACGTATTATTGGGTTTAGATGGAAATTTGATTGCGCTATTGTGTAAAAACTATGCACATGGATACAAGGATTTATTGAAAATCATCAAAGGGTGTGAGGTAAGGTAATAAATGCTTGTTTAGACGTACTTACCTACATCGTACTTCCCCGGCAGCGGATAGTATATTTATATATGTTTATTTATATATTGGAAAACGAACATCTTATAATAACTTAATAATATTTCATTATAGAAAAAGTTACTGTGAGTTATTGTTTAAAAAACACGCGAATTTCGAATAATAAAAACAGATAAGTATTAAATTATGAATTAGGTTATGAGCTCAAAGTGGTCACTTCTGAAATAAAGGAATAAGCATGACAATATTATTAAACATTAGCTGATGCCCGCGACATTCCTAACATGAAAAATGCGTGAAATGTCATGATATACAGGGTGGTTTTTTGAGGCGGTGATGTCCAAGTCCGAAACCACGAGAATTAGTTATGTTTGTGAATGGAGTCATGCCCTCGATTTATAAGAAAACAATAATAGGAACTTTTTTACTTTTGGCCGAAATGGACCTGAATGATTTTTCAAAAATCAGACATTTTCATCCTGACATCAGAGATTTTTTTCAGTATATATTATATATCTGTGCAAATAATTTATTTACTAAAAATGAATAGAAACAGCAAATTTTCACTATGGGAACTGTTTTTTTGAGACTAATAATCTTAAAACCATTCCTGGAATATAATCTATCTTCTTGCCAATTTAATCACGATCCATTCAGCCTTTTAGTCGGAATAATATTAGTAGGTATGGAAGTATCAATAAGGTTGAAATATGTAATTTAGAAGATTGATTATATTTTACAAAAGGTTCTCGCTTTTACATAAGCTGTTGACTGATTATCTTTGGTAGGTATCTTTTTTGATTATCCATCTCTTATTATTCTATGATGTAAACCTTTTTTTCTCAGTTTCTTTATTGTGTACTACCAGGGATGATGGAGTCCATGGGTAAACCGGAATCGCTGTGCAGAGTGTGTGGCGACAAAGCGTCAGGCAAGCACTATGGAGTGGCTTCCTGCGATGGCTGCCGAGGGTTCTTCAAAAGAAGCATCCGCCGGTATATCATTTATGGATTTTAGTTAGGACTTGGTCGATTATACTGTCTTTTATCTATTCTGAGATTCTGAGTGCAGGAAACCAGTGAATTTATTTTGAATACCACTTACGCAGAACAAATATACCCTGTATACGTAAGTACTTACTATATACTATGTCGCCTGCATAAAGACTAGTAGTAAATGCGGTCAATCGTTAGACTCTCCATGGAGATCGCATAGGGCCACCTAGCTACCTACTACTACTACAGAACCACATAACGTAGTGTAGAAAGCCCCCTCAGGGTAGGGTGACAATCTGCGATGTAGCTGGCAAGCACTGGAGGATAGCCGAAGACGCTCAGTGACGCGTCTTGTGAGAGACCTACGTTTGACGTAGGTTGATGATTGTATGGTCTTGTGTTCAAGACAGCATAAGACGTCGAAGAGAAGAATCTTATTCTTTGTGTACTTTATGTAGAAACCTCGACTACGTGTGCAAGGAGAGCGGACGCTGCGTAGTGGATGTCACCAGGCGGAACCAATGTCAAGCCTGCAGGTTCGCTAAGTGTCTGAAAGTGAACATGAAGAAAGATGGTAAGCTGATTGATTTGTGATTTGATTACTGTGAAACTATATTATAATGAAATTTAAATTTATAATTGAAATTTGGAACAAATATAGATAGGTTGCCACAAGGCAAGCTAGTGGGTGATATACTAGGATATAAATAAAAAAACAGGAACGAAATAAAACTAACAGCAGGGCGAAGCCGCGGGCATCCGCGCAAATGGACCAATCGAATGGCCCACCTGATGTTAAGTGGTAATCATCATATAATATTTAACTCGTAGGTCACGCATGTTAGGAACGTTAACTTTCTAGATCACCTGTCTAAACAAGGCCAAATAATGATTTTCACATGATCTTTAATTTTAATAAGTAACAGTTACTGTGGTGTTAGGAGCTGTAATGCTATGATTGATGTTAATGTATCTAATGATATTTCCTTGCTTGGAAACATCATTTTTTTTTATTTTCTTATCTAGGGCAAAGAATTAGCTTAGCTATTCAAAGAGGTAACGTTGCCAGCCTTTTGAGCACATTGCCTGCAGTCGGTGATCTGAACTCTGTTTTCTATCTTAAATACCTCAGGTGGAAAACAGAGTTCATTATTATAAAATTTAATTGTTTATTTTAATAATTTCATGTTTTATAATAATAGTTTTTTGTAAATAATGTATATTCTGTTGTAAATAAAATATGTTTTTTATTTTTGTAGGATTTTATGATTTCTAGCTAAGTAGGTACTTATTACTGTAAAGGTAACATTAAAATTACCTATAATTTGTTATATTACAAAACCGTCTCAAGATAAATCTTTCAATTAGAAACACGGCCGAACGGCGAGCACTCGTCTCAATAAAGCATTTACCCAGTTCCTCACTCCTAGCATGTCTTTTCCATTAGGAAACATCTCAAGTATTTGCGGTAGACAAGTGTCGCTAAGTGGCGACAGACAAAAATGCGAGGGCTCCCAGCCTTAGCGCGGGATCCATGAGTCAAAATATTCCTATTTTATTTCCGATCTTGTAAGCTTCGAATTTTTGGTTTCGTTCTTTGTGTTTTGGTTATTTCTTTTTGCGTTAGGACTGAAAATTCGCATTTTTATCCATAATCCATTCAACACTCCTTTTTATATTACTAGCAGATGGATCAAGCAAAGGCCCACCAGATGGTATAACCATCAACGTATAACAAACCTTTGCAAAATAGCTTTGAGCAGCGGAGAGTCTCGATCCGCCAGCAAAATATGTATTTTTTTGTATCCTGTGTACCTAACCGTGCTTAAACCCCAAAGTAATGGAATTGGTTATTGCCTAATGTAATGAAACCTACGAGTGCGGGCATGCTAATAATTAAAAAAACTCAGCAACAAGGATATCAGGATTTTTTTCAGTTTCTGTAAACAATTAAATTAATTTAAGATTTCCTGGTTTTTCTTTCATTTAATTTATCATGTTTGTTAGAGAGATTTCATCCTTATAATTGACCCTAACGATCCATGCAATAAAAGTACAGGGTATAATTTTTTCAGATTTTAGCCGGTTCGATTCCCGGGTGTGGTGAAGAGAATTTTCGAAAATCTTTGAATGCAGTTTGCTTTCTATCAAAAATAAAGGAATGTTTCCTTTGATTAAAATTTTCTATCTGCAGTATTAAGAGTACTTTCCCTCCAGGTGGCACTACAAAATTCCACCCTGTATATGTAATTTTCATAATTTCATTTTCCATGTTAGGTTTTTTATACCATGCCTAGTCGTACTCCGATGTATGTCTGACCTTGTTTACTAAATATTTAAAAAAAATAACGTTTATTTCGGACCACATAAAATCCAATAAGTAAAGTCCATAAGCTTAAAATGAGCGCTTATTCATAAAATAAATCAATATTCATAAAATCACGCTATCTACAAACACCCTCCTGACCTGACTCGCTCAGAAGTGTTAGGAAAACAAACATAGTCTACGAGCGCGGTTTTCGTCGAAGCTCGCCTGTCGTCCGCAGCCGCTTTTCTCACAGATATTTATTTACATTACAAAATTGATTGCTCCCCACTTGCCACCTTCTTTGGCGCACTCTACACGCTTTCTGACGCCTCTATTATAGTACACTTACCTACCCTCCATATCAACACAGCTTGCCGACCTCTTGTTAGTTTATCTCTGTTGAAGATTCCATAGAAACCCTTTGCGATCCCAAATGTGAAAATAAAAGCCAGCTATCTTTTTGGCTTCATATTTTTTTAATATTTTATCCACAAGCTGTTACGATCATTGTGTAAGTGCTTACGTAGGTACTGTGATTTGTGTGTAGGTACATATCTACCAAAATACGTAGGTACCTAATTACTTATTCTAACAGCTAGTTTCCATAGAACAAACTGACCTAAAGCATGCATTTTTTAAAACCTGTAACTAGTAGATGGACCATTTAAATTTAAGTAGTAACTAAAATGTTACTAACATTAGCAGGCACAGTCTAAGGACGGGGGCTCAAATCCAGTCGTGTACCAATAAGCTTTTTTCTGTCGTAAACATTGCTAGTGCTCTCAAACAGTGAAGAAAAACATCGTGAGGAAACTCGCGGCTTAGTCAGCTCCGCACGTATTGACCATGTCTTTCCTGTGGATTGCTCATTGCCTATTGCTGAGCAAGCCTATTTCATCAAAAACCTGTCTAGGCACTATAGCGTCCCGCAAGTAGGGCTTGAGTAATCCCCAATTGCCCCTGACGCTATATAAAATCATCTACAATAGAAACAAAGGCCTGTGTGTTAACATAACGTACTCAACAATTTTTTTTCAGCTGTCCAACATGAGCGCGCCCCGCGTCCATTGGCTCCGCATCAAGTATCTCTGCAGAAACTCGGCTACACATTCACAAGGCAGCAAGCTTTCGTGCCGAGCACTGTCCCCTTGACGTTTTCCACATTTCCTTCCCTACATGCATACAGCAGCATGCCCGGTCTCTCAGACTCACTACCGAGCGTACACAACCCGTTTCTTGACAGGTCTTTTCAAGATTTTGCTATTTCAAGGACTGCAGAAGCGGCACCCGACACCCCTCTTATCCCCTCTCAGAACGCGTTCGATTCATTGAATTCGTTCAGAATACCTCTATTCTCAACTCCGTTGCACTATCCCGTACCCCATTCTGGATATTTTCCAGCAAACATATTTTATCCGCCTATTGTTGCGACCGATAATGCACCCTCCTCCACAGTGGACAGTAAGTTAACAATCTCTTCTATATTTTATCCACGCTGTTTTTTTTTTATTTTTGATAGCTAAACGTTTGGCTGCCATGCCATCTCACCTGATGGAAAGTGATAAGGCAACCTATGGTATAGCACGCTTCGACTTATTCACTCTCGACTTGAAAATTCCAAGGTTGTAATGTTCCGGGAATATTATCGGTATAGAGTTCAATTCCTTGGTAGTTAGCATTAAAAATACATTACTACATTTAAAATTTTCTGTGTAGAGAAGCCGGACGGGTTTTGTCCGTTGAAGCCGCCTTCGCCATCGTTGGAACACAGAAATATTCCTGAAAAGCCAGACTCTCAGCTTTCTGACAAAATCAAGGAAGATGAAGTGTCAAGTTCTGAGGAGGCTTACAAATCTGATTTACCTATCGAAAAGAAAACAGAAAAAGGTATGTACCTACCTTAATTGACTACACAATGAGACAAATCTATGTACTTTAGGTTAGTTAGACACCTACCTTATAACATTATACCTTTAAATGAGCCAAGGGTGTTATTAATAATCCTGGCGCAGCGTTGGACTAGTTAATCCGTGTTTTGTCTCTTGCATTGACATGCAATTGTCAACTCGAGCAAATGTGACAAAACACGGATTTACTAGTCCAACGCTACGCTAGGATTATTAATAGGTGTTTTAATGTATAATGTTTTTCATTCTCAGAATCGAGAACGATATATCTTCATTCTCACAGCAACTTCGAACCACCAGCACACATTGTTTCACGGACATCACATGTTAAGATTCAAGAGACTTCGATTGATCAAAACGACCAAAAAACGAATCGAATAGACGATAACAACAGTTTTGAGGAGACTAAACAAGTTGAGATGAAACTAAAGAAGTATTACGAGTATGGAAGGATATCGAGTGAAGGGATTTATGACCCAGCTGCTAAACTTCTAGTCGCTTCCATCAGATGGCTGCATGGAATCCGTGTGTTTGTACATATGAAAGCTTCGGAGCAAGTGGCGCTTCTGCACTGCAATTGGAAAGAAATATTTTTTATTACCGCAGCTCAGTTTTCGTTTTATTTCGATGAAGGTAAGCTTTATCGACAGTTTGCTTCGTAATAGGTGTAACCAGAGATGTACCTACACTGCTAGATATGTTTAGTCATCTGTCTCGTCCGTCACAAAGAACAGATTGTTCTTTCTTCGGACTATTTATATTCGACTCTTCGGACCACCGCATGAGGAGGCTTCCTATTCTTACACAATGATCAAAGAGATTTCCTGCCTACAACCAACCCCTGGGGAAGTTCAATCACGAAACTACATATATCTGGCATGTGTCTTTTTAAACCGATTTCAAAAACAAGAAGAAGGTTTTGTCGGTTTATAAATGATGTAGTTTTATCAAATAGATAAAACTACATCATTTATAAACCGATATGAAAAAAAATATTTTTATCTAAAAGATAGTTCTTTCAAATTGGTCGTCCCATATAAAATTCATCAAAATTGGCTCGGCCAATTTTTATATGGGGGTTTCCAAGTTTTTTAAACTTATCGTACATAAGTTGGCTTCTTTAATTAAATGAAAGCAGCCGTTAACTTTGTTTGCAGACAACGTCCCGTCTGCGCTAGCCTCAAAGCAACAAAGGATAAAAGAAGAGTTGAAAAAAATTACGAATCTTTTGAAAAGGATCTCCAAAACTCGACTAGACAAATCTGAATACGAATGGATCAAGACTGCATTGATATTCCGTACTGGTAAGTTTTTTTTCCATTATCATCAAACTGAAGCCTCCCTGATTCATCCATTCGAGAACCGCTGAATGTTTATTCCCAAAGGTTGTCCATTCCTTGAGCGATATGACCTGCTGATTACCTCTTCAACTTAGTAATTCTACGAGCTACATATGTTGGTGACCTTGCTTATTCTAGGGACTTTTTTCTTAACCAGTTCAAATTTTTATTAGTTTTACAGTAGGAATCGATCGAGAATTCTCGGATAAACCAATTTGTAAAAGATGAGATGCGTAGTGTCAAGTTATATTTTGCGACAAAATCAAAATAAGTAAATTTATATACTTATGTGGTATTATTTTAATTGCATGGAATTGTAAGAACGTATAACAATGCCATTTTTAATTACCTATCTTTAAAAAAATACATTTTAATTTTAATATTTATTTAAAATAAAATTAATTGAATTCATTCAATCATCATCACGTAAATTGTACTTGGTGGAATTAGTATTAAGTAATTGTCACACATAAGATAATACTATGATAGCATTATAAATAAAAATAAATAAAATAGCAGTTGTTTATTTCAGCCACGATAGACCCATATCACATAAAATTACAGTACCTAAGTACGCAAAGAGAAAAATAAAAGACAATACACGCATTGTGAATATACCTATTGTGTATTTTGTCCATAGGTTCATCAGAAAGTCCAGCGTCACACGTCGAATCTCTTCAAGACCAGACGCTCGCCTCGCTGCAAGAGCACTGCGCTGCAAAGGAGTCCTCTCGTTTCGGCCGGGTCATGCTGCTAGTCGCCTCTGTATGCAGCCTCGCAAACCAGGGTACCATCGAACTACTGCTCTTCCCGTGCTTCACTACAGACGATATCAATACCACATTAAGCCGGATACTCATGTTCTCGTCATCTTTTTAAATTTAGGTGTCGATTCGTAATTACCGAAACGAAATATCGTAATTATAGGGCAGCAAAAATGGGCCCGACTATTAGTCGATCAATCAAAATATGAGATGTTTATCTCAAAATTCGAAATAACAATGTTAAATAACTGCCAAATATTTGATCAGTCGATTAGTTTTCTGTGTAACTTGTCCTAAATATATCTAAGTCCAGTCTAGTCAAGAACGATACATTTTGAATACGATATAGGTAATATTTACGAGTAGTTTAGTAGGTACTAAAGACATTTACATGTTAGTGGCCATTTTGATGTAATGACGGAGGTTTGGGTGTGTTTATTTATTTATAACATAAAGGGTCTTTTATTTCACCAATTTCAATATTGTAATGTATGTCATTACGTACTAGTGCGTTATTGTAATGTAAAACGCTCTAGTTTCTTTTTAAACGTACGGTTTAACAAGATGCTCCGTCTAAAACGAACGGTATTTTTTTTAATCCTAGCCGAGTTTTTGTGTCTGAAAAATGGTAGGTAAACATTTTATGAATAAAATTGACTTTGGGAGATAAACATTAATTCTCTTACAAATAGTAATTTTTACTCTAACTGCTCTAACAAGTGATTATAGATTTATTCGTTTATGAAAGTCTGTGTTTTATTTATTTCCTCGGTATATCTTAGGTATAAAACTTCGTATGTAGACATAATAATATGGTCGATGTAGGTACGTGCGCTTTGATAATTACAGCCTCTGGGGGCTAATTCTCGGGCCGATCTCGATCATTTTGCAATTTTATTTTATTGCTTCTTTTCACAACCCCTTACTTTTTCTACGTTTTCCGTATATCGTAGCAGTTGAGGCTTTTATGATGAGGTTGTTGATGAATTACTCAAGGAAATCTGGCATTCTCTCTTCGAAAAGAAGCAATAAAATAAAATTACAAAATGATCGAGATCGAGAGAATTAGCCCCCTGCTTCTTTGTAGCCCTCTCCTACGGCTCGGGCTAGCAATATCGCCTCGGCTGTAAATTTTAACTTACCGCACCATACTAGCTATGCCTGCGCCGCGTGGAATAGCGTTTTCGGATTACATTTTTAATTTGCAACGGAAAAAATCCTAAGCACATTAAATGCCTATTTCCCAACACACACCATTTCTCGCTGTGCCCCCCCCCTCCCACCACGCACCGTGCCACGCCGCGCTCTTCTCCCGCACCATACCCCCTCCCCCCACCTTCCACCGCACCGTCGCAAACTTATATTATAAAACATTCACATAATCCTTACATATTTCCATACAAACTTTAATCCCCTATTTTTACACCCTTGAGGGTAAAACCTTATGCTAGGATTAAGAGATTCTTATTAATAGGGCCCATAAACTTTGAATGTCATACCTATTTATTTATATCTGATCAACAGCCTGGGGGCTAATTCTCGGGCCGATCTCGATCATTTTGAAATTTTATTTTATTGCTCCTTTTCACAACCCCGCACTTTTTGTACGTTTTCCGTATATCGTAGCTGTCGAGGCTTTTACGAAGAGGTCGTTTATGAATTACTCAAGGAAATTATCCATTCCCCTTTCGAAAACAAGCAATAAAATAAAATTTCAAAATGATCGAGATTGGCCCGAGAATTAGCCCCCTGAAATAGTACATTGTTACCTGTGTGTTGAAAGTCACGTTCACCCGAGGTAAACACTGTGCTTTTCATTACGAATACAAGGAAAGTAAAAATAAAAACATGAAAGAACATTTTGTGAAAATGAAGATTGATTTGCCGCCTTCCCGGTTTTTTTTTTCTTTTTCTCTGGCGGGCCTTCGGCTTCGGCTCGCCAGCATTATTCAGCCATTATTTTTACTTTCATAATTTAAAAAATGGTAAATTGTTTGCTCAAATCTATGTTATTTTAAAGAAATAGTTGACGCTATAATATTAATAAAGTAATTTAGAAGATATATTATTTATTTAATACCATCTTTATGTTATTTAAATTTAAATTTTACTTGCGCTCTTATTAGACTTTTTAAACTTTTTACCGTTGTAATGGGTTTCCAACCTACTTGCTGAATAAAAAGTTGGAATTTGGTTCAACAACCTCCTTGCAGTTAGAAAGACTCTAGAAAGTTGGAACATGGTTGAATAAAATAGAACTTGTTTTTTTTTTATAATTTGACAGAGCTGTCAGTAGAAAGCGATTCTCCCTACGGGATGAAAGTATTACTTTCAATTAGGCCCCTCAGGCAACTTCAGACCTACTTTCAGAGTATGAGCAATGAAAAATACCTTACATACTTCTTGCTCTAAAAATGTCGATTTTCATCTCCCCTTTCAACCTTTTACAACCCTTTTTCGAATAAAAAAATAGCCTATGTCCTTTCTCAGGCTCTTGAATATCTGTAGGTAGGTATACCAAATTTCATTTCAATTGGTTCAGAAGTTTGGGCGTGAAAGCCAGACAGACAGAGTTACAAACGCATTAATAATACTAATTTATATAACTATGTTATATAGTAGCGATCCGCCTTTACACTTAGACAATTGATGGTCTAAGCTAAGCCTTTACATACTTACTTACAAATTTACTATCCTATACCTACATAGGTCTAATTGTACTGATGCATACTTGACATAATATTTTATTTAAGCATTTTGACTTGGCAAAAAAGTTCGTGTCCAGAACCAACCAGTATTAAAAAAGTTACTGTTCTGTCAGTGTCAGCTGTGTTATAATCTGCCAAATTGCCAATGCCAGATTGCTAGCAAATGTCAATGCCATGTGCCAATGTAATGTGCCATGCTATGCCAGTTCGAGCTCGTTTTTGTTGCAGGTTGTTGGTTGTGTTGTGTGGTGCGGCTGTGTGGCGCCAAATTATGCAATCCGAATTTATAGCTCGATTTTAAAATCGTAAAAGTTACAAAGCTTAATATGGTTTGATATTCTAACAATCAGTTTTTATAAGTTCTAGACTAGAACAATGGATAACATAAATAAAGAGGAAATGGTAAGCAAAATCCTTGCCTTTTAATAATAATTGCACAGTGAAGGCAAGGCAAGTTAAAAATGTAGATATTATTCTAGCCCTTGCCTACTCTTAGGCCTAAATTAGGTAGTGTATTCACATGACCCATAGTTTTATTAGGTCTCAGTACTCTCATTAGTAGGTAAGATAAGTATCTACTATCTACTTAATACATTACATTACATTTTATTTACTTAGCCAAAAGCCAAAAACGAACTTAGCAGTTGTTTTAATTCTACAAATAAATATTACAAATAATTTACGAAGTACTATAATCAGGTATATTATGTATCTATGCACATAATATAATAACAATTTTCATTCACACTTTTCTGTACCTACCTATAACTCTGTGATTTTTTTTATCTAAACTGTTTCTATGACTGACCAAAGTATATACTTAGGTACCATTAGTTCATCTTCTCATGTCACTGGTTTGGTTCTATTAAAATAGTGTGGCGAAAGGATTTGAAGTGGGCCTCCAAGAGGCTCCTTTGCATAGTGCACATAAATTCAGACAGAAAAACTCATTTGTACAGTCACCATCAAAAATAGGTTTGCAGTTTCAGTTAGTAAATGGATTTGTCAAAAAAATAGCAACTTCGGCAGTCAAATACTTGTGGTTCAAAGCGAATTTTCAAACAAAGTTTCAAAAAATTTGAGCTATGTAAACCAGAAATGCTAATGCACTCTTGATGCTGACTGTCCTGTGCATACATTGGCTTTACCTTACCTTTTTAAAGATGAGATTAATCAATATTAATTGTATATTGTAATCCATGTTTTTATTTTGCTTGCAGTACAAACAAAAAATACCATGGTACAAGCACATCACCGTAGAACCCACAATGTTTTTCTACATGATGGCATTTATGATCACTAATGTGATAGAGCAGACTTATTATGTGTTCCAAGCATGCACTGTCAACCACAACTACAGCGCAGAAATATGTTATAATATAAGTGATTATAAAGAAATTAATAAAGAAGTACAGGTATGTATGTTTTCCTGAATGATTTCCGATTACAAATTTCTTTGAGAATAACTAAAATACTAATTTTAGTAAGAACTTACTTTACAGTACAACTAATTTTTATTCATAAGACGCTTTGGTTTATTGAATCATTCCTTACTTTTGTATGTTATACATTCAAGCTCTTACCACTAATTTCCAGGTCACTGTGTCTACATTCCATCAGTGGAACGGCATTGCTAGCCATGTGGTGCCGCTTCTGCTTGCATTTTTCCTCGGGGCGTACAGTGATAAGCGAGGGAGAAAGTTCATCATACTTGCTGGGCTCCTAGGGAAATTGTATTTTTCTCTGATGATCACTATTAATACTATGAACGGTAAGTTTAAATTCCGTCATACTACTTTTGGGCACCCAGAAATGAATGTAGTCTCTTCCACGCGCTTCCATTAACAGCGGTCCCGTTCTAGTTGCGTCCATACAGTAGGCCTATCACAAGCTGTCTGGCTCTGTCTCTGGTTTTGAGTCTGTGTGAGTGTTGACTTAATAAATCCTATATCGAAACGTCACACACACAGTGAATACTGGTAAGCACTCACACAGACTCAAAATCAGAGCTAGACAGAGCTTGTGGTAGACCTACTGGTCCCGCCACCTCTACCATATCGTCGCACCACTTTTTCTTTGGTCGACCTTGTGTACCGCATCTTGTGGGTACCAATGTTACCGCTCGCTCCATCTGTCATCAAGTGCTCTGGACAGGAGACCCGCCCATTTCCACTTCAGCTTAGAGAGCATCGTTTTTCGCGGTCTTTTTTGCCGCTCATGAGTAAGTTGTGTAATGAGCTGCCTTCTGCGGTTTTTCCTCGAAGCTTCTACATGGGGTCCTTCAAAAGGCGGGACTATCAGTTCTTAAAAGACCGGCAGCGCATCAGCACCACCTTTGGTGTTGCAAAGTCTGCCTGCTATGACATAAAAAAAAACCTGGTTACTGCACAAACATCCGAATAGGTCCTTTATTTTCCCCAAATAAAATTATTTGCAGCGTGGCCGTTGAATTATATAATATACACAGCAGCGTTTCCAAGCGCGTTGACTGGTGCGGATTTGGCTATATTTGCCGGCTGCTTCGCATATATCGCTGATGTTTCATCACTTAAGAACAGAACACTGAGGGTTGGTGTTCTTGACGTGGTTTACTTGAGCGCTATGCCGACTGGGATCGCTATTGGTGAGTAATCAATAATTATTTTGGACATTCCACACCACACTATATAGCCCCAAACTAAACAAAGCTTATGGGAACCAGATAGCTGATTTGCATTTATACTTTTTTCTTACATTTTTAGGGCTACAATAACACACAGACAGAGAACAAACCCTATGTGCATCACACAAATATTTGTTCTCGGTGGGGATCGAACCCACGCCCTCCATTTTCTAGACGTGAACAATCTAGTTAGTACGCAGAGAATTGGCAATAAAAAAAATACTGCGTAAAACGAAACCGGACAGACTTTAACGGTTTTGATCCCCAACCATGGTAGTTATCCCTTATCTCCTCTCCCTTAATACTAAGCATAAACTCAACATTTTTGAAGGTGGCTATTAGCGGGGTTAGTCAAAAGTAGATCCAAAGAAAAATTGAGTATTGAGTATTTTACTGGAAAAAAAAGGGATCCACACATGCATTAATTTGCTTTTTACAGACGAAGTTTTATAGTTTTAAATATATTTTTGTGTTCAGATGAACTTCAATAGAAGAACTTCAAGCTTAAGATCTTATCTTTATCTTAAGTTGATCACACATTTTTTGAAGTATAAAGTCGAACGTAATTGTTTATCTGCTCTTTAGATTGTAGGAACCTCTCAAGTAGGATTATTTTAATCTTGATAAAACTAGGACAAATATTTTACCATACTATGAGCCGAATAACTAGAATATTTTTTTATGAAACCTGCAGATATTCTACTTTTCGCACACTGTGATCGTTTGAAAGAATATAAAGTAATTGATTTTTTATAAAAATCGCGAGCAACTATACTTATAACTTGTGCAATCGCATTGCACACAGTTTAGCAATAAAATACGGTTGTAGGCAATAAATATTGCACATCGACTTTTCTGCTTTCGTAGAGCGCTATCTCTTTCTAACGCACACTACGCTCTAAGAAGCCGAAATTAGCCCAAGTGCAATATTTGTTGCCTACTAATATATTTTTGATGCTAACACTTTTTCCTCCTAATAAGTTTGCTTATCTTATAATGCTTTATTTAAGCAATATAAATAATTATTGTTTTTATATCTTTTAAAAGATCAAGATAGCGAGAATAGTACCATTTGTTATAACGATCTACTACTAAAGTTATTGCACATTTGCCACAATGCCACTAAAATTATTAGAAAGTGGTAGCCAAAGGTACAGATTACGACAAGGATTGGTTGTCAATATTCGTGATGAACCTTCTACAACATTATAAAGATTGATAGAGGATAGAGGAAGAGAGATAGGTGAATAGAGAGAAAAAATTAAAAATCTATAATAATTAATAATCATTTATTTGGTAAGCGTATACAAGTCATGAAAGGATTTACCTAGTATAGCTATTACCTCATACATATTACAAAGTCACATACAACAAATCTTATCTTATACCTTTAAACGAGAAAATCTTGTATATATCATCGAGATATAAGTACTACGTACTAGAGAAGCTACGTCAAATAACTGAATTGTCCTATTCTTCGTAATTTGTTCTCGGCAAAAAGGTCTTAAGCGCCATGTAAATCACGGCACTTACGCGTTTTCAAGAGAAAACGACTGAGGCGACTGAGTGAGGTGCGGCGCGATCGCCGCAGTTGAACGAGACAAAGTAGGAATTTACGGTGTCTTCTCTAGTACGTAGTACTTATATCTCGATGGTATATATATATGTATACAGGGTGTCCCATAAGTCAACGTCCAACCGAAAACGGGTGATGCGCCAAGTCATGACAGTTATCAGAAAAATATAAAAAAAAATATTTGTTATGTAACTTTCGAGTAATGAGTATTTAAAAAAAAACAAAAAAACTGACACCCTGTGATGATCTTTTAAGTCCTGTGACTACAAATATTAACTTTTCATGAAACTTTTTTCTGCAACGTAAGCATGAATAACCCTTCTGTAAATTACAATTCAAAATTAAGCCATAACTGCCTCAGTTTTCAATGAAATCGTGGAGTTTTGGCCAACGTTTCATTTCAGATAAATACATCACCCAACTTTAACCATCTGTACCGCAAAAAAAATGTACTACACTATGATGGCATGTAACTTTAAAAATTGGCGCATTTATCCAGGATTCCAAAATGGTATAATACTTGCTAGAGTACTCCTTAGTTTTGGAAATAAAAAATGTTTTTTCAACTAAACCGGATTTCGAATCAATTTTATTTCAATAGATAAAATGTTTGTACCCTTTAAATGATGGACTTAAAATGCCTACGCTGTGTTTTTAAGTGACTCACAATTCTCAGGTACAAGTAAATACCATTTCGACAATGCAAGTAAACAGATAGATCCACCATCTTGTCGAAAGAGTAATAACCATGGGTTTTCAAGTAATTTCTTAGTTTAAGGTAAAAGTTTGAAATAAAATTCAATCATAGGATTACTTCAATCGTGATTTTAATCTAAAGTTTGCCTTCGCCCGTCGCCGGTCTTATTACATGGGTTTTGACGTGACAACGTCTTATAATTCGATGGAGCCGGCTGCTCGTACGAAAAAACATGACTCATGCGGCGTTACCTCGCTCTGAGGCGTTCCATTTAATACTTGAAGTGCAAGTGAGAGCGCGGAACGAGCGACAAAGAGGCACAATCGGCCTCCTTGTTCGGCAGCGTTCGACATCGGTCTCTCTCCTACTTGAGTGAGCGATGCGTCCGCGTGGACAGCTGTATGACGTTGTCACATTCAACTGTCGTCAGTTAACTGACTTTACAGACAGCTGATTTTTTTTAAAGGAAATCTAGAGCTTGCATTACTGCTGAAGGCTAACAGTTTGAACATTTGCTGGAAATCCTTGATGTAGTTAAATTAAAATCACGATTGAAGAAATCTTATGATTGAATTTTATTTTAAACTTTCACCTAAAACTAACAAATTACTTGAACACCCATGGTTATTACTCTTTCGACAAGATGGTGGCTCTATCTGTTTACTTGCATTGTCGAAATGGTATTTACTTGTACCTGTAAATTGGGAGCAATTTAAAAACGCAGCGTAGGCATTTTAAGTCCATAATTTAAAGGGTACAAACATTTTATCTCATGAAATAAAATTGATTGGAAATCCGATTTAGTTGAAAAAACATTTTTTATTTCCAAAACTAAGGAGTACTCTAGCAAGTATTATACCATTTTGGAATCCTGGATAAATGCGCCAATTTTTAAAGTTACATGCCATAATAATGTAGTACATTTTTTTTGCGGTACAGACGGTTAAAGTTGGGTGATGTAATTATCTGAAATGAAACGTTGGCCAAAACTCCACGATTTCATTAAAAACTGAGGCAGTTATGGCTTAATTTTGAATTGTAATTTACAGAAGGGTTATTCATGCTTACGTTGCAGAAAAAAGTTTTATGAAAAGTTAATATTTGTAGTCACAGGACTTAAAAGATCATCACAGGGTGTCAGTTTTTCCTGTTTTTTTAAAATACTCATAACTCGAAAGTTAGTCAGCAAATATTTTTTTTTATATTTTTCTAATAACTGTCATGACTTGGCGCATCACCCGTTTTCGGCTGGACGTTGACTTATGGGACACCCTGTATATATATATATTTAGGATCTCGGAAACTGAGCCAACAATTTTCATGAAATTTAGTATACAGGGGTTTTCGGGGACGATAAATCGATCTAGCTAGAATTTATTTTCAGAAAATGACGAGAAATGGGTTTTTGCAATAATCTAACATAAACTAAATATATGACTTTTCCTGCCATCTATTGGCGATTGTGAGCAACTAACTGCAAGCTATTCGAGCAGATGGCGTTGCTAAGTAAAAATAAGCCATTAAAGATTATGACTCTATTGGCAAATAACAATACAATTTTTTTTAATAATACGATTTACAAAAAAATAAAATCCCGAGCGAAGCTCGGTCATACCGGCTCGTACCTTTAAACGAGAAAATCTTGTATATATATATATATATATATATATATATTTAGGATCTCGGAAACTGCACCAACGATTTTCACGAAATTTAGTATACATGGGTTTTCGGGGGCGATAAATTGATCTAGCTAGAATTCAATTTCAAAAAATGATTATTTCTTTCAGAGTTCAATAATTAAACATAAACTGAATATGTGACTGCTCCTGCCATCTATTGACGATTGTGAGCAACTAACTGCAAGCTAGAAGGCGTTGTTAATTAAAAATAAGCCAATAAAGATACGACTCTTCCTGACATCTATTGGCAAATAATAATACTATTTATTTTTTAACCCGAGCGAAAATATATATCGTCCTGGAAAAGTATAGCCCAGGCTTCTGTCCAGGAGTGGGCTTCATCAGGCTGATAATAAGTGTTGTAAAGAATTGTTTAATGTGTTTAATAACTATCCAGAACTCAGAAGTGTTTCTTCTTTCAGGAAACGTGCTGTACAACAAAGTTGTAAACCGATCCTTCACTGCCATGTTTGCAATCAACACGAGTCTGATGGCCATAGCTACTTTATACACTTTTATATTTCTCAAGTGGCAGACGAGACCTGAACAGAAATCTTTGAAAGCAGCTGGAGTCACCAACCCTGTAACAGATTTTCTAGATGTGAACAATCTAGTTAGTACGTTGAAAACGTTATCGAAGAAGCGACCTAATAACCGAAGACTTTTCCTGTGGCTATTGCTTATTTCAATGGCGTTTTATACTTTTCAACGTGGTATGTATCGTCTATTTATATTATCTGTATTATGTACGTATAGCACGTGTGTGATGTATAATGAGCATGCTTATTTAGAGCGTGCTCAAAAACCAAACGACGTTTGATTTTCGAGCATGCTACCTGAGGCGCGGGTAGAGGGGGGTGTGATCCGAGCACGTCCGAACATGTTTGCTTATTATTATGTTTGCTTATTTAGAAGTATGCTTTATTTAAAACAAGCATGCTTATTTCTGGCAAATGTGAACAGTTTGCAGAGCATGCTAATTTTAAGCAAGCTTATTAGCATGCTTTTTTTGAGCACGTCTGTCAGTACTTTTAGTATTATTTATTTGTTAGTGTCAAACTTTTATTGCAATAGAATTACACAATCGGAGAATAATGGAACAGACACTTTGTAATGGGAAATATGACGATAGATAAAGAATTGAGAGTTAGATGATGCAATCATTCTTATTGAAACGATATTGCGTACGTTGTTTGTTACCTAACTGCTCTATTTTACTATCGATGAATGTTTGTTTATTACTCAATCAAGGCATTATTATTAAATTGAGCAGATTACAAGGCTCTCTTTACTGGCCTCTCAGCTCAGTTGGTAGTAGCTTTGCCTTCTGCGCCGTAGGTCATGGGTTCGATCCCCACTAAGAACAAATGTTTGTGCGGTGAACACACATGTTAGTTTTGTGTCTGGGTGTTGTTTTGTATTCTAAGTGACCCATTTTTATAACGCTTTTATTAGCTTCACCTGTATGTATGTATGTATGTATGTATGTATGTATGTAACCGACCTCTTTGAGCTCGATTTTGTCCTACTTTGAACGATCAGATTTGATTCAAACTTTGCACACCTGTCAATGGTCGATGACAATGCAAAAATATGAAAAAAAAAAAAAAAAATGAATAGAAATAAAAAAATTAAATAAAAAACCTACTTTTAACGATCAGATTTGATTCAAACTTTGCACACCTGTCAAAAGTCGATGACAATGCAATAATATGAAAAAAATAAATATATGAAAAAAAAAAAACTAAAAAGTAAAAAAAAAAATTATAGTTTAAAAAACTAAAAAAAAACGCTTTTATAACTAATTGAACTAAAAAGTTAAAAATAAAACTGTAATAATCAATTGAAAATTTATATTATTGTACAAAAAGCGTGGGGGGGCTTGATTTTGATTGTTGTAAGTAAATATTTTATCTGAATGAGTTTATTATATCTGAAGTTATTATAAAAAGCACCCCACGCTTTTTGTCCAATAATATAAATGTTCAATTGATTATTACAGTTTTATTTTTAACTTTTTAGTTCAATTAGTTATAAAAGCGTTTTTTTTTAGTTTTTTAAACTATAATTTATTTATTTGGAAAACAAACAAACAATAACTACCACCTATCTAAACCCCTCATACAAACGCACACACCCTCACCCACACCCACATTCACACAGGCAACCTTTCATTTCTTTGTATTGTATTAAATAGCAGAACTAATACTCATAGGATAAGGAGGTGGGCGTTGAGATTGCAACACAGTTGTATAACTTTCGCAGTTTCATCATTTAGCTTTTAATTCGCACACTTTGTAACATTGTTCTGAATAAAAACATTTCTATTTCTATGTTTGTCCGCAGATGAGCGCCCAGTGATGTACCTATACACGTCAACAGTCTTCGAATGGGACCCGTCAACATTTAGCCACTTCAGAACATATCTTAGCATTTTGTACGTGTTTGCTATGCTGTTCGGTATCCCACTCATGACAAAAGTGCTCCATTGGAGAGACACAGTTAGTATAGAAGGAGGTGGTGGGAAATCAAAGTATGTTGTCAAATTATTTACCTCTCCCTCCTATCAATGGCTCTAAACAGTTGGCTGCGACAGATCGCACCCAAATAGTGAAATCCGTCGTTTAAACACTGCCTAAACGTTTCATTCAACGCCAGTGATTAATTCATAACCACTTTTCTAGACAAGTCGTTAAAAAACAATTTGAAAGACTGATAACCCAACCAAAACTAGCCCTCAACTTAAAGGCACAGAAGTAAGTAGTAAGGTTTTTTTTCGTCTTGTTGCGGTCTGGAACTCTGGCGGATAATATTACAAATTGTAGTCGACTGTACGCGATAACGTCTTAATGTTATTTTTAGTAGATATAATACCTGTTTCAATAAGGTTGCTTGCATTTCTTACTTGTATTGCATTGTTCTCTTATCTATTTAAGTACCTACCTATCTGAATAATTTACACAAGATGCCGTCTACATGATGATGAAGTAACTAATCTAACCCACAAAGGATTTTTCCTTATTTTTTACGTTGAATTTTTTTACTGCTCGTGGATTTGTTTCTTAAATAACTAACCTACACACAATGAAATTATTGTCCGCAATATTTAATTATTTATTCTTTTTAATTAATGTAATTGGTGTGTAACCGTTTTAATTAATAAATAATAAATAAATAAGGTCGTTGGATTCCCATACAAATTGATTTATACAACTATGGGCGTGAGAGACCATTAGCGGGCCCAGTAGTTCAAAATTCGAGTTCTAAATTCAATTTTAATGTTCAATTTGAAAAACATAATTTATTAATTTGTGTCACAAAGATTACTTACTGCCTGGCGCAAACGGACACTTTTGAGTCTGATGTCAGACACACTACATAGAAATTAAATATTCATATTTAATTTCTAAGAACCAGTCTGAAATCATCCAGTCCCAGCAGCAACTACGGTTCCATGTTGGCAACAAAAAGTAGCTATGTTTGCGCAGCGCCTGAAACGTTAATCTTTCCGCATGCGACTTCCGTCAGCAAAGTGGATCTTGGCAATCAATCAAATCAAAAGTGTATTTACTAAATCAAAAGTGTATTTACTTTTTAGTGTGTTTACTAAATGTAGGATTACTAGAATCACTTTGAAACGTCTTAAAGCTACGTGAGTCTAGGTGCCATGTCCACGCGACCAAGCCTAGAAGAACAGGCAACAAACTACGGCTCGGTTCCTAGTCCTACCGTTTATTTATATGATCCTTTAACAAATAAAAAATAATCTAAAATGATAGCAGTGAAGTTCCATGCCACTTCACTTAGTGAGACGTTTGCGATAATAAAAAAGCAAAATTTTCAAAGACAGCACACGCTACGCTTCAAAGTAATAATAAGTTTCCTACACAGCATAAAGAAACGAAAATAGTAGGTACAGACATTGCAATTTGACATGTTAGCTTCCGATAGGTATGTGACATCGGGCCATGCAGTTTTATCATTATTTTATCATTATTGTTAAGACCGCGTCCGGCAATGACACCCTCACTCGTACATAATACTAAATCTTCTGTTCTTCCTGGCTTTCAAAGCCGGTGGATTTTCATAATGCAAGCTACTCTTCAACAGTTGATCGTGATGTTGGGAGCTGGCGCCCATATAACGGGGCACTTGATCTACGCGCAAGCAACCACAGACACGCTCATGTATGTGGGTGCTACTGCGGCGTCGCTCGGACCTTGTGTGGCGCCCCTGATACGATCCATGACGTCCAAAGTGCTGCCACCTAGTGAAAGAGGTAACTTACAAAACTCTATTATTTCAAGCTTTTTCCAGATTAGTTCAGCTCTGAGGTTGAGCTAAAAAAAACTTAATATAGGAAATATAGCATATGATTATTACGTTTCTGTCTGGTAGGGTGAACCACTTCTAGTTCATTATTACTATCGAGCTGTGCAAAACTCCTTGGTGAAACAATCTCTTTGGTTAAAATTATAAGAATACTTTTTAATGATAAAAATTAAAAAGTAAAAGTAGGACACATTAGCGTGCGTCTGCGACTATTTTAGCGGATACATAATGCAAATATTTTATTATTAATAATAATTGTAATCAATAATTTTTTTTTCTAACAATAATTACACTTTGTCATACCTTTACCTATATGTCTTATTTACCTCGTTCTTAGTTCGTAACCCGAAGTACCATTTATCCCGGCTACTCCTCGAGTGAAGCCGTCACATAGTTTAGCTAGGTGTGTGAGCTAGGTAGGTATTGATGATGTAATTGCTACCCACTTGAAACGAATGGTAGGTATGTAATTTATCAATAAAATTCCGCGACCAAATAAGTTTCGTTCTCTGTTGATCAATCCGGTCAAGGCTGTATTGATAAGATGTAACGATATTTTATGTATAGCATGAAGAGATTAGACTATTAGAGAGATTATTGAGATAAAAGAAATGTTTCATGGAACTATGGAGCCCACGCCAGGTCTATGTACACCAATCTTAAATATAGCTTAGCAATGTAGAATTCGGTTTAAAATGTTATTTTTCTTCAATTCTACTTCGTTTGGTTGTACATCGAGATTTCTTGGTCAAAGACAGCAACACAACGCATCCAAAACATGGATTGTATTTTTGAGAACATGGAATTTCATTTTCTCAGACTTTGGATTTCAACCAAGCATAGTCAAGTCATGGTTAAAAATCTTTTCATGAATCTTAGCTATCTAATTTTACGTGTCCGTGCGTAGTTGGCTAGCGCATTCCCGTATCAAGAGGAAGGTCGTGGATTTAAATCCCACTCGGTTCATAACTTTTGGAATAATATAATATGATCGTGGTATATGTATATGTACCAGAAAACCCACGTTTTTTATATACTAAACATGCGTCAGGTGCACGAAAGGAGCCTCTTTGAGGCTCACTTATAATTTTGCCACGACAAGAAGAAAAATTTGATATGTACCTTTTTAATGTTTTAGGAGTCGCGTATGCATTCCTCTCTGTAATGGAGAATGCTGTGGCGATGTTTGCGTCAGTTATCTACTCACAACTATACAAGGCCACTCTGAACACGGACTTCATAAACGCCATTTTCTACCTCACGATAACCACGCAAGTTATCGTGTTTCTTTCTGCGCTGTAAGTACCTATATCTTTAATTAGCAGCTTTTGTAATCGTCTAATAATAAAAAAACATTTTTATTTCAAAATTCTAATTTGAAATTTCAAAAAAAAAATCGGTACAAACGTGCTTCAAAATAATATCTTTCTATTCTATTCTAAGGAAATTATTAACTCGTAACCCTCAAACGTAAAAGTAGGTAGGGTGTGTTGGGGGTTGGGGTTACGATCTTTAGCGCTTCTCTTCTAAATGCGAGAAAATATTTATGCTAGGGATACCTACTAATCGAATCTATAGTAAGATTTTCCCAAGACTGGACGTTCGCATATACATTATTGAAGAATATGGCGAATTCAAATATTGTTCTGTAAAGATGGCAATTTCGGAACGAAATCTTATCTGTCACATATATACGTATTTTATTATTCACTACCCTCAACCACCTACCCCAATCCTTCTCCCCCGTACCTGTGGGTAGAAGGAGAAAACCGGCCACTACGGCCATTGACACCGAGCCGCGATCCGAGTGAGTCGAGCACACAGAGCTCCTCCATAGAATTTCAGGAAAATCATATTTCCAACGCGATATACGGCCGCGCGTCCTTCATCATCAAATCAACCAACCCTACGGAAATTCAGCGCCCTCCGCCAACATCAGCAAATCAACGGAGTGTAGAGAAAAGGCAGTCGAGAACACCACTTGCGGCCGCTACGAAACCCCAGGTATTTCCTTCCTGTCTCTTTACATTCCATTAATTGGTCCTTCGATCCCGATCCCTGATCCTGTTGATTCCATAATCAACATCCTCAATCCTACATACTTATTTTATTTATTTTATAATTTCATATTTTTTGCCAAATCATCATTGTCCTTTGTTCTGTTTAATTTTCTATTTTTTCGTCCGCCATATTGTCATCTTTCACGTAATCATACTTTTATCTTGTCTTTGGTTATAACTAATTTATTGTCTGTGTCAACCGTAAAGGCTAGTTACACTTTACCGGTAAGTCAACAGGCAAATAGAGCAAGCAGCAGTTGTTTCCATTCATTTCATTCATTCAATTTTTATCAGTTTCGTTCTGTCAGTCAACATAACTGTCAGTCTGTCAGTCATCTCAGCTTCCTTCTTGTTGGCAAAACTTACTTTGCAAATTCGAGGTTTATTTCCTGCAAAATAAGCCATAAAGCATGTCTGATGCGAAGATATTATTGGTCAAGTATAATCTGTATACTAAACACATTAAACAAACGTATGATTTATCTCAAGAACTGAGCCATAAGAAAGAGGTAAGCGCCAATGAAAAGACGAAATTCCTAGTGCGTTATCGTGATTTGGAGCGTCATAGGGCACTGCTGGACGATGTTTACACTGCTATTCTTGCTGGCCAACCAGAGCCAGAAAAGCAGGTTCACATAGAAAATTTGTATTACGAGTGTATGAATATGTTTTATAGCATTCAGGTTGCGTATGAACTATTGTCGCCTGCCAAGCCAATGCCGAATCTTCCGTCCACTTTGACCGCTCCTAAATCTAGTGACGTTGAGTTTCACTTACCTAAAATACAGTTAGCACGATTCTCAGGTACACACATTGAATGGCCAAGCTTTATAGCAATTTTCAACAGTGTAATTCATGAAAATGCACGGCTTACACCCGTCCAAAAAATGCACTACTTGTTGAGCATCCTAGACAAAGACCCCCTTTCTATGGTAAAGCATCTCATCATTTCTGAAGCCAACTACGGTGTGGCCTATGATATTCTGACTCAGCGCTATGAAAACAAAAGGTTAATAGCCGATAATTATGTGGGGGCTATTCTTAACCTTCCTAATCTTACTCAGGTCAACCTCAAAACATTAAATAAATTTATTGGCACGATAAAGGAAAATTTACAGGCATTAATGGTATTAGGTTTTGATGTCACCTCTTGGAGTTTCTTGTTGCTTCACATCATCATTAACAAACTAAATAGTGACCTTCGCACTAAGTTTGAAACAACCATAGATCCACATTGTATTCCATCATGTAGACAGTTAACAATGTTTTTAGAAAACCACCTGCGTATTCTTGAGAATGTGGCCGGTTCCACATTGCCATCTGCTCCTAAAGTAGTGAATGTGGTCAACGCGGACCCTAAAGTGAATGCCTGCTCTTGCACATGCTGCGGTGAAAATCATGCTATCTATTATTGTTCCAAATTTGAAGCGATGACTCCAGAACAAAGAAAACTTTTTGTAATTCAACATAAATTGTGCTTTAATTGTTTGCGTACTCATCATGTATCAAAGTGTGCTTCTCAAAGTGTGTGCCAAGTGTGCCGCGGGCGGCATCATACAAAGCTGCACCTACCACGCACGTCAAGCAATTCAGCAACTGAACATAAGCCAGACGAAGTTGCTGTGGCGAACTTAAGTTCCACAGTCCAACCGCAGTCTATGCATGGTGTCGACAATGTGTCAACCATGGTTTTAGGAACGGCTTATGTTCGAGTTCAGGATATCAGCGGACACTATCAAGTAGCCCGAGCACTGGTTGATAGTGGTTCCCAAGTTTCAATCATCACTGAAAACCTAGCTCAAAAACTTAAGCTCCCACGGACCATGTCTGGGTCAATTATAGGTATTGGTGGTTCAGCTGCCCAGCCAACCCGTGGCCTTACAACTTGTAATATCTCACCGATGCGAGATTCAACTGTCAGCATGTCTACTGACTTTCTTATCATGCCGCAGATAACTGGTCAGCTCCCATCAGTGCCGGTAAACCACTCAGTTCTTCAACTCTGTCATAATTTAGTCCTGGCTGATAAACACTTTACAGCTCCAGGCCAAATCGACATGCTGTTAGGTGTAGACCTTTATGACCAGATCTTGGACGGCAGGAAGTTTAGTCTAGGTGATAACATGCCTACTGCCTACTCCTCCGTCTTTGGTTGGATCATCATGGGAAAAGCGCCAGCATCATCTCAAGGTTTAGTCAGCGTCAATTCCATGACTTGTACCATTGGTTCAAACCATGCTCTCACTCAGCTTTCGGAGGTAGAAGAACCTCCTACGAAGAACAGTCCAGACCAAGGTAGTAAACATCTGTCCTTTACTGCCAGGCCTCCCCGATAACTAAATTCATTCTTTCTAACTTAGCTTCATCCCTATTATTTATTATTTTCATCAACTTAACTTCATCTCATGGCTCATCATCTTTTAAATCTACCGTCTTTTTAATCATCTTATATTCAGCTTTTTTAACTTTATTATTATTTTTAGCGCTTCTAAAGAGCTTAGCAGCTCTTTCGGGGCCAGTATGTTCTGTAAAGATGGCAATTTCGGAACGAAATCTTATCTGTCACATATATACGTATTTTATTATTCACTACCCTCAACCACCTACCCCAATCCTTCTCCCCCGTACCTGTGGGTAGAAGGAGAAAACCGGCCACTACGGCCATTGACACCGAGCCGCGATCCGAGTGAGTCGAGCACACAGAGCTCCTCCATAGAATTTCAGGAAAATCATATTTCCAACGCGATATACGGCCGCGCGTCCTTCATCATCAAATCAACCAACCCTACGGAAATTCAGCGCCCTCCGCCAACATCAGCAAATCAACGGAGTGTAGAGAAAAGGCAGTCGAGAACACCACTTGCGGCCGCTACGAAACCCCAGGTATTTCCTTCCTGTCTCTTTACATTCCAAATATATAATGACCACCTCTTGAGGTCCTCAATACACACAAAGAATAACAAAACTACCAGTTCAGCATTTTTTACTCTAACAATAAGTAGGGTTTGTTTAGTATTCCAGCATTAATCTACCTACATACGAAAAGAGGAAAAGAGAGGAAAAAAAATACGAAACTAAGGTTTCCTTTCGTTCGACAATTGATTGAATACAGGCTCTGTAGTCGCTATAGATTTGGTTTCTTTCAAGTTTTTAAATTTAATAACTATTGTTGAATGATTATTGATAGTGGTGAATGGCAAGAGCAAAGAGAGCCTTATGCCCAGCAGTGGGTTAAGTCGGGCTGCGGATGATGATGATGATCATTGTTGAATGCTTACCCTTATTCTGCAAAGCTTCGTTTACCTACACCCTGACTTTGACTTTATACCAACACAGTTACGATTTTAAGGCCTGGTCGCTGATCGCTATCGCCAGCGACCTAGGCGTGCGCAGGCCTTTAGACTATGGCGATCAGCTGAAACGCTGTCAAATAAGAAAAACTATATTTGACAGCGTTTATCGCCATCGCCTAGATGTGCGCAGGCCTTTATAGGATTTTAAATGTCCATCCTCTTTGAGTAATCGTTCGCTATGTTTTTAATTATTTTATATGCATTTTTTCCAGAGCTATGGAGATTTTGCTAAAAGGACGTAAATTGGAAGCCATCATAGAACTGGATGGAAAGTGTATACCGACGTAATTAGTTTCAAAGTAGTTTTTTTGTAAACCCTAGCTAGGTAAGTATTTGAATTATTATTATATAAATGAAACTCGAATTATGCTAATTTCATATTTATTTTTACATCAATTAAATATGGTAGCGTATCTAACATAAAGATTCCGGAACGTGCCTTAGCTATTAGCTACATTAATTTATTGAGATAATATTCACTTGGGAACATGCATAGGTACTTAATATTAAGGGTACTACTAGATTATAATTTATTCAAATTGGTTATGATATTAAAGAAGTGAAACTTCGTGTGATATAACATTTTGTTTCATTTCCATGCATTTACATTTAGTATGATAAGAAATTTCAGAACTGAATTGTAACATTGTTGCCTACTTTAGGTTACTACCTACACTAATGGTAACAATAAGCTCATTTTAATTTTCAAAGAGATCCAAAAACGTGAGCGGTACAATCCTAACAGAAATAGTAAGTACATCGATTTTTATAAAATCATAGTTATAATAGGAATTGCCCATAAAAATATCTAAAAGTCTTAGGTCCTATCACATAATTTTGAGTCTTATAAAATACATATTATTAAAAAAAAACGTATAAATGCATTGCAGTGGCAACTGGCAAGTAATTGTATCACACAGTGTTAAATGGTATTACGACGAGAGAGGGTCAAATATTACATCAAGAGCAAGCGAAGTTCTGTAAACATGATGATCAGCGAGACTAATCCTTTAAAAAGTGGAGTTTATCTCCACTGACTGAGATCAAGAGCTATCTTAATACTAATTGCGAAGTTATTATAAAACACACTACTCAATTGTTTTGCACAACTTCAACATTCTTGTGCCATAGTTGCACAGCAAAACTTAATCTTGCACCTTGTCATCGCGTGGCTTGGACTTATTGAGAGCCATATCCCAGGAAGTAAGATATTGAACCTTCTTGTTATGGATAGCAGAAGTGAAGTAGCTGTAGTTGCTTGTGTCTACGCGTTTGTAAATGACGACGTCATGGTTCACGGGCTCTGGCGGAGGCAGCGACAGTTGTTCGGCAATCCAAGCGGCGACATACTCAAGCACCTCTACGCACGCAGCGACCGGCTCCCTAAAGAAATCTTCGGTAAACGACTTCTTAAACTTTCTATTGAGCTTCTTATAAAGAACATGGGGTTCCTTAGCCTCTTTATCTTTTGCCATTTCCAGTTCCTTTTTAAGTGTTGTATGAGCAATTTCGCTTTCCAATTCCATTTGCCTTTTGAACTCCTTAAACATTCTTTCGTTTCGTAATTTATACTGTTCTTCAAAGGTCATTTTAACAGTAGGCTCCTCATCTTCATCCCCGCGCATTTGATTATTATTTAAATGGCCATACGACGACCGCAGGAGTTGCGAAAATTCTTCTAATTTACTTTCAAGCTCTTCTGTTTCTTTCCTGAGCTGCTCATACAATTCATTTGATTCCTGGGAATTCGTAGTTAAAAGGAAGCGATTTTTTCTTTTATATTCGCTGTTAGCTATTAGTGGATCCTTGTCATACTCCAGTTTCGTAGTTAAGATGCCGTAATAAACCAACTCATCGTCTGCCGGAGGTTTTTCTGGCTTGGTTTGTTCAATAGATGCCTTATACCACTTACGAGCGTTCGTGGCTTCGGACCATCGCTTGCGACGCTCTCTTGTTATTTCGCTGTACGCCATCATGAGGTTCTGGAATTCGTGACTGCTCATCTTTTTTAATCTTTCAGTGGATGCTTTAAAAACCTCTTCAACAGCTACTTCATTATACAAAGTGGAGCTGCTATAACCCACATGATCATTAAGTTTATCGGCATTATCCGTCATTTCTGGGAGGTCTGCATCTACAAGAACTTCCATCTGGTCTTTATGGTCATTAACTGTCTTTTTTAGTCGCATAGAACGACCATACATCTTAGAATGTCTGACACCCTTTTTGAGAATGCTGAAAAGAGATCTCATCTTGCATCCAGATTTAGGAGTGCAATAAAATTTGTCATCACGTGTCAGAGTACGAAAGTGAGCCGGGATTGTGTAGCGACGTTTTCGGAGGCTTTTGTTTGGTTCTGATCCGAGGCTAGGACCAGAGTTGTCGCTGTTCACATTGGTGGTGTGAACGGCGGGGATTTCTAGTCAAGCGGATATCCAGTCGGCCAGTATTTGGCGGATCTGGTTGCGGGCGGCAGTCAGCGCCGGTGAGTCGGAGAGACTGGAGGGGTACATGTTGGCGCAGTGGGCCGTACCTGCAACAATAATACCGATATTAGATTATTACCTCGTGGATGGCACCGGCCGCTCAACTTTATACAGTAGCTGAATACAAACCATCTTACGAACGCAATATAAATCAATAGTAACAAGAATTCTCAAACTGACTGATAAATGGAGACCCTCTAGACTAGTATGGGCATTGCTATTTTCAGAAATTTATTGTGTTAATGCAAGGTTACTATAGTAAAATTTAGCGAATTCAGCGAAGCATGTATGCGGTAGGCAAGAATAGCAAAGGCCTTGAGATGTTACTAACCCTTGATGAATATAGCTGGTGTGTCTTTATTGAGGGTCTTAGTGATCCCAAGAGCATGCCAGGGATCAATGGAGCCGTGAACGAAGACAACACGACTCACAGAGATGTTCAGCGCTCCATAGTTATCGTTGGTCCAGGTAGCAGCACTATTGATGAATTCCTTTACAAATCTGCAAATAAATAATCAAATAAATACTGCCCAATCATCTCATTCTAGAAAAAGTCTATTCTTACTATCGGATCGAACTAAACAGTTACACCCAGAAGCGTATACCAAGCAATGTACCCAGATAAATAAGTTCAATAACAATACCAGGTAATTCATACTTGTTGAAATAATATTTTACAATCATTTCCTGCCTTTGAGGTCAACCAAGTTTGTTATGACAACCATATCTTACGTTTCTCGGTCCATACTACTTCGTCTTTTAATTTGTGGAGTCTAGCTTAATAGGAGGCAGGGTATTAGCCTGAGGCCTAACTCGTATAACTTACTTTTTTCCGAATATGTCCTGGCATTGTTGCGTAAAGAAATCCAAATCAAAGAAATTGCCAAAAACATCGACAGTACCCGTGGAGGTTTGGTAGAACCCGAATTCTGTGCATGTTTGGTAAGTCCATTGACGAGCTGAAATATAACCAATTTCTTTAAGGTCTGACTTAGGAAAACAGTGAATGAAATTGTATGACTGGCATATAACTAAGTAAAAGTATCATCTGAACAATTGTTAAGAAATTAAATAATAATCCTAGGATATCTAAAGAAAGCACCATACTTCCTTCAGGGTTGAGGGAGTCATTTCTCAAGGACTCTATCTCTGCAGCGTAACCATAATCCATGCAAGTTTGGTTTGATTGCTCCAATATTATAGAGTTGAACTTGGCGAGCTTTCTATAAGCCGGAGTTCGTCCTTGCTCAGTCAACATTGCACATACCTGCAACCACAGACCAACAATAAGCTATAGAAGGGTCACTTTATTTCAAAACCTAGAAGTTCCGTTTAGCACACATTCTAGATTTAAATAGTCATTGGTTAAAACTGATTGAAAGGACTGGAAATGTATAGGGGAAGCCTATTCCCGGCAGTGGACTTCTTCAGGTTGATAATGATGGTTAAAAACTCGTATGTATCATCTTAGATACTTACGTTATTGATGGTAAGATTCTTATATTTTGGCTGGACGCTGAACCTGTTATCTTCATTGTATTGGACTAGGCCAGCAAAGTCATCTGCAATTGCACTGAAGAAGTTTTGCAGGTCTTGTTCAGAAGCACTATTGAATGGCTTGCATACTCTGGAATAAGGTATGTATATTTTTAGTAGGAAAGATTGTTTTTATGGCTACTTGGCTAGTTATCTGAAGCCTTCAGCAAAAATCAATTAATTCAGGCTGAAGGTACATTTTTGCTTGATTGTATCAGGCACAGCGCCAACTTGTACTAATAACTAACACCTTGTCCCTTGTGAGGCTCTTGCAAAACTAGAAGTATTGAAAAATTGAGCTTACTTAAATTGATTCTCGATTTCTCTTGGATATTTTTTCATGATTTTTTCAGTCTGAAGTCGGGCTACCTTCAGTTGATCCACACATTCCTCTCCATGGGTCTTCTCACGAAGGGCATCGATCACAACTTCAAAGTACTCTGAAACCGATATCATACATTTTGCTTTTACTTGCAGACTGCCTGCTGGTCTGTTGACTGGTTTGCAAGACCATCTTATACTCAACATCAGAAGAGAACCAAAAACTATTGAGATACTACAAAATCAATGAGGTTGAACTAAATATAAGGTCACCTTTAAAATCAGCTTTGGCCTGAAGAGGTCCACTTGAAGAGACAGCAGCATATATTAGATGTGGATACTTCATCCTCAACCAAGCAGCCAGAGAGCCTGGATAAGATCCTCCGAAGGCGATCCACTTGGGATTAGCCAGACCAAGTTTTTTATTCATTGCACCGATGAAATTTGCAAGATCGGCCAGTGCTTGGTACGATGAAAGATATTGCAGGTTTTTAACTGACAAGTCCCTGTAAATATTTATTATGTTATATGTATGAATGACATATATGACCATCAAACATATACATATAGCTGCTAGTATTTATACCTTGTTGGAAAACTTTTCCCATAAAAGCGATGCTCCACGTTGATGCACAATGCTTTGAAGTGTTGTGCATATTCAATCCAGGCACCTTTGACCATCCAGCGAGCATCGGCTGGGCCTTCCCCTCCAATCATCAAGAAAATTGGACCGGGGTTTTTGTAATCATAAAAACTGTCATTCACGAAGTAGCGCTGAAAGTATGAATTATAGCTATAACATATCAATTAAGCTTACCAATAACACTAACCTATACAAGATAGGTCTGGGCCACGGTTACCAAAAATCGAGAGGTGTGGAAAAAGAGGAGGGAGGGGAGGCCTTTGCGTTGCAGTCGGATGATCTGGCCTAATATAAATAAAGATGGTTTCAAACCATAAACACTTTAAAGCAGCTGGCTTAAAGTCTTTTTTTTCGCGATCACTTTCATGTCATAAAATTACATGAAAATGATGGCATGGATGAAAATGATGGCAAAAGCCTTAGCAGCAGATGAACAACGGCAATTATGGAATGGTGGCCAATAGTTTCTCAGCAATCAGAAGGTTGACCACCAGCCCCCGTTGGTCGTATGACATCATAGGAGTAGATGGACAGCAACAACGGAGACTTGCACAAGACCATGGAGAATAGCATTTTAAGGAGGAGGCCATACCCAGCAGTGGCTGCACACAGGCTAAATAGATAGATAGACATGTGGTTTAATAGATAAACAAATTTAAGTAGGTAAACCTCTAAAGCCAAATCAATTGGGTAGAGATACCAGAGCCGGTCGTCCTGCGGCAAGATGGGCAGTCAATGTAACTAACATTTTGGGCAAGACCTGTACGAGACTAGCATGGCACCGCCAAGAGTAGCACATACAGAAAGAATAGGCCTCTCACATTCAACAGTAATATAAGTGAAGTTGGGTTGTGGATGATGATGTGACAGGATAACAAATGAGGGTAAATTTAAATATATAATATTGCAAATTGGAAAATAGGCAAGCAATCACTGCAGTTAAAAATTCAAGAGGATGGATATGGATACAGCCCAGCACATGAACAATGAACACACAAGTGCAAGCTATATTGTTTACTGCAAAACTTACTTGCTTCCATGTTTTCAGATTTGAAAAAGTTGAATGATCGACCTTTTGCTTGAACCATTGTTCTTCAGGAACGTCATCTTGGCTGTAATCTCCGGGGGCTCCTAGATTGCCTCCGCTTCGACGCCCGTGGCGAAAAAGTTTACCCGGCTTAGTACAAGAAACTAACATAACCACTTGCAGCAGCAAACAAATAACTGCGAATATCTTCATTTTGAAATTCTGACCTAATTACACTTTGCTGCAGTGTCCATTCCTTAGTTGCCTAAATTTCGTCCTACCGTTTCAAATGTACGTACACAAGTTTTATGTCCCACAGTAGTGGGATTAGGAAACTGTATATTGTTTAATTAACACTTTTCCTCGGCGCACATAATGAATCGCGAAGTCTGAATTCAATCGATAGGCGGGCGCGGCAGTTTTTGTTTCTTTTTTTGGGTTGGGCGGATTGGGCGCGGCTGGGTGCGGCTGGTCCAGTGCAGCGCTGACAGTGCCACCTACGCTCTGTTGAACAAAAAGGAACTAATTGCAATTCATTTCGCTTCACTTCGCTAAAAGTTGTATCTTTTCTTTCACATTCTTGCGTTTAGTGACGGTGGCGCTTCTGTGGCACTATAGTTTTTAGGGAAAAAAAGGGCAAGAAATAGGTTTATTGCTGTCATGTTGGGCAATTTGTCAATTTCAACTTCAATGATTCTGCTCCTTCTTCTTAATGAATGGAATCTGTCCTTTCGGATCAGTTTTGCCAGTGTCGAGTAGTTTAATGAGAATGATAATCTATCTATCTATCTATTCAGCCAAGGCCCTACCCTAATTATTGTCTTTGGAAAATAGATGGCCGTTTTTTCCAAATCCATCTGAAACATTTTCGATAAAATCAGATAAGAATATCACATAGTACACTTTAATTCCAACTGCTAACACTTTGAGCTAAGACCTCAAGTAATGTTGGATAAACTATTACCGAAATTACACAACAGAACTCAAAATAACACCAGAAAAACAATTAAAATTTTCTTCTTCTTCTTAATGAATGGCATCTGTCCTTTTCGGATCAATTTTGCCAGTGTCGAGTAGTATAATGAGATGAGAATGTTAATATAATGCATAGATAAAATACTTTTCCGTCAATTCGTCAGTCTTCTGTCAAAGTCGGCCCTGCTTGGCATAGGAAGAAAGATGGCCGTTTCTTCCCAAAACCATCTGAAACATTTTCGATCAAATCAGAATATCACACACTTACACTTTAATTCTAATTGCTAACACTTTGAGCTAAGACCTCAAGTAATATTGGTTAAAATACCACCGAAATTACACAACAGAACTCAATTAAAATCAAAAAGCTATGTTCCTTCCCGAAATGACAGAAAACCAGTCGCAGCCAGTTATTGTACGGCAGGTTAAAACGAATCCAAAAAACGAAAAAAGGTTTCGTTTTAACATGGTGTACAATAACATGCTGTACAATAACTGGACGTACATTAACTGGACCCAGAAGAAAAAGAAGTCTCTCACCGGCTACGGCTGCATCGTGCTTCGTGATGTGCAAAAACCCAGCGTTGAGGAGTCTGTGCTGTAGTAATGCTAAAGCCATTCAGGGCCAATCCACGAAACTCGCAAAATTGCAGCTAGTAAAAGAACCAATCTTTGTCTCTTATAGCTGGGAACAAAATAACGGACGTGGCTGACGGACGAGGCTGACAGCCGCGACTGTTATGGGTGCACAGTCAAACGGGACCTGGCTCGCCAGATTTCTGTCGGACGTCCGAACGCTCAAGGTTACGTCCGCGGCTTACATCCGATAGTTTGCACAATTCAGTGTATATTGATTAACTAGATATTTATCAGTCGCGGCTGTCAGCCGCGTCCGCTATTTTGTTCCCAGCTTAAGTCTTACTCACACTTCCCATCCAGATGGTTGAAAAGACCACTCGATTGATTGTTAATTGACTGCTTGGTGCTTGGAGGCTTGGTGTGGTGCTTGTTACAATTCTACCAATTTTGCCATTAGCATCACAGAATATGATTTTTGATTTTGACATTGACAGAATAACATATTTTTGACAGTATTTTGACATGACTGTCACTAACATGACGGACCTTAGCAGTGTTGCCAATTTATCATTTATACTGGCTGTTTACGGCCAGTTCATGCTTTTTCAGTACATGGTTCCTAAAATAATTCATATTTTCCACTATCAAATAGGCATGAAGACAGTAATCAAGTATCGCCAAAATATTTATCTGATCTAATGAAAAAGGATTCAAAGATTTTGAAAAATGTATTTATACTCATTCAATTTATTTGATAATATAAATCTACAAAATACAACAATCCGCCATGATAGCTTAAACACCGGTCAGAGCGAATTACGTCACGTTTACGTAAACGTCATTCTGATTTAGTACAAAAGCACCAATGTTTACTGTTGATATACAGAAACGTGACGTAATAACAGACGCCATGACACCAGCGAGCGTTTTGGCGTGAATTTGAAAATTTCAATTGAAATGTACTTTTATTGCACAAAAACCTTAATTTTCTACAGAAATATGATATATTTTAGACATAACAGATACTTCTGAATATGATAGAAGAGATTTTGGAAATTAGTCGTCAGGCCTATTGTTGAGGATGAACACAGTAGCAGATTAATAATTTAATTTTTGCTCTATGTTATTATGCGATGAATCAATATATATAATTGTCATATAGCTCCTTTGAGCTATCTGTAAAAAAAAACATTTTCTGTGACAATGGACGCTAGGATTTCTTAGCGTGCTACTCTTGTGGCACGCTAAGAAATCCTTGCGCGGCACGCTCTCCTGCTTTGCTCACTCGCCTTGTAAGCGTGAGTTATTATGTTCTTATATTATATCCTAATTTATACAAGTGGGATCCGTCATAGAGAGTCTCAAAGACAAGTTCAGGTAGTCTAAGCCAGAACAAAAATGCAAAAATCAATGATAGAATTGCTACAGCGTATACATGAAGCTCAACTGGCATCGTTTGTGCACTGGATGTGCATTCACTGGCCGTACTTTTATGCCTCCCGGGGCTCTCAGTTGTTTCGAGTCCTGTTAATGTACGGCCAGTTAATGTACACACTGTTAAAACGATGCCACTTTTTTCCTCTGGGAAATTGTAAAGGCCTATACTGGCGCAAATGAATATTTCGATTACAATTTTTTTATCTGTACTAAACGGGACAACCCCTTTGCGGGAAAAAACATTTTCTCCATACAAAAAATATTACAACTATTTTTTTCTCGGAAATGAGGCGATATTTTATAAAATGGTATTCCATAAAAGTGGCTTAGAATTGTTGAAAAAAAAATCAGGTTTTTTTTTTTTTTTTTTTTTTAATACAACTAAGTTGACAAACAAGCATACGGCCCACCTGATGGGAAGCGGTTACCGTAGCCTATGGACACCTGCAATACCAGTGGCATCACAAGCGCGTTGCCGACCCTTTAAAACTTTCAAAACGCCTTTTTTGAAGAACCCCATGCTATAGTCCTTAGGGAAAACCGCAGCAGGGAGATCATTCCATAGCCTGAGTGTTCGCGGGAGGAAGTTCCTCTGAAACCGAACGGTGCGCGACCAACCAGGCTCTAAGGTGTGAGGATGAACTCTCTGCCTATGGCGAGCAGTGCGATGATAGAATGTAGCTGTTGGCATGATGTCAAACAGTTCTTCAGAGCATACCCCATTATACAAGCGGTAGAACACGCACAATGAGGAGAAGTCTCTCCTCAGACTTAAGGGCTCAATACCGCTTGTGAGCTTGGGATCGTCAACAATTCTCACAGCACGTCTTTGGATCGAATCAAGGGGTCCAAGCTGGTATCCAGGTGCTCCTGCCCAGAGGTGACAACAATACTCCATGTGAGGCCGGACTTGCGACTTATAAAGAAGGAGTCGCTGGCCTGCACTGAAGTATGACTTCGCTCTGTTCAGCACACCGAGCTTTTTGGATGCCAGCTTGGCCTTATCTTCCAAATGACGACGGAACTGGACGTCACTGGAGATGTCGATACCCAGGATCCCAATGCTCTTGGAAGTTGTGAGGGGCATGTCTTGGAACTGCGGAGCTATAGCAAATGGGGTTTTTTTAGCGGTGAACGCGAAAACTTGTGTCTTGGTAGGGTTAAACTGAACCAGGTTTTGCTCTCCCCAATCGGAGACTCTGGTTAATATGCCCTCTATATCAGACACAAGTTTACTCCGGCTTTCCTCCACTACGGCACGAGGGATGCTAGCACGACCCGTGTATAAAGTGTCCCCGGTGCTGTCATCTGCATAGCAATGGATATTGTCAATTGACAACATATCATTGATATGTTGTCAATTGTATTGAGGTCGCCATTATACAGACTTCTACCCCTATGTCCTTCATTTCTTAAATCGGGACCAGTGTGAGGCGGCCGCTACCGCACGCTCGTTCTGCTCGCTCGCCTTGTGCGAAATTTTTATGTTCTAACATAACCTAACCTATCCAAGTCGGATCAGCCATATTATAAAGTATCAAAGACAAGGTTTAAGTATCCATTGCCGGAACAAAAGAGCAAATTATCATGTTTGAATTGCTCCAGTGTGGCTTAACTGGCATTGTAATAACAGTGTTATGAACCAAGTGATAAATTGGGCATTATACATAATGACCGGACATTATGTATAATGCCCAATAGGAGAGGGCAATTTGATAATAACTATTCATATTATCAAATTGGCCGGGTGTTATGCATATTGTCCATCACCTTTTGGGCAGAGTAATACAAACATATTTAATTACTATTTTTTAATTGTTATTGGCTAGCTCCGCTCATGGACGACCTCGCGAGCTTCTGGCTGGGCTATTCCAGAGCCAAACACGGGGCACCCCGACTTGAGTTGGTTAGGTTGTTAGGTTTTTTTTTTATATCCTTTAGGAAATCAAACACGGGGCACCCCGACTTGAGTAGGGTAGGTTGTTAGGTTTTTTTTTATATCCTTGGGAGACAAACACTGGGCACCCCGACTTGAGTAGGTTAGGTTGTTAGGTTTTTTTATACCCTTGGGAAATGGAGTTTAAAGGAAGCTTCCATACTGTTGCTATCAAAAAGAGGGGCTTTCTACGTCTTATAAGCGACTTTAAAGTGTTTATTATCAAATTGCCCAATTGTCATGTAGCAATATAATAATGACCGGGCAATGTTATAAATAATGAAGAATTTATTACTTAGTTAGCCATCCAATAGAGCTAGACATTATGCATAATGCTCGGGCATTATTCATAATGCCCGCATTAATCACTTGGTCCATAACATATACAATAACATGATGTACATTAATGCCTCCCGTTGTTTCGGCCAATGGCGTTGGCTATCCATTGGTTGGGTTGTTGTGTTGGCTTTTCCGTTCCATCCATCTCGCAATCTCGCAACACTCCAACTCCAATTCGAGCTCCAACTTCATCCATCCGTCTATCTATTTCTTTCACTCACTTGCGAAGTTGCGAATGCGATCGATCGCGAGCAAGGTGTAGTGCAGTGCGGTAGTTGTTAGCGCTCGGTGGGTTTAAAAATGGCTCTTTTCAGGATTACATCAACTAAACTGGTGGAAGTGCAGGTAAATATTAGAATTCTAAGCACTCTGTCTATTATTCTTATTAACTTTGCTTCGTGAAACTACTGTAACACCACATTTCACCTGCGCCTTTTCTAACCTACTTAGTCCACATTTTGGGTTCTTATGTAATGTGAATTTTCTTTTTTCTAAATGAAGTTGATATTTTCGAGACTGTTACAACTTCCCAATGCAAATAGTGTTGCAGCTTATGCTTGCCCCTTTCATTTTGTTTTTACTAAAATTCCCGGTAAATTGTTTGCAAGTGTGTGTAGCAGCTCACTTTTAATTTTCGAAGAAAAGCTGTGTTGTTACAGTACCTACCTAAATTCGTCTTGAACGTAAGAATTAAATAAGTACCTAGTTACCTGGGTGCTTAATTAGTTATCTAGGTATTCATACATAAGTAGGAGGTAGGTACATACCTAAAAATAACCATTTGCCTATTTTCCTACCAACTCACTGCTTATATTAAATAGTGCTGTGTGGTATATAGTGATGTCCCTAACTTAGAACTAGTAGGTAAATATATGCAATATGTGTATGTGTACTCAACATACCATTGTAAATTATTTGATGGTGCTGCCCTCACTCACTCATACCTACCTAGATTATGCAAGTATTTTAATAAATAAGATATCTTCATAAAATTTGCATGTACAAAAAAAATAATTATAGTGTTCCATATTTACTAAACCGACCCAAACACTAAAAAAAGGCACAAGTTTTCGGTGTTATGTACTAAGTACATAATTACATAATAATGAGATCTGGCCACGTTGTATCTACTAATATATTTACAATTAAAGAGAAATGAGCATCTTTAAAAAAAATGTTATTTATGTTAACTTTTAGTACAATCCTAAGTACAAATAAATTTTTCATTACTCATACTCTGAAAGTAGGTCTGAAGTTGCCTGAGGGGCCTAATTGAAAGTAATACTTTCAGCCCTAGGGAGAATCGCTTTCTACTGACAGCTGTCAAATTATAAAAAAAAACAAGTTCTATTTTATTCAACCATGTTCCAACTTTCTAAACTGCAAGGAGGTTGAACCAAATTCCAACTTTTTATTCAGCAAGTAGGTTGGAAACCCATTACAACGGTAAGAAGTTTAAAAACTCTAATTAGAGCGCAATGTAAAATTTAAATAACATAAAGATAGTATTAAATAAATAATATATCTTCTAAATTACTTGATTAATATATAACTTCAACTATTTATTTAAAATAACATAGATTTGAGCAAACAATTTACCATTTTTTAAATTATGAAAATGAAAATAATGGCTGAATAATGCTGGCGAGCCGTAGCCGAAGGCCCGCCAGAGAAAAAGAAAAAAAAAACCGGGAAGGCGGCAATTCAATCTTCATTTTCACAAATTTTTCATTCATGTTTTTATTTTTATTTTCCTTGTATTCGTAATGAAAAGCACAGTGTTTACCTCGGGAGAAAGTCTTTTAAGTCCCTCAAGCTCTATTGGCGCCCTCGCTAACGCTCTGGCGCCAAACCCGTCTCGGGACTCAAAAAACGTGACTTTCAACACTCGGATAACAATGTACTGAATACTGAATACTGAATACTGAATACTATTAGATCCTCGCATAAGTATATGATGACCTGCAAACTTGCATTTGTATCAAATTCGTAAGAAATACCTGCAACATACTATTATCATACAAACAAGCTCAACAACAATATCAATAATACCAACAAATAATTGATCAGCTAAATAATATCATTTGTTGTTTCTCTGAATGTGTAATTTATTTTCTGCACCTAGTTAATTTAGGCAGGATATCAAACTTTAAGTAACCTACCTAGGTAAGTTAGGTTACTACCAAGTTTCATAAAAATTCAAGATTTTTTGAAAATTGCGACCTATAACCATACAAAACTGCTCATACAACAACTTGTACCAGCTTGTACAAGTACCGACATACTACAAACAAACACAAGCAGTAAGCTAATTTTTTCATTTGATGAAGAGATTTTTTTCAAAAACATGCTTATTATCGTGCGTCATCTCATCTACATAATTAAGCATTTGGACCAATACCCATTCAAAAAGGTGGATATAAGGTTGAGACCTATATTATTGTAGGAATATAGAGATTTATAAGGCTACGAAAAACTATATCGCGGACGAATCAGAGGAAAAAAACTAGTTAGGTAATAAAAACTCAAAAACTAGTTAGGTAATAAACCTCAGTGCATTAGTTGTATACCGAATTACTGACGTATATTTATTTACAATTATTGTAAGCACGGTAGATAGATCCCTGAAGATGTACATAGGTACTTATAAAAAGTCAACAATATTTTTATGCAATAATTATTCAGTGCCACCAATTAACTTATTTGTACAGATGGCCAAAGAGAAACTTATGGTTCCATTTAATTTCGCTAACAGTTCCATCTTTTGTTGCACAATATTGTGAAGGTGGCGCCCCTCTCGCCTGAACCGATCAAGTTGGAGGCACTTGTAAACCAAAACATCGAGTCATGTGAGGTGGCCATGGCCAGTGTATGTCAGTGTCACGTTGGGTAGCGCTCGCTGCGATAACCGGCGATAACCAATGCTATAGAGAACACCCGCGGCCGCTGCAGCCGTATGTGCATCTTGAGTGGGTTTGGATAACGAGTTCTATATTCAAAATAATACAAATTTGACAGTTAGAAGCCCATTCAATGAGTATTTTGAAAATAGAACCTATAATCAGAAAAATAGAACCTATAATCAGAACCTATATATACAATGCTACTGCCTGCCACGAGACTAGTGCCTAAAGAAATTACCTCCATCGGTTAGTCGCGAAGTGACATCATGACCGAACAGCCTCATCCAGACAAAATAAATAATTTATTGGTTTTGGGCCTTTCTCTTATTTGGTGAATAGATGTTATCAACTATGACGCATTTGTCTTGTTTTAGAGTTCCGAAAGTTAGATGGAATACAAATGGGTTTAATTTACATTATTTAATCACTAATTTCAACTACAAAATTATTTTATCTTAAGTTTCGCCATGTCATTATCATTTTTCAGAGTGCCTCCCATTGTAAAGTGGGGTTTATTTGTCATCGGTCTAAGTTCGTACATATGGCTTCTAGTTAATAAATGTACTTGTACGTACCTAGTTCTATAGGTACACCAGAAAAAAATGAAGGACGGTTTCTGCAGAGGCTATTGATGATAAACTGCACTTTAACTACTATTTAACTACCACAAAGATATATCGAAGTTTGTTTTCGCCAAAAACGGGATTTCTTCCATCACCTTACGTCGGCGGTCAATACCCCTGCCAAGCATGCTGACGCATGACGTGACATCGGGACCCCCCCTCCCCCCCCAAATATGGAAAAGATGAATTGATTTTGGAAGCCTGTCTTGTGCCGATGAACACCACAAAAAGTGTTGTTCTAAATAAACGCGAAACGTCCGATACCTATAGAATATAAAACGCTTGTTTCTTCAGGGTCATCATCAGATCATGTAATTAATTCAACATTCATAACATGATCTAATACAAAGGCCCATTATGAAATTCCTTAGGAACAATACTATGTGAAACTTTTATAGGAAGCCATTGGCATTACCTGCTATTGACCTGCCCGTTTATTCGACTGTTGTTACTGAGACTCTGGACACCGGTTGCATTGCCATGGAGATATTATAATATGTGTTTTTCGCAATGACATTCACTGATGTCCTCTCTACTCTAAAGATAACCGCAGGTCAGAATCGCACTCATTTCGGGCACACGCCCAAACGGTCTGAGCGTGTAAACGGTTTTCATCTTTGAACAAATCTCTTACGTAATGCGAACTAAAACTCTCATCGGATAATTGCGTAACAAAATAATATTTTTATCGTAAACGCATATTTTATTTCTTTAGCTAGGCCTAACATTATATTATTAAGGATTCTTGAAATTCTTGGTAGCAATAACATAAACTTAATAATGGATAGAAACAGACACGGGCAGATGCAGCCAGAGGATTACGGACGCTGCATCAGCAAGACACTAATACTCAGAAATGGCATTGCAATGCATAAATAGACTTTATGCTAAGGCATAGGGGCGAGGAGACAACATAACTAGAGATACAAAATAATAACAAACGTGATGTAATACTTGTTAGGGAATTTTGGGATACGGATTTATAAATATAAACTAGTTATCTGCGGCTAACGCTGGCGGTGTGGCTATGACGCACTCGTTCAAGGTCACTAGAGTTATGGTTTCTCATCGCGGGGCACTAATATGTGTGTTGTTGAAACTATTTGATCGTTTATTGTCACGACTTTACATTACAAATCTTCATAAAATTTGCGACAACGAATCCGACCCAGCATAATGGTTTGATACGCGTTCGTAGCACGGGAGCCGACAGTCACTTTAATAATAATAATAAATATTATAGACAATCCACACAACACTATCTAGCCCTAAACTAAGCAGAGCTTGAACTATACAGTTTACTATTGATCAAATAAATTTTACGAAAATATTAAAAACATGGGACTTCTGGTGAAAAAATTGGGGGCAGGTTCAATTTTTACTACTTTTTCTGATTGATTCAAAATTAACATCACTTTGAAATGTTTTTGGGTATTTTTGATGAATAAAATTATTGATTCGAAATCAGTGTCACTTAGCCGTCCTGCTGCCATAGATCTCATCTTTATATCAAGTCGATAGGCAATCTGACTGTCATTATTGGTTGAAACCCCCCAATGTTCCAATTACAGCAAGTTACATTGGAAAATTCTGTTTCGCCTAAGGTTAGTCAAGCTTAAGTTAGTCATTCATATACGGGAATCCCATAATACGCGTCAGCTTTAATCTTGGATTGGAATGGAGCGAGGCATGGCGCATGCTCAGTAAGGCCATGGAAATAAGGTCAAAACGCTCACTAAGTAGGTAAAAAATGCGGTCTTCACTCAACGTTTTCCTCGTTAGGACGGCAAAACCTTCAACTAACCTATAATTTTACGGACATAAACCTTAAACATTTTATTAATCATATACAAATTATAATACAATTAAAAATGACTTTATATTATGCTGAACTAATATAAACTAAAAAGTCTGAATGACTAACCACGGGTTAGTTTGGTTTATTATCTTCCAACTAATGGTACTTGTTTAATATAAATGTAGATGGTTCTATAAGTTGTACTACTGCGCCGTAGGTCGTGGGTTAATTGGATCCCCACCGAGAACAAATATTGTGCGATGAAACAAGTGTTTGTTCTCTGTCTGGGTGTTACATGTTATTCTAAGGAAATACTCGTATGTATTCAGAAAACAAAAAAATTATGTAAGTGTTAATCAGTTATCTAGTTCTTAAAGTACAAGCGCGGTTTAATTTGAGGTTGGACAGGGTTGTGTGGATTGTCCACAATAGGTATTTATTATTTAATTGTCTAAGCAATCGGATAGTAAATACTGTTTTAGTAGTGAAGTAAATCTTCGGAACAATATTTATTCTGTCGTAAAACTTATTTATTTGGTGGTAAAATAGTGTCGTTGCCGATGATGCCATAGTATCCGTGCAAGAAAACTTGATGCTACCTTGTTCAGAACGTTGTGGCAGTAACCTTCATTGTTTTTACGTCACCTTCAGACGAGTAAAATCCTAGTGCATCGCACGAAATGAGAATTCGATCTAAGAGTGAGATAATTGTTTTCGATATTCATCGTCGATGCAATATCGGATAGTGACTATCCTAACACCTAGTTGATTAAGGGGCAGACTGCCGTCGATGACCTTATCACTCGCACACTTTGACCTTTTGAAAAATATAAAATCACTAAGCCTATTTATCTAAAATCGCGAGCCATCTTGATTGCGATTGCACACAGTTTAGCAAAAAAATAATGTGAGGGAAGTGGTTTCATGCATTTCATCGTCTTAACGAGCTGAAAGTTAATGCTTAAAATACCTCTCGTCTAGATAAGACGTAAGACGTACAACATGACTAAAATAAATAAAATAAGGCTTTATTTCACATGACTATGTTGCTATTTAATCAAAAATATAACTCTATGCCTCTATAGGAGACGTAGCAGTACTGCGTAAGATTGGTCGTACCTATGTTTCTTTCTCACATTTATTCGCTCGCAAAATATCCAGTAAAAAATATTCACAAGCTTTTCATAATACAGACGTGTATCGTAAACCGGTTTTTTTTAGCACGAAGCCGTTTTACTCATTTTAATGCTATTAAATCGATTCTGACTAAAAAGTATATACGGACAAACAGCGAAGGGCAGGGCGAAACTACTTGGTATATCATGTGTAAGAATTCAGATGCTCATCGCAAAATTGAAACGGTGATGGTGTTAGTTTCCTTATTGGTTGACTTACGTCCAAAATACAATACTGAAGTTACCAAAATACCATCTAGTTGCTACGAGATTAGAGGCTGAGAATGAACTTGTCTCCAAGTGGGTTACGGTCGGCAGGAAACAAATCAATGAAATTGTAAGACACTCAATTGAGTTGAACCCTATTCAATGATTGAGGACTTGAGGACGCAACTATGTCAAACTGATTACCCTATGATGTCTCGTGACCTAACCCTTCGAGAGTTGTTCACTTGTTGATAGAATTACTGTCACCACTCAAGCAAAGTGATCCATGTGGTATTATTGAATAAGAAAGACTGCTTGAGTACATTCTATTTAATTGAATTTGACGAATGTAAATGAACATATTTTGTCAAAGGGCGGATACAATGTAAACTTTTAATAAGGAAATGATTATTTCATACTTCATCAAACAACAATAACGTGTCTATGAAGTTATTTAAACAAAATAGCGACCATAACTTATCCTTACGTTATTCTATTAAATCACACTTTGAATTCGTTCTAATTCTACTAGTGACTTGAACCCGTAGAAGAATTACATTATAAATTCAAGGCATTTTAGGATTTATTAAGTAACGCTGTTTACCTTGAAAACCAAGTTTGAGGAAATAATACGCTGTTATAGGCTGTTCTAAATAACGTGTTGTAAATGAGCTTTGGCATTGCAAGGTTAAATAGAGCCATAACCTTATGAAAACCAACATAGAGCGGTGATGTACTGAGTAAGTAGTTTATTTGATTACGATTTGTTGTTACAGAAAGCATGCCCCACTGCATCAATTTTGCTCAGAGGCCTCAGTGCCGAAAACACCAACCTAAAGAGCGTACTCCAGGAGAAAATTCCCAAGGAACAGGAGAGAGTCCGTGAGTTCCGCAAGAAATATGGAGGCACCAAAGTTGGAGAGGTCACCGTAGATATGGTGAGTACCACTTTATCATTATTTGACTAACCCACTGCACCAGTCCCATTATTGAATTATGTGGTTACATAAGCTGCTCGTCAATAAAACTAACAACACGGAAAATTTTACGAACTCGAGCGGTAGGTATGTATAGAAACGTAAGCACTTATGAGGAAGGCCGATTGGTTTGTGGCTGCCAAAGGTTTGAGTCGAATCCCGAAGATTGACTTACCGTTTACCACGTTAAAAACTCGTCAGTGAGGGAAACCGCGGCAAAGAAAATGTATGAAACGAAAACGTAGTACAAAAAGACCACGTCTGCAAATTATTCAAGCGCGGGGCCAGCGTGGGTCAGCGAACGTTTATTGGACCCTGCTGGGGTTCAAGATCGAGGTTGGCATTGCGCCGCGCGTCCTCTCTTGGTTTCAATGTCTAGGTTAATAGTAATAATAGTGGCAGTTGAGTAGAGGGCAAAACTTTAATGATAGTGTCCTTAAAAATAAAAACCAAGACTCATAATGAAGGTTTTTTTCTCGTTAAAACAATAGCGTGCGACGCGCCGTTCGGAGGCCGTTGAAGGAATTTGACTGGCTTTTGTAATCAGTATTCGATAACAAACTCGTTTGAATATCAAAACGATGCAATTAGTACAGATAAACTTTCTCTGTTAGATGTACAGCGGTATGCGCGGCATCAAGGGTCTTGTATGGGAAACCTCCGTGTTGGACCCTGACGAGGGCATCAGGTTTCGTGGTCTATCCATCCCGGAGTGCCAGGCCCAGCTGCCAAAGGCTAAGGGCGGCCAGGAACCTATCCCCGAGGGTCTGTTTTGGCTCCTCGTTACTGGAGATGTCCCCACCGACGCTCAAGCCAAATCCCTTTCTAAGGAATGGGCGCAAAGGTATGTTTATTTATCAATAGGCTTCTTTTTTTAGGTACATAATATAAAACTGTGGCTCAGAGTTCAGATTCGCCAATTTACACTGGCTATACTGATGCCTGATACTACTATATATACTACTATACTACTCTTCAGCTTTAATCTACTCGCGCTTGTTGACAAAGGTTACAAGTTCAAACTTCAGCAAAACCAACTTTTTGCACAAGTTTATAGATGTTCCTTTTTGGTTTAGAGCCGAGCTGCCCGCACATGTGGTGACAATGCTCAACAACATGCCGAGCAAACTTCACCCGATGTCGCAGTTCTCTGCTGCCGTTACTGCCCTGAACAGCGAGTCCAAATTCGTGCAGGCTTACACTGAAGGCGTCCACAAGTCGAAATACTGGGAGGTGAGTCCCCAATTACAAGCCACCAAGTTCTTAATGGACTAGGATAAGCACTAAAATAAATTACTCGAAAAAACATCTTCGTAAATCTAAGTGTCAACGTTTATCTATTTCCAGAACGTTCGTTAGGTATGTGTATTTATTTCAGACTAGCTATCCCATATGTTTGTTACAGTGCCTTAAGTGTACCTGCATGGAAAACATTGAATATGACAGTAACTTGTTATAATGATCTGCACTTATACACTGTACAGCACAGTCATCTCTATTTGCACCTCTAGTTTGCTTTCTAGAAAAAAAACAGATCATTCACACAATCAAAGTTATATCTTGACCTCTAGGCTTTAGAGGTCAAAACATGCATCGGACATAGGTAGGTTACCATCGGATAAAGAACTTTAACTTATATGCCTACTGTTGTGAATAACCAAGATAGCGGGTGTCAGCGTCATAAGATTAGAGACGTGATTGATAAGTAAAAGGCCAGCAATGAATGATGACCTTCCAATGAAAATCCGATGAGTAATCGATTCTACATCTCTTTGACATGCGCTCAAGGACTGAACGGTCACATGATAGTGAAGAATGTCATACATATTGTAGCGATTTGTGGTTGCTTCCTGAAAAACAGATTATTACTATGACGGTTTCAGCGATCAAATGTATTTGTGGTACTAACGTTAGGTAATTGAAGAAGTACTACTTCCGTGATAAGTTTTCGACACTTCATGAATCGGCTGAGACCAGCAGGCTTAGCATGAGCGCCCTATACTACGATTTACCTACGGTAGATTAGACTTAAATATTTCTGTCAAACTAATGAAGGGGACGAAGTATGATCTGTCTTCCCTTGGATAGGAAGAAACGTATTCTAGGGCGCAATGCGAAGCGTGCTGGTCCTATTCTTCTAAATCTTGGGTAATACTGATAATAGACTCCACCACCTCCCTTAGATGTCATATGAGTCGACTGAGAATGCCTTCAGTCATCATCATCAGCTCGACTTAACCCACTGCTGGGTATATGCCTCTTTTCTCTTGCCATTCACCACGATCTTGGGCTACCCTCATCCATTTGCGGCCCACGACGCTGACAATGTCGTCAATCTATCGTGCTACTGGACGTCCAACGCTTCTTTTCCTAGTCCTTGGCCACCACTCCGTCCATCTTTTGTCACGTTTTGCCAAGTGTCCTGCCCAACTCCATTTGAGCTCCATTGTTCGTAATATGTCCTGGGCACTGGTGCCTCGAATCTCGAAATTAGGTACTCGGTCTAAAAGCTTGATGCCGAGCATGGCACGCTCCATGGCTCTCTGTGAAAACCTCATGCTGTACAGTTTCCTGCGTGAGTGTCCATGTCTCGGCACCGTAACTCCGCCGAGTACATAAAATTAACACTGCCGTCACCAATACGCTTGCCAAGAAATTACGTGGGGGCAGCCCCGTGATGACCACTAACCCTAAGGCCCATGTCCAGCTGTAGTTTGCTTCGCATTCGCTTGGTAATATTAGGTCGAAACTCTTCATTGAATATCTAGCTATAAAACTCTGTGTTACTTTATTACACGGCAAACAATACCACTACGCATAACGACGCTTCTTCCCACTCCACTAGTGATGTGTCTTGTCGCTCGGTCCGAGTAGAGATGTCCTATTCCCAAAACCTGCTAGAAGTTAAGTAGGTACATAGTAACATTGTTCTGTTATCACCAGTACATCTACGAGGACTCGATGAACCTGATCGCGAAGCTGCCTGTGATCGCAGCCACAATCTACAGGAACTCGTTCCGTGACGGCAAGGGCATCGGCGCTATTGACGAGAACAAGGATTGGTCGGCCAACTACGCGTCCATGCTCGGATTCGACGACCCGAAGTTCACGGAGCTGATGAGACTGTACCTCACCATCCACAGGTAATACTTTGTACTTTTTTTCGTCTGTATCGTCGATAGGTTAAGGTCTGTAGGCCTACCATGAGCTCTGTCTCTGGTTCTGGTTTTGAGTTGTTTTGAGTCTGTTTGAGTGTTGACTAAATAAATCCTACGTCAAAACGTCAAACACACACAGTATAATGCACTGGTGAGCACTCACACAGACTAAAAACCAGAGCTGATTTGCTCATGGTAGGCCTACTCTATTCCCCTCGTTCTTTGGTCTACTCTACTTTTCATTTATCTATGACTCCACTGTGGAAAAAGTATTGTTCTCAGTAGTTCTATACGAGTAGTTCTCGAACGGTGAAGGAAAACTTTTGTCAAGTGCACGAAAGAAGCCTCAAATAAAGACCTTTCACCACATTGGTTCTAAAGAACAATTGACACACTTTGACATCTTTCACTGGTTCCTTTGGAGGAATAACTGAGCCTTATTTGTCACAGTAATTCATTCAAAACAGGTTGTCGCGTCAGCATTTCGATTATCTTTGTAGGTAGTCACATGATAACATGCCACGGAATTGAGCAATTCTAGTTATTCCGAGCGGCAATGGCTGGTGGGCGTTGCACGACGATACCGTTTTGTGGAGTTCCGCGATTTCAGGTTCACTCGTGACCAAACCACTAGATCTTGTCACGAGATGTCTTATTTGCTCGGATGGCAACTATTTTTATATATATTATTTCATGTTTGTTATAGTTACATGTATGTATACAAACACCGTAGTTGACAGCCTAATTTGATTCGGGTATAATAGTTTGAAATACAAACTACTTGTCTAAGTTGGTCGTGGCCGTGTTCGAGAACCAAGGCTTGTTTACTAATGACTTAAGAGTATCAGAAATAGTAGTGGTCTATAGTTCATTATTCTTAGGAAGTTATGTGTACAAAAATCGGTGTATTTAGGTTACACGCGACAGAGAACTAGATAACCAGACGTACTGGTTATAAGTCTGACGTATTTTAGTTTACGTAACTCATGCGTTCGTTTGCTGGCGTACGGCATCGTGTCACCTTGATAATGCGCCGCCTCCCTTACATACAAAGACCACTGTCCAGCTAAACCACTGCTCGTTTAAATGTTGTTGAACTTACCATAGCGTACGGTTCGCGAAATAAGTTTTTATTCAAAACTATTTTTTGTTTATTAAGTTGCTGATAAAACCAGCATATTGTCCATCTGATGTGAAGTGACAACCATTGCCTATATGAAAGCATTGTCTAGTAGTTCGCGCACGTCAGGAACTTCCCTTACGAGCGACGCACTGCCTTGCGTCCATCAACTTGAGGCATAAATAAGTTTAGGCTCATGTGCCTGTAATTTCACCGGCACCCACACCCTTCAAATCCAATCACGGCAGAAATAGGCATGGTGGTAGTACTTCCCCGGACAAGCCCTACACAAAGAGCTATAACTCCGTTTTCTTCGTCTTAAAAAATCACAGGTTGCTCTAACATTTTATCATCATCATCAGCCTGGGAAGTCCCCTGTTAGGTATTACGCCTCGACCCTCCATTTCCAATAAGAACGATTTGAGTTTTCTCCATCCACTGACCGCAATCTAAATGTTATATCTGTATATTGAAAGTGATTATTTGAATAAACAAATACTCGAACTTCAAAAACCTATGACGTTACTTGTAATGTTATTTTGCATGAATTCGTTTTTTGTGTTGACCATGTTTTATGAATGCATGATACAGCTATATTTCCGTTTCGCTTGTAAGTGTACAAATTGTCCACTTATCATAAAATTTGTATGTTTGAAAAACTGTTTAAGCACTTTTAACCTACATAATAAAGAAACACAAAACTGTGTATAAAATAATGAAATGTTTTTGAACAAATATTTAAATTCATTGGATATATTTTATAATAACATCCTACCGTTTTTCAAACAACTAGTTGTATGATATGAATCTGTAGCTACGTTTTCACAAACAATTGCGTATTTTTTTCAAACCAACGTAGTCTTACTACCAATTATGTACCTATAGATGAAATAGTAATTTGAGAGTAAGATTTCCGTTGTTTTGAAAACTTTCACGTTAGCACAGTAGTTTAAAGGCCGAAATCAACCAAAGCAGAACGCAACAAAAATGTATTAAACATCTTACTTTCCTACTTGGGCAACACACTGTTTAAACAAAAATGAGTATAAATTATGTATGTATCTAGATCATTTAAAAGTAATGAACGTTCTAGTTCTAGAGGCTAACGACCTTCAAACAATGTCTCGCTTTATTTCTGGATCTTAATATAATTTTAGATCCAAACAAGTTTTCCTACCAAAAGTTTTACTAGTTTTCGTATTGATGCAAGATAATTGGTAAGAATATGTGATGTAGAAGTTGTTTGAGGGTGGTTTGCGTCTTAATATATTTGGATGATTTGTTTAGCTTTGGTAGACGCTGGCCGTAGCATTGCACGAGTAGCGCAGCGAATTAAATTCAGTCCCATTGCCTTTGCTGATTTTGATTGTGTTGCGAATGTTTTGCATGTTAGTATTTAATGAGAAAATTGATGGAAATACCCTGATAATGGATGGTCATCATTTTCTACAATGAAGGTTGAAGGAAAACATCGAGTTGACATTGAGTAAAATAAACTCTATATTTAAGAGCACGACATCACTTCCAATAGCAGATCGCACTCATCTTTAGCTTCTGAATGTGTTTTTTCAACGTAGATAAACCAAATTGCTATTGTGTATGAAATTGTTAATAAATATTTGATGAAATTTACGCGTAAGTACGTTCTTTAGCTCCAAACTAAGCAAAGCTTGTACTATGAGAACTAGAAAACTCTATATTTTGACATTACACAATGGGATTTTGTCAATTTATGAGTTGAGGTACATGTACCACCAATTTATTTGTTCAGTGGGCCAAAGTGGAACTTATGGTTTTCTAACATGTGTACCATATTGTTATTTCCAAATAAAATATTTTCAAAACACTTGAGACACCAACTTCCTGGCCAACCTTCGGAACCGATTTTGATGAAATTTCCAAATTACAGACGGTTTTTTTAACCCATCTGGAAGTTTAAAAAAAAGCAGCCAAGTGCGAGTCGGACTCGCCCATGAAGGGTTCCGTAGCACGACGAACTACAAGAACCTTCATATATGTTACTTGATGTAACATAATAAGGTTCCTGTAGTTCGTTGAAAGGTAAATTGCGGTTTACGGTTTATGACGTATAAAAAAAAAACTACTGACTAGATCTCGTTCAAACCAAATATCGTTGAAAGTTTACATAGTAATGTACAACATATATTTTTTTAGTATTATCATTCTCTTACTTTAGAAGTTAGAGGGGGGGGACCAACTTTTTTCCACTTTGGAAGTGTCTCTCGCGCAAACTATTCAGTTTAGAAAAAAACTATATTAGAAACCTCAACATCATTTTTGAAGACCTATTCATAGATACCCCACACGTATGGGTTCGATGAAAAAATTTTTTTTGAGTTTCCGTTTATGACGTATAAAAAAAAAACTACTGACTAGATCTCGTTCAAACCAAATATCGTTGAAAGTTTACATAGTAATGTACAACATATATTTTTTTTTGTATTATCATTCTCTTACTTTAGAAGTTAGAGGGGGGGGGACCAACTTTTTTCCACTTTGGAAGTGTCTCTCGCGCAAACTATTCAGTTTAGAAAAAAACTATATTAGAAATCACAACATCATTTTTGAAGACCTATTCATAGATACCCCACACGTATGGGTTCGATGAAAAAAAATTTTTTGAGTTTCAGTTTCAAGTATGGGGACCCCCAAAATTTATAGTTTTTTTTCTATTTTTGTGTAAAAACCTTAATGCGGTTCACAGAATACATCTACTCACCAACTTTCATCAGTCTAGCTTTTATGGTTTCGGAGAAAAATGGCTGTGACACGGCCGGACAGACAGACAGACAGACAGACAGACAGACATGACGAATCTATAAGGGTTCCGTTTTTGCCATTTGGCTACGGAACCCTAAAAAGATTTTTATGAACAGATTTGATTTGAGATAAAAAAAAATAACGTAACTGAGAACCTCCTTTTTAGGGTTCCGTAGCCAAATGGCAAAAACGGAACCCTTATAGATTCGTCATGTCTGTCTGTCTGTCTGTCTGTCTGTCTGTCTGTCCGTCCGTATGTCACAGCCATTTTCCTCTGAAACCGTAAGAGCTAGACTGATGAAACTTGGCGAGTAGATGTATTCTGTGAACCGCATTAAGATTTTTACACAAAAATAGAAAAAAAACTATAAATTTTGGGGGTCCCCATACTTGAAACTGAAACTCAAAAAAGTTTTTTTCATCAAACCCATACGTGTAGGGTATCTATGAATAGGTCTTCAAAAATGATGTTGAGGTTTCTAATATTGTTTTTTTCTAAACTGAATAGTTTGCGCGAGAGACACTTCCAAAGTGGAAAAAAGTTGGTCCCCCCTCCTCTAACTTCTAAAATAAGTGACTGATAAAGCTAAAAAAAATATATGTTGTACATTACTATGGAAACTTCCAACGATATTTGGTTTGAACGAGATTTGGTCAGTAGTTTTTTTTTTATACGTCATAAATCGTAAACCGCTATTTACCTTTCGACGAACTACTTGAACTTCTAGAACTCTATGTTATATTACTTACTGCTACGGAACCCTTCATGGGCGAGTCCGACTCGCACTTGGCCGCTTTTTTATTTGAAGTCTGTAAAAAAACAATAAATTTATGTATTTTATTAAGTTTCCCTTACAGTACATTCACAAAAAAAAAAAATGTTGTGGACAAACACTATCGGGCCCCAAACAAAGCAGAGTGTTTTTTTTTGTTTCACGATTGTGTGATGGTGGCGCCCTCTCGTCTGAACAGATAAATTGGTGGCACTTATTAAAGCATGATGTATGTTAAGTGCTACCACTTTGAATGCTTTTATAACTCCGTGTTGTATAAGCATACCATTGAAATAGATTTATCAGCTTTGTATACAGGGTTATTCATTATTAGCTGCAAATACTCAGGAATTAGGTTCAACAAATAAAATAAAAAATATTTATGAAATGATTTTTTTTAAGTTTTGTTATGAAAATCCCGAGAAAATCGATAAAGGAATCATTGGCGCCTGACCTATTTTGACCTTTGATCCACGCCCGCGCGCCGTGAGTGACACTCTGCGTTCAGTCACCGCCTGGGTGGGTCATCGTCCTGTTCTCCATGGCAATCATTATGCAATAGCCGTAAAGAAATTAATAAAAATAAAATTTTGATACAAAAACTTGAAAAATTTTTTGATCAAATTTAAAAAAAAATATTTCATAAATATTTTTTATTCTATTTGTTGAACCTAATTACTGAGTATTTGCAGCTAATAATGAATAACCCTGTATAGTGTGACAGCTGAAAAAAAATGATTTATTCAAGTTCAGCCTTGATTGGCGATAGCATTTGATGTTACGGCAGTTGAACATAGTACATGTGTTTACTAAAAGGATGTACGTAAATTTTGATTGTTAGTAAGTGGCTTATCATTATAATATTCAAATGAAAGTAGGTTTGGAAGAAAACAATGTTTCAAACAAAAATGTATTCAAAAACTATTTAAATATATTTGTTAAGGTTGAACACACCTTGAAACGAATAGTGAGTGCTGATTAACAAATTGTGTGCGCACGACATTCTAGCTAAGAATGCAAAAGCGTTGAGGTTTTTTTGAGACTTTGTGACTCGGTCATGCCGCAACGGCTGAACTGATTTGTCTTAGAGGAAGACTGAGCTACACCCAATATTGCATATAACCAAAATAACATAAAAAACTTAACGATACAACTATTATGGATACTCCACACAACACTATCTAGCCCCAAACTAAGCAGAGCTTGTACTATGGGAACCATATAGCTGATATAATACTTATGTATATTTTTTTTGTAAATACATACATAGGTACTTAGAATACAATATAACACCCAGACAGAGAACAAACATTCTGTGTTCACCACACAAATATTTGTTCACGGTGGGAATCGAACCCCCGACCTACTGCTCAGAAGGCAGAGATACTATCAACTGAGCTGAAAGGCCAGTCAATGAATGTTAAATTCGTATTAATAAAGCTAAAGACTTCGTAATTTTCTATCCTAGAACGTGATGCCTCAATATTTTTCTTTGCAATTTCAGGAACATAAATAGATGCTAGTGTTTGTTCGTCGTGGCACTGCTTCTTAGCACCATTTGTATGTATTAAATATTATGTAGAGGTAGTTGTTCTTTTGTTGAATGCGTAACGACTATAATTGTGCATGTACTTACCCACAGCTGTGCATAGAATACGATCTGTAAATATTTTCTTATACATTCCATTTTTACCAACTGGAGTTAAAACCGTCTGTGAATATTTCCCATAAGTTCCATTTTTACCAAATGGATTTAAACCGTTAGGATTATTTCTTTCCCCATAGTCAGCATACACATTCCATTTTTATCAACTGGAGTTAAAACCGTCTGTGAATATTTCCCATAAGTTCCATTTTTACCAAATGGACCTAAATAAAATGGCTATTTTTTTTTATGATTTTATATTCACGGCTTTTAATTTTTTTAATTGTAGGCAATTAAATAATCTACCATGATATTAAAAAAAAATTAAACATCCTCTTGTTAGACATCGTTTATCTTTTAGTGCTAAGTCAGGATCGTTTGAGCATTTCTAAGGTCAATCAGAGTGATGTAAACGTTATCAATCTTATATCTATATATATAAAAGAAAGTCGTGATAGTTACACTATTTATAACTAAAGAAAAGCTGTACTGATTTGGCTGAAAATTGGTGGGGAGGTAGCTTAGAACCGGGAGGAGGACATAGTACACTTTTTATCCCGAAAAAGTAACGGCGAAGCTGCGGGCGGCCGTAGTTTATAATATTCTCAAGAAAAGTAACTATAAAACAATCTTATACAAGTACAACTCATGATGCCTCTGCAAATTGAAAGCAGATAACGTGAGATGCGACTGCGTACTCATCTCGGCTCTGTGGTGGCATGCGCGTGCTAAAATTAGTTTGCAATTCGAGAGTGATGTTGCTATGCGCTGCGCTTCCAACAATGTATCTGTCCGACAAAGAGTTACGTAAGTTGAGTTGACTTCTAGTCAAACAGTAATAGATTGCGGTGATGTTGAATAATATAGGGGCTTTCCAGCGTCGATACAGGGCCATGCTGCATAGATTATGCATTGTCAAAGCAAGCATTGTTTCGATTGAAACAACATTTCAGAGGGCACCTTGAATGTCATACAACCATGCCTTGATGCGACACATAGCTCCTGAATCAATTACCGTTCACGATAATCAAGTTCTCGCGTTGATTTGCGACAAAATGCGACTGTTTGTACTAGGATTTCCCGCGGCTTCTTTCGGACATAAAGCCTCTATATCTACAGATAAGTCTATTCAAGAAAATGTATCAGCATGCCTAATTAAAAGGCGTCTATAAGAAATTCTTATTAATTATGTTTTAAAAGCTGCAAGTCTTTCAAACCCTAACATAAATCACCGTCTGTTTATGCTTCCTATAGCGAAAATTTCGCTTCGTATTGCGTCGTAAAACTAGGACAGGAAAAATCTTAGTTATCAAAACATTATCGTAGATATTATATTTATTTTTTAAGCAAACATACGCATACCGTGTCGTTTTATCAAGCGCAATTCATTTTATATGTGTACTTTGCTCACGCTTATCTCACGAACTGTAACCGTGTAGTGCTAGATAGCCGATCCGTGATAACGTTCAATGGAATTTGTAATCCGTTCTTGAATTAATTAATTTTTTCAACGTAAATGTTGCAAACTTTTCATTTACTAAAACTACTACGTACGTTTCAGTTTCTAAGGCCCGTATTCAGAAACAGTACTTGAGTCTAACGCTCCGTACTTACATACTGTATAACTCGATAGTTATACTCCAAAACGAGTTAATATTAACGTGTGGACCGCAAAACTTACTGGTCGAAGGCTAGCATCAAGCTTCAAGCATTCATTTTTAGACAGTTCTCCATAGAAAATTGTCGAAAACCTATGCTTGAGGCTCGACTCAGACTGTGTCAGAATACTGGCCTTACCCCCGAATACTGAAACGCAACTCAGATTTAAGCAAGTCTCAAGCGACGAATATTTGACTGATTTTCATTGAAAACTGTCAAATATTCGTCGCTTGAGACGTGCTTAAATCTGAGTTGCGTTTCAGTATTCGGGGGTAAGGCTTTCAAATCTTTTTCAGATTAAGATTATCTAAATTATGTAGTCGTATAACTACTTAGGTTAGATTTTTAAAGAAGTAAGATTCTAGAGACGATTGTCGATTTATCGCGGTAATCTGATTGTTTCGTAATCGAAAATCAAAGAACTTTGCACTGATAGAGTCATTGCACTCGCATTAAAGGTTAAACTATTTAAAATCCTGCTCGGTGCATCTATACGTACCGCATGTGACGCATAACCGCATGGTGCGATGGATCGCTATAATAAGACTCAATAAATGTCGACCTTTCACAGGCTTCTTCATTGAGTCGTCTAGACGGCACTGATTGACAGCATTTTGTCACTTAACAATATCATTGAAATCCACACTGAGTTCAGGACCGTGAGGTTGTTGAGATCTTTTGACATCGTGCCTATTAAGGCATCATTCAGACAGTGAAATTACGGCTTTTAATGAAACATCTATGCAGTTCATTAAACGGCGGATTTTACTATTTGGATGTGACATATAAATGCAATGTCTGGCGACAAGTTGTTTGTACTCTGCCTGGGTGTTAAATAGTATTCTAAGTATGTATTTAGGAAAAAAAAATTATATAAATGTATTATATCAGCTATCTGGTTCCCATAGTACAAGCTCTGTTTAATTTGGGCCTAGATAGTGTTGTGTGAGTTGTCTACAATATTCATTATTATTAGTAATATTTAGTTGACTCGTTTCAGTGTTTGAACAAGAGGTTTCCTTGTTACAGTGACCACGAGGGCGGCAATGTGTCAGCCCATACATCTCACTTGGTGGGTTCTGCGCTCAGCGATCCCTACCTGTCGTTCGCGGCCGCGCTCAACGGTCTCGCTGGGCCCCTGCACGGACTGGCTAACCAGGAGGTATGTAGCTTTTACCAAATAAGTCTAGCATTTATTGGTAAAATTATTTACAGGTCTGGACATAGCAAAAATAAGTGTACATAGCTTGTACTATCGCTACTGAGTAGTAAATAAAAACCAAACTAAGGGCTCGCCATTACAAAATGTATGAAAAGTTTCAAAGATTTGATATGGTCAAAGTCTCTTGATACGGAGATGCGCTAACCAACTGCGCGTATGAAAAGTTACACACGATACACGAATAGTCTAAGATCCCTAGAAGAAGGACCTTCACCGAGCTGGTTATTTAATGAAACGTATTTTATATATAATTAAACATGCCAATAAATATATTATATATGGGTTGCCTATCAAATTTCAGTCCAGGATAATTATGATTAATTAATAATTAAAAAAAAAAATTTTTAACTTTCCACTGGTTTGTTTATTAAACAAATTCTATACCAATCGAAAGTATAGACCCCAGTATTTTTATTCAATAAACATACCGGTGCAAAATGCTAGTATCGGTTTTCCTGTTTATACCTGGCTACCCGAGAGTTGTGACCGGAAAAAAATAGGCAACCTAACGTTTGCATATTCTATGGGGTCTATACTTTCGATTGGTATAGAATTTGTCTAATAAACAAACCGGTGGAAAAGTAAAAAAACATAATTTTTTTTAATTATTAATTAATCATATCCTGGACTGAAATTTGATAGGCAACCCATATAGAATATATTTATTGGCATGTTTAATTAAATATAAAACACGTTTCATTAAATAACCAGCTCGGTGAAGGTCCTTCTTCTAGGGATCCTATACTAGAAGATTATGTTGAGCTATTTACTGCAGAACGTAAATATTTTTGGTGCGTAATCATCGTTTACATAAACAATTTTCTTCCCTGTCGGTATAACATTATTTATTTGCTGAATCAATCAGCAACCAAGTATTGATAAAACCTGGTCAAAATTTTTTCAAAGCGCCTTCTAGTCTCGAATACAAAATTTTTTCAAAGCGCCTTCTAGTCCCGAATACATAAAGTATTCGGGACTAGAAGGCGCTTTAAAAAAATTTTGACTAGTAAATTTGACTAGCTCCAAGCAGACACAAAAAAAATAAATAAATTTGTGTTTATTGCGTAGACAACGCAGTACGCATACATGGATCGCTGCAAAACTATATAGTAACTCTAAGATCTGTTAGGTACTCTACTAACGTAACGGATTTCCATAGCTCGTAACATTTATCCGTCAGATAGAACATCCTCAATCTAGAGTTCCTAGTCATAAATATGCAGAAACGATGCTCGAGACTGATTCGAGCCTCAAGTATAGAAGTTTTGACAGTTCTCCATAGAAAAGTGTCAAAAAATCTATGCTTGGGGCTCTATCATTCTTTCTGTATAGACTATCATGGTTTCTACATACGGCCTCAGTGACCTCTAAGAATTTTGTGTTCCTACAAACCTATTGAAATGCTTTCAAAAATTATACCACGTTGCATTATCTCTGCGTAACATAAGCTATTAACTAGCCACCCGCCCCGGTTTCGCATGGTTGTTATTTTTTACCCGAGCACAATTTGGGCGGATCGCTAGTTTGTAATGAATAGAATGATGAACTAACTAATATTTCAGGTACTCGTGTGGCTCGAGAAACTGCGCAAGCAAGTCGGCGACAACTACACAGAAGACCAGCTGAAGGAGTTCATCTGGAAAACCCTCAAGTCTGGCCAAGTAGTACCCGGCTATGGACACGCCGTGCTCAGAAAGACTGACCCCAGGTATGTCACTGTTTTAAGGTTTATGCACACAGTTAACTGCAAGTCAGTTATAAAATGACTTGGTTGCGTTAACTCGATCGAAACTGCTGCCGGGCTGCACATCCCGGCAAAAGTGATAAAAAATATTTGAACATTTTAATGACATGGCTACATAATTGAAGGAAAGCTAGGAAGAAGGCCAAGAATAAGTTACATGGCCAGATAAGAGGTCCCTCACATGTTATCCAGGAGGCTACATTCAAAAGAGTGGAAACCTGAAGCTGAGACCTTAAATTGAAGAATCATGGAGTAGGACTTTTTTTTAATAAGGTGTTTCCCTTTCAGATACACATGCCAGCGCGAGTTCGCTTTGAAGCATCTTCCCAACGACCCGATGTTTAAGCTGGTGGCCACCATCTACAAAGTGGTACCGCCGATCCTGACCGAGCTCGGCAAGGTCAAGAACCCCTGGCCCAACGTAGACTCACACTCTGGTGTCCTGCTTCAGGTATTTTTAAATTATTATTTTTTTAGTCTGATGTTAAATGATAACAATTCCCTATAACAAAGCATAGTCTTGTAAGTCACATCTGTTAAATTCCCTACGATGCAATGCCATGCATCCATCTATTAAGAAAGACAAATGCACAATCTTCGTGGCCCTGGGAATTTGTCAATTTGATACACTTTTTGCGAAAAGAAAGTGGATCTTGTGTTAAAAGTTGTTGTATTTTTAAGCGCAGAGTCAAAGAGCATTATCTTTCCTTATAAGTATACATTAGTTTATATATAATTTGTATATATATTATATGTATAGTATTAGTCTATATCGTTATTCATGTATGTATATACTTTTTTATTGTGTGTATGTATATGTAAACTATGTGTAGGTAGGTATATTTAGTTTATTTATTGTGTTATTTATACATTTTACTTACATTATAATAATATTTTCAAATCCCCTTCTTGTACACGTACCCACCTCTATTTACACATATATCTATCCTTAAAGGTTTGCTGGAAGAGAACTCTTTTTAGGGTTAAGCTCGCCTTTGTACATGTCTTTACTTTATGTTTTATAAATACTGTCTATATGTGTGTGCAATAAAGAATAAAGAATAAAGAAAAGTGGCCCCCTAATGTTACCTAGCGCATCGTTTGATGTGACTCAAGCTCTTCACGATTGCGCACTTACAATTAGACGCAGATTCCTTTGTTTTCATTTGCCGACTTCTGTATGTGTATTGTCCTGCAGCATAGCTGATTGCGTGTTGTTGTTTCAGTATTACGGCATGTCTGAAATGAACTACTACACAGTAATGTTTGGAGTGTCCCGCGCTCTGGGCTGCCTCGCTCAGATGATCTGGTCGCGCGCGCTCGGCCTTCCCATCGAACGGCCCAAGTCTCTATCCACAGAGCTCCTTGTTAAACAAATCGGCAAGTAGAGTCCGACACCATAGCACGACTAGCCAACTAGTACTGTACACTAGTTATAATAGTACAGTTGGATCACAACACCAAGTTAATATGCAGGATATTCTTTCGCAATAACACCATTTGTAGCCTTTCTTTTCGTTTTAGGTAATAAGTAAGCGTAAGTGATGTTTTAATTGTTATTATTATTGTTGAATTTTAATGCTTTCGTACTTATCTCTGTGATTTTTTATGTAATATTTTTTTAAAAATATTTTTATTTGTAAATTATCATTATTTATTCATGCTGGGTGTTTACCTATTCGTTTTTATACATTTGACTGTATGGTGTCGTGATTTAACTGCGTTACTCGCATAGTTGCCGTTTACGAAGTACGATCGTGCATAAATAGAACAATAAAATATTTTGTAGGATTTTTCGTAGTATATTAGAGAGTAGGTATGCTGTGCATACTTTTGCGTCTCGGTGAATGGCCAAATTATGTGCGATATTATGTGTGCATAATTTAATCATCATTATGTAACTGAAATACTTGCAGCTATTCAGTATTTACCACTTGATTGTGGATCGGTCACTTACGCAATATTTATTATCATTTTAAATATTGACTTGTCTTGTAATGCTACGTATAAGTAGAAAATGTGTGGCCACATTAGCAAATAAAAGTAATCAAATAACAATTTGCAGAACTTTCCTTTGCCACATCATCTTATTTATTAGTAAATCATTGCTTTAGCTGTACTGTAATTTAATTTCGAGTTACCAAAGTGTTGAAGTGTGAGTTATTACACTTGTATTTATTTGTGAAAGAGCTGTTTGCAATGTATTTTGCGTGAATGTTTACAATTTATATGTTCGGCTGTATTAAGTTACAATATAAATCATCAATCATTTATTTCATCTTAAATATCGTTAGTTCACTAACGGTATTTTGGTAATGTAATATTATTAACTAGCTGAACATAGTATTGATTGGATATGTCACGGAACAATACAATTAATTGACAATACTTAAATAAATGGTATGGTGTAGTACATTACGTATTTTATTTCATAATACTAATAGAGATCATCCAATCTTAAACTGCACGTCCCACTACTTCAGTCAGTCAAAGTAAATTGTTCTTTATTGCCTATATCACAAAGATCATTTTGAAGTACTTTTCTGTGAGCCAACGTCAAAAAAACGTGGTCGAGGGGCGTGCATTTATAGACTGGTTTATCTATACCTCTCCAATCATCCCAATTTGTAGGGTTCCGTACCCAAAGGATAAAACGGGACCCTATTACTAAGACTACGCTGTCCGTCCGTCTTGTTTGTCTGTCTGTCGGTCTGTCACCGGCTGTATCTAATGGACCGTGATAGTTACGACAGATTAATGTATTTCTGTTGTTGCTTTATACAACAAATACTAAAATACATAATAAAATAAGTATTTCAGGGGGATCTCATACACATACAACAAACAAGTTTTTTTGCCGTTCTTATAGATAATGGTACAGAATCCTTCGAGTGCGAGTCCGACTCGCACTTGGCTGTTTTATATTATTATTTTTAGACAGAAAATTGATAACATTGTTGTTTACCTATACAGATGGCGAGCAAATGAGAAGCATGGAAAAAATTGAGAAATGAAAATACACTAATAATGTTTATAATGTTTTATTTAATAATTAAAATAAGGAATTCTTAATCTAGCGTTATTACTGTAATAGCAGAATATAACCTAATATTGCAAGACAACACATGGTGTATAAGGTATGATTGAGCTATGAAAACATTTAAATAATTTTACAAACCTTAGCTTTAATGAACACAATTCGATTCAATTTTACTTTGTAGCATTTTTTTATATTTGTGTATAAGAATCTCAGCATACGTCACGGGTTAATATCCTACCTCCGACTATTAGGACATGCATTCAGTAGGCCTACCACAAGCTCCGTCTGGCTCTATCTCTGGCTCTGATTTTGAGTCTGTGTGAGTGTTGACTACATAAATCCTACGTCGAAACGTCACACACGCTTTATAATACATTGGTGAGAACTCACACTGACTCAACACCAGAGTCAGACAGAGCTTGTGGTAGGACTACAGCCCTACGAATAAATACGTTACGTATCCTGAGACTTTTTTACATAACTATTTACTTATTAGTTTTCGTACTTTGCTAAATATTTAACGTGCTGTCAAACACGCAGCTAAGCCCGCTCAAATTTGAAAACAAATACATATTATTTGCACGTAGGTGTCGGTGATTTCTTTTTTCTGTAGAATATGCAAGCCAATTGGAGTCAGTACCTACGTACGTGCAATCAAATAGGCATCGTTATTATGACCACAAACAATAAGCTCGCTCAATAAATTTGAACAATGATGATGATGATCACTAATGGTATTCGGTATAAATGTCTAAACTGGAACGTGAGGCTGAAAATCAGTATGCCTCAAATTGATAAGCGCAGGGCAGTGCATCGTAGACCACGTTCAGCGTGACCTACGAGACACTGCTTTGTTATAGGCGATGGTACCACTTAACATGAGGTGGGACATATGCTTGTTCCATCAGCTAGTTGTGTAAAATAAAACTTAGTTTTCGGAGAAAATAAAAGGTCAAAGTTGACAGAAAAATTGTTACTCCATACTTTGGGGCCTACTTTATAAGGTTACATATTATAATAACTAAACCTATAATAACTACTTTCGAAATAACTACGGTCGATTCACATATGTTCATAACGCATATTGGCCGATTCAAGTACTGTTTAACATACATAATTTTAATTAAACTAAAATTAATTGCACTAACGAACGATTAATCTAATGTTTTTTTAAGATATTGGATGTTTGCACTATGTTTGAAATACCTAATGGACGACTCGCCTACGGTTTATCAATACTGCGTGTCGCGTTGGATTTATTTACAAAGTGTTGGGTTGTTAGTAGGTAACAATGTTTTTACGCGTTACGTGTACACATTTCGTGTTAAACTGAGTACAATTGTGATTAGTAATGTAATTGTTGTTATACCTATTTTATAGACTCATTAAATACTCTCTTTAAGATGGAACAACGATTTAAATTTGAAGTTTATGTTATTTTTGTTGTACGTCTATTTGATCACTCAAAATAAAATTCTCACACCATGAGAATTCTCATTCTAATTATGGCTGAAAACGTAGTAAAATTATTGACGACGCAAAGAGGAGCAGTGAAAGTGTTTCGAAATGGGTTCACCTACGTTAAAAATAGACCAGGAAAGGATAAAATTTATTGGAAATGCGAAATGCAAAAATGTACTGCAAACCTCATAAGTAATATATTTACGGACATTGAAACATTGTCAGTTCTATCGTGTAGTGGAGAACATAACCACGAAGGTATTCCAATGCGTGTTGAGGTTGCTAATAACATTCACGGGTTGAAATGTAAAACCAGTGCTTCTCCGATAACTAAGACTTGTCAAATAGTGCAACACCATTTGGCATCCACTAGTGCTGACATTGCAACTGGTTTGCCACCCAAAGATGCCCTTCGACAAATAGTTAATCGTGAAAAAAAGAAAGCAATGTTATCTATCAAAGAACCTACCAATTTCGATTTTGAAGTGAACGAAGAAGCTGTTACAACTGATGACGCAGAACTGTTTTTAATTAAAAGCAGAATATACGGAAATAAAAGAGTAATGCTGTTTAGCACCAAAGTGTTAATGATCTATTTGGGAAAAAGCCAATATTGGATAATGGACGGGACTTTTAAAATTGTACCCAGTATATTCTTGCAGTTATACACAATTCACGGACCGGTTCATAATAATTGTGACAAAACGTTTCCATTGTTGTTTGTACTATTCACCAACAAGGACAAAGCTTCTTACGATGTAATGTTTGAATTAATGATTGAATATTGCAATGAGAATAACATCTCATTAAACCCAAACATCGTACTCATGGATTTCGAGAAAGCGGCAAATGTAAGTCTCCGTCAAAATTTTGAGTCAGCCATTCTGAAGGGTTGCTTTTTTCATTTTCGACAGATAATATATCGAAAAATACAGCGCGAAGGCTTAACTACAAAATATAACTCGGATCGCACATTTAATATCGAGATCAAGTGTATAGTGGCATTGTATTACATACAACCTGCTAACATAGCCATGTATTTCAATGATCTAGTAAATACAATGTCCGATGATGGCCGCAAAATAGCCGAGTGGTTTGGTATCCACTATGTAAATGGGACAAATAATCAGCCACCTATGTACAATCCAAACTTTTGGAGTCTGTGTCACGACAAAACAATACCACGCACTCAGAATAGTGCTGAGGCATTCCACCATCATATAAACGAAATATGCGCAAAGCGGCACGTTGGGTTTTATCGTCTCGTGAGTGAGTTAATGTCGGAGACTACAACAAATCTTAAAGCTATTGAAAGAATCAGAAACGGAGAACCTCTACCCAAGAAAAGAAAGAGCAAGAATGAACGTAAATTACAAAAAATTGAAAATATTCTAAAAGAAATCCCAGAGTACACACATTTGGAATTACTGAAAGCTATTGCTTCAAATCTTTAATTTGTTAATTTTGAGTTTGTATTCCTAATTATATGTAAGTAAATAAACTATGATTAAACAATTTTGTTTGTGTTTTCTTAACTCTTATTTTAAGTCACTATAACGCACGACAACGGCCGAATAATGTACGTACACCTTGATAATCCGTGTCTATTGTTGCTATTGTACGGCTCATATTGCACACCCCAGTAGCAGATCCAGTAGGTGAGTCGTCCATTATTTCAATCAACATTAGGTTACTTAATTGTAGTTGTTCAAACCGTAGGTGAATAAACCATAGGTGTATAAACCATAGGTGAATTCTCCTTTAGGGATATTGTTCATTAGTTATAACGAAATTCTGTGAAACGAGCTGTAGGTTATTTAAACAGTAGGTCTTTTGGCTGTAGTTATTTCAAAAATAGTTGGATTAGGTTTAGTTATTATAATATGTAACCCTTTATAAACTTGGCGAGTCGTGTTTGATAGGGCGTTTCTTTTAAATAGTGTTTCCTTCATGACATTGACGACACAAAAAGGTAAACCTCTAGCTTCTACTTAATGATTACATTTGTACTAAAAATCATATTGTCATAAGGTTAGTTTGAACGAAAATTCGATAGTATTTTATTGCTTTATGTTACCCTTAATTAATCGGCTTCGGAATGAATCCTTGGCATTGCTTGCATATCGGATATCTTTGGGGATAAACTGTTATAACCTGATTCCGGTACCTTAGTGGATGACGACTGGTCATTTTTTAAATCTGTCAGATGATTAGTTTTTGACGAGACCTTACTTATATAAGGTTCTTGTTCTGGCTCAATTGTGAAGTCTCCTTCAATTTTTTCTTGGTAGTCAAGTTCCTCGATGCTATCTAAGAAAGGTTGATTGTTGCGGGGTTCTAGAACGCCGTCGAATTGTAACTCCGCGTCTATCATTTTATCTATAGAGATTGGTTTGATATCTGTTATATCTCCGCTGCTTATACGCCACTGATCGCACGTCAGTAGATGTTTCGATAAATCCCAACCTAGAAGGCAAAACACATTGTGATCAAAATCATGACCATAGTCGCCCTAGTTCTCGTGTATGCCTAACAAAAATCACGAATGTAAGTGCCTATTGACCGTAGGGCGCCCATCCACCAGATGGACCGACGACATTTTTAAGATCGCGGGAAGTCGGTGGATGGAAAGATCTCAGAATCGTTCTTCCTGGAAATGTGTAGGGGAGGCATCTGTCCACCAGTGGACTTCTTCTGGCTGATGACTTCCAACAAGACTTCTAACAAGTTTTTGTAAGTTAGGCAACACTCATCATTGCCTAACTTACAAAAACTTGTTAGAAGATAAAAATTGCCATCTCTAACCGATCGTTATAGAATCAGTCAGAGCGTTATATTAATTTGCAATTAATTAATTTTTTTACTGAGTAAATGCTACCCTCAGCTGATTGAGCATAAGTGTGGGTAGTTATAAAATTCGCAATCACATACCCGTTTGACAGAGTCCAGCGCTAACCCTCGGCCATTCTTTCTGCACTATTTTATCGAGATACTTCATTAGTTCGTACGAGGGGTCGTAAGCAAACCTGCAGTCTGGTATGTGCGCCTCGTATCTACTCCATTCCACGGATTGCAACGTTCGGCAGATTTGAGCAAACGGCCTTGAATCTTGGTTCTTGTAAACTGGCTGGAATAAAAAAAATATATAAATACTAGTGGCCGCCCGCGGCTTCGCTCGCCCGTTCCCGTAACACCCGTTCCCGTTGCTTTTTCGGGATAAAAAGTATCCTATGTCCTTCTCCCGGTTCTAAGCTACCTCCCCCACTAATTTTCTGCCAAATCGGTTCCGCCGTTCTTGAGTTATAAGTAGTGTAACTAACACGACTTTCTTTTATAAATATAGATTTATGGACAGTCCACACAACACTATCTAGGCCCGAATTAAGCAGAGCTTGTACTATGGGAAGCAAATAGTTGATATAATACTTGAATACAATATAACACCCATACAGAGAAACATAGCGCAGCCCCGTACCAAGGAGAAGGTCGCGGGTTTAAATCCCGCTCGGCTTTGGGACATTATAAAAATCTTTGTGATTTTCTTAAGTGTAGTAAACACTATAAAATCAATAAAAAATGAACTTACCAAAGGTTCATCATTGATAGCACATGTAATGATAGCAAGTAGAGTAGCGTGCAGATACGCACACAGTACGTCATCGACCACCGCTGATTTCTTCAGCACAATATGCATATTCCTGCTCTGGATATTCGGTACCAGAATATAGTTTTTGAACTCGTATATCTCACTTAGTTTCTTCAATTGCGCTGCTGTGGGCGTTTGACTGAACGCTTGACTCAGCGACTGTCCTATTTTTATTCTAAAACCGCATAGTTTTAAATCTGCAATAGAAAATATGTATTTATAATACCTATAGTTACCTTGAAAGCTCATGGTGGATGCCTCTATGAGCGTTTAAGATAATAAATAAATAATACTACAGTTATAAAAAGCAAACAGGCCTATGCATCTATTGTAGATTATTTATATAGCGTCAGGGGCAACTGATTATTACTCAAACCCTACTTGCAGAACGCTACAGTACCTAGGACAGGATTTTAGATGAAATAGGCATGCAATACCTTCACCGTTTGAAGGAAAAGAAAGGAAAGGAAGGGGTTTGAATTGTGTACTTAAATTTTCCGAACAGAAAAATCCATAGGTACACGACTGGATTCGAACCCTTGACCTTTTTTCATGTCTTGTCCCGCGTAGGAGATGCGGATCACTAGTGAAACTGCCTGTTCTAACGCGTAGATTCAACTATATTCCATCTCTTTCTCCGCGCGGTTTCGTCGATCTGCTCCGACGCCAGTCAATCAACGAAATTCATCTAGCGGTGCCGCTTTAACGGGTCTGCAGCGGAGGTTCGCTACGGGCGTTATAACCTTTGGAATGCTAATTGGTTTCCAAAAGATAATTTAAAATATTTCGCTGAGCAGTGTAGTATTTACCTAGTATACATGGTCCCAATTGATAGAATATGATAGGTTCGCTCCTATTGATTTCGCACGGCGTCGCAATCATCTCGTATCTCAGGTATTTGTCGATAGCTAGTAGGAACCTGGGCTCGTTGAGGGTCCGGAGACACACCGCTCGTACGGCGAAGTAGTTGCACATCACGTGGAGAACCATCATCACCATGAATATAACGAGGGAATTTCTGAAAAAAAGATTGTATACGTCATCGGTACGATTCACAACAAAAAGAGCACACAAGTGGGCCTAGCATGAGTTGATCGTAATTTTTAACCGACTTCCAATCAAAAAGGAGGAGGTTCTCAATTCGGTTGTATTTTTTTTTTTAACGTTTGTTACCGCATAACTTCGTCATTTGTGAGCCGATTTGAAAAAAAAATTTTTTATCTGAAAGGTACTGCTTCCAGATTGGTCCCATTTTAATTTTATTAAAATCGGTGTTGTCATTTTTTTTCGGGAGCAACTGCATGCCTCCGTCATTTATGAACCGATTTAGAAAATTATTTTTTTATTTGGAAGGTGATTTTTACGTCCAGATAGATAGTCCCAAACAAATTTCATTAAAATCGGTTTAGCCGTTTGGCAATGAAGTCGGTTTCTCAAGTTTTTTAAACTTATAATTATTTAGTGTTACAGTGACTCTGGCGTGGCATCTCATTTTCGTATGGAAGGGAAACACGAAGAGCATCTTTAGTGGCATGAATTTAAAGGGAGCACAAGAAATTAGTACAAACAATAAGTTGTCTTTTTCTATATTTTGGATTCCTGCAACAATATTTGTATGCTCATTTAACTGCTGTGTAAAAAGTCAATCAGCACATACTCGTATTTATCATTTGTAACATTTGTAACTGCTAATAATAAACGAACGGTATCTAATCACTAGACAGATGAAATTATGAAAACGGTCGGTTTTAGGTAGGTACAGTCGCGGTATGAAAATGTTCGTCACCTTAGAGTCGGTTTTCGCTTGCACCAGTGCCTTGATCATGAACACATTTTGACATAACTTGTGACGTTAACTTATCGGTGTATTCTGTCTATTCAGTTTCAAAAGGTTGTATGTGATCGTGATACGTAAAACAAATCAAGTTGAAAATCGACGAACATTTTCATTCCGCCACTATACAACTAGGTTGTTTATAGATTAAGTAACGCGCTCGTGATAGCATCCGCACAAACCTTAGTGGTTTTTTAGATGCTAATTTTAACAAATTAATGTTATATAAGTATACAGGGTGGAATTTTGTAATGCCACCTGGAGGGAAAGTACTCCTAATACTGCAAATTTTTCATGTTTGTTAGAGAGATTTCATCCTTATAATTGACCCTAACGATCGATACAATAAAAGTACAGGATATATTTTTTCAGATTTTAGCCGGTTCGATTCCCAGTGTGGGAGAAGAGAATTTTCGAAAATCTTTGAATGCAGTTTGCTTTCTATTTAAAAATAAAGGAATGTTTCCTTTGAGTAAAGTTTTCTATCTGCAGTATTAAGAGTACTTTCCCTCCAGGTGGCATTACAAAATTCCACCCTGTATATTATTTTAAAATGGTAAATAAATAAAAAATAAAAAAACCGAATTGATCATACCCAAGCGTGGTGAGAATGACCAATGCTGAGATGGAAGCGATGAGATTGACTGCGGTTTCCTGTGCAGAGTCTTTAGCCGACACGTCAGCCATGTTCCCGATGATGGCGTGATGCTGAGTCATCGCTACTCTAGTCGCTCCACCTGGAAGTTTTCATCATCCAAAATTCATGACTTGCGCTTACCAAGGTTTTTAAAACCAAAACATGCGTGTTAGGAACGTGCCCTACGATGCACAGCCCTGCGTCCACAAACTTGAGACATTTTGTTAAGCATGGATCTTTCATACACACACAAACATCTTTCATACCAAAACACAGCAGCGCTGCTTGACAGCCAATAGCAGACGTTCCTCATGATTAACGGTTAGGTACCTCATAACAATCGCATTATAGGTAGCGGCACATAACTTTAGCGCTGACTGTTATTGCGCAGAAGTCAAAAATTTGGTACCTCAGGGGGGCTAGCGGAATGAATAGCGGGCGTGCGAAGCGCTGATTGGCTCTCCAGTCGCACTCCGCTCTCTGCTCTGTACTAATAGGACACTCTGCACACATCCACAGTCCACACATTCAGTGTGCGCGACAGGCGCATACTACGACGCATGCGCAGCTATCCCCTCCGCGTATCGCTCAGCGCTAAAGTTATGTGCCGCTAGTTATACCTCACATGGGTAACTCTATGGGGGATGATTGATAGGTCCTGTTTTATACGACTGGCTTCTCAGCTCAGTTGGTAGTAGCTCTGCCTTCTGCACCGTAGGTCGTGGGTTCGATCCCCACTGAGAACAAATATTTGTGTGGTGAACGCAGATGTATGTTCTCTGTCATATTGTATTATAAGTATGTATAATAGGCACATTATTAGTATTATTTCCATCTCTTACCTGCCACTCCCACGATAGCTTTCATAACAGTGCTGATACATAGAGCAAAAGAAGCGTACACTTTAAAAAGTGGTAAAGCTATTTCGATGCACATTGCTGCGTTGTTCAAAATGTCTGCGTACATTCGCCATTTTTTACTATAGGCGTCCAGGTAGGAGCTGAAAAATATAGGTACTTTTATTATTCACTGGAGTATCAAATAATGGTGTTTATAAAGAGAACGGTACCTCGAAACGATCGAGAAGAGATGGTGATAAACGCTCAAAAGCGTTTATAAGAGGCACGCACAAAGGTACCGCCGGTATTCACCATAGTACGGACGGCTCCTTAGATTTAATAATCCTCCTCCTCCTCAGTATTGAGAACCTCCTCCTTTTTTATTTGAAGTTGGTATTAACCTTTTAAACCTTTTTTTAACCTTTTAAAAAAGGAGGACGTTCAATACGGCAGTATTAATTTTTCATGTTTGTTAGGCATAACTTCGTTATTAATGCGCAGATTTGAAAAAATCAGGTTTCAGGTATATTCTAGGTAAGCGTGCTACACCGTCGACCGCACCATCACTTAACAGCAGGTGAAATTGCGGTCAAACCGAAGCCAATTATGTAAAAATAATGTCTTTTAAATTTCCAGATTGGTCACATAGAAATTTCATTAAAATCGGTTTCGCCGTTTTTTTTAATGTTTGTTACTTCATACCTCTGAAATTTCATCAAAATCTGTTTAATAATAAATAAATATTGTGGACAATCGACAGAACACTATCTAGCCCCAAATTAAGCAGAACTTGTACTATGGCAATAAGATAGCTGATATAATAATAATGTACATGGTTTTTATTTGCAACCCACGACCTACAGCGCAGAAAGCAGAGCTACTACCAACTGAGCTGAGAGGGCAGTCATAGTCAAAGTCAAAGTCAATAATTTTTTATTCAGTACGATGCAAGAATCACTTTGAAACGTCATAAAGCTAGAAACGTCATAAAGCTAGGTGAGTCCTAGGTGCCAGTTCCACGCGACCAAGCGTAGAAGAACGGTCTCGGTCTCGGTTCCTAACGTTTTTTTATATGATCCTTTTACAAATCAAAAATCGTCTAAAATAATAGCAGTGAAGTTCCAGTGTGGTGCCACTTCACTTAGTCAGACGTATGCAATGAAATAATACAAAAGCAAAAGTTTCAAAGACAGCACACGCTACGCTTCAAAGTTATACTATAGTATCTACACAGCTTATATAAAAATAAGATACGAAATAGTAGGTACAGACATTGCAAATTGACATGTTAGCTTCCTATGGGTAGAGTGACCGGGACATCGGGCCACGCAGTTTTATCATTCATATAGCTATCTAGAGTATAGTACACTTTCTTTATTTAATTATTCTAAACATAGGCTTTAAAATTCCGAATAGGAAGCATAGTTAATGTCATAACAGTTTGGCCATGAAGTCAGTTTCTCAAGTTTTTAGGGTTCCGTAGCCAAATGGCAAAAACGGAACCCTTATAGATTCGTCATGTCTGTCTGTCTGTCTGTCTGTCTGTCTGTCCGTCCGTATGTCACAGCCATTTTTCTCCGAAACCGTAAGAGCTAGACTGATGAAAATTGGCGAGTAGATGTATTCTATGAACCGCATTAAGATTTTGACACAAAAATAGAAAAAAAACTATAAATTTTGGGGGTCCCCATACTTGAAACTGAAACTCAAAAAGTTTTTTTTCATTGGACCCATACGTGTGCGGTATGTATGAATAGGTCTTCAAAAATGATGTTGAGGTTTCTAATATCGTTTTTTTCTAAACTGAATAGTTTGCGCGAGAGACACTTCCAAAGTGGAAAAAAGTTGGTCCCCCCCCTCTAACTTCTAAAATAAGAGAATGATAAAACTAAAAAAAATATATGTTGTACATTACTATGCAAACTTTCAACGATATTTGGTTTGAACGAGATCTAGTCAGTAGTTTTTTTTTATACGTCATAAATCGTAAACTGCAATTTACCTTTCGACGAACTAGAAAAACCTTTATATTATGTTACTTGATGCTACGGAACCCTTCATGGGCGAGTCCGACTCGCACTTGGCTGCTTTTTTTAAACTTATAATTACCTATATCGGCATCTGTTCAATTTGTTTTTCAAGATCTAAATATGTGTCATTGCATGAGATAACAACGCCAATAAGGATGAACCTTACACCTTACTAGTATAATAGGAATAGTATTTTACACGAAACAATTCGTGGGTTAAAGTTTTGAATAAAGGCGGCTCACTTTTGTGCTGCCGATGCCGACTAATGGCCACCCTTTTACAAAGGGGTGCTTTATCCCGCTTTATCATAGATGGCGCTGAGGCGATAAGGTACTTTCCTGAAACGCGCTATCGTTGCGTTTTGCTCATTCGATGGTATAAAATTGATGAAAATTTTAACATTAACTAATTCTGCTGAAATTGTTGCAGATGAGGAGGCTTGTTGAGCTTGCTGCTGCGTATTTTTGAAAGCGAACTATATAGTTCGCTCACAAACAATTTATGATTTTTCATATTAGTTAATGTGGTTATATTTACCGAGTTGATAAAACATTTTGAATTATCAACGTCATTGTGATTAAGATTACATTGAAATAGGCATCGATGACCCAATTAAATATGTAGACTGTCACCAAATTCAGACTTGTAGATATACACTGTATTAACACACCAATTATGATACTTTTATTTTGTAAAATTCCTCAACGGGTGCAAATTAGTATGAGAGTAGTAGAGTAAAGACTACCTATCAAACTAATTACTCTTCAAAGTCAAAATTATTTTAATTCGTCTAAATGTGAGTCAAGGTTCTACGCGACCAAGCCTAGAAGAACAGGCTACAAACTACGGCAAACTACAGTTTTTTTACGATCCCACTACAAAGTGTGTACCTACCTTATAATAGCAGTGAGACGTAAGTACAAGAGCAAAAGTTTCAAAGACAGCACGCGCCACTTTTCAAAGAATTAATAATTAATAATAATGTACTTACACAATGCATTTTTTTTTTTGCCTAGGGCATCCCACCTCTTTTTCCACACTCAATATTTGGCTACAGTGGGCCAGCCTATTATGACAATCGAGATCGTCCCGTCATCTTCTCCAGGATCTTTCTCTAAGACACCGACCTTGTGGGACCCAATCAGTTAATATTTTGGCCCAAAGAACGACCGGCATACGAACGACGCGTATTAAATTATGATGAGAAAATAGCTGGCATAGCTGGTCATTAACTCGTTAATCCTTAATTAACGAAGTTAACATTTCGATTAACGGATTAACTTTTAACTTTGAAAAATGTTAACGGACACATTAACTTCCGTTAATATGTAGGTCGTTAATTCAAATAAAAGTTTCCTGGTTTTTTGTCAATCTTCCCTACACCATAAAATAAAATAAATATTTAAGTTTCATGCTTCTAGGACTAAAGGTCTGTTTGTTGATTTTTCTTTGAACTGGTTTTTCTGTTTTTAGGGTTCCGTAGCCAAATGGCAAAAACGGAACCCTTATAGATTCGTCATGTCTGTCTGTCTGTCTGTCTGTCTGTCTGTCTGTCTGTCTGTCTGTCTGTCCGTCCGTATGTCACAGCCATTTTTCTCCGAAACCGTAAGAGCTAGACTGATGAAACTTGGCGAGTAGGTGTATTCTGTGAACCGCATTAAGATTTTAACATAAAAATAAAAAAAAAACTATAAATTTCGGGGGTCCCCATGCTTGAAACTGAAACTCAACATTTTTTATTTCATCGAACCCATACGTGTGGGGTATCTATGAATAGGTCTTCAAAAATGATGTTGAGGTTTCTAATATCGTTTTTTTCTAAACTGAATAGTTTGCGCGAGAGACACTTCCAAAGTGGAAAAAAGTTGGTCCCCCCCCCTCTAACTTCTAAAGTAAGAGAATGATAGTACTAAAAAAAATATATATAAATATATGTTGTACATTACTATGTAAACTTCCAACGATTTTTGGTTTGAACGAGATCTAGTCGGTAGTTTTTTTTTTATACGTCATAAACCGTAAACCGCAATTTACCTTTCGACGAACTACAAAAACCATAATATGTTACATCAAGTAACATAATATACAGGTTCTTGTAGTTTGTCGTGCTACGGAACCCTTCATGGGTGAGTCCGACTCGCACTTGGCTGCTTTTTCTGTTTTTTTTGGGAAAGAATCTTCTAATTTCTTTTCTTATTGCATCTCTATGCTATAAGAGGAACATACCCTTTAAGTTTCATGCTTCTAGGTGTTTCTAGGTTTTTAATTTGGCAAGGGACTGGATTGGGTAGTTAATAGAATTAAAACATACCCATGGGTGTACGCAAATAATATTCTTCCAATATGTCCACAACCATCTTTGAGGATCCATGTAATGGTAGCAGCTAGAGGCGTGGCATTAACGTCACCTACCCCTACACCACGAAGCACTTCTTGAGTTGCTAAAATACCTGCAAAGCACTATATTGATCAATATCAGAATTAAGCACGCTTCACTGGTTTGTTTTAGAAAGAAAGAAAGAAAGAAAAAACGTTTATTTGCCACACCTCCAATGCAGAACATTTTAGTGCTAAAACTAAGGGACTCACATAGCAGTAACAAAAACAGCAAACAAAAATAAAAAGAAACTAAAAAAAAAAGGTCCAGAGAATGGTCATTCATGTGGGGGGTGCGACAAACAGGCCTCGTCACAGCTCGATGCTGCGAACCATCCAGAGATGGAACACAACGCTGTTTTTCAGACGAAACACAGCATAGGTGGCTTCACGAACACAATAAGAACGAACGAACTAACAAAGTTTTAAATGAAGGCTAATATTGACTGGCCTCTCAGCTCAGTTGGTAGTAGCTCTGCCTTCTGTGCTTTAGGTTGTAGGTTCGTTCCCCACCGTAAACAAATATTTGTGTGGTGAACATAGATGTTTGTTCTCTGTCTGGCTAACTCGCTGATGCTTAGTTTGGGGCTAGATAGTGTTGTGTGGATTTTTCCGCATTATTTATTACCCAGAACCATAGAAATACATGCACCACATTTAAAGACATAAAGACAGTTGTGGGTTCCAATTTCCTCTCTATGCTATCTGACTCAACAGGTTTCAAGAACAAAGAAACTACAGGATTTTTTTTATCTTTTTTTTTTTATGCAAATGATAGACAAACGGGCTTACGGCCCACCTGATGGTAAGTGGTCACCGTCGCCCATAGACACCAACAACACCAGGGGTGCTGCCGTTGCGTTGCTTACCCTGAAGGAACTTGTTTACATTTTATGCTAAGAAATCTGGACTATACTACTCAGTATGCAGCTATGTTATAATTACTTTTATAATTTGTTGTGTGCAATAAAGCATTTTCTATCTATCTATCTATCTATGTTGTTGGAATTAAAAGAACTGGGAATCACTGACCTACCACACAAAGATTAAGTGAAGAAGTGAGCTCTATGAACTCATGTTTTGTAGGTTCCTTGTCAGGTAGAATACCTTCACTTCTGTAGGAATGATGTTAACAAACTATTTATTTTATTCTATATATCTTATTGCAAATGTTTGGGATTACTTATACTATTCATTTGCTGTAAGAAAACTCTACTCAGGATAAAGCTCGCCTTTGTACATGTCCTCTATATCTGTTCTTTTCCTATGTTTTATACTGTGTGCAATAAAGAATGAAGAATTAACAATTATTGTTTTTGACAACAGGAACTATATTCACCTGCAATAGTACTGCAAAATGCTTGAGCAGTGTCCCATATTTGGTATGATATGTAGTCCTTACTGACACTGTCGGGGTAGCCTTGTGGTAGGAATATCCTCTGGATCCAGTCGTTTGTGTTGCTTGTTTCCCCTGAACGTACTAATACAATGCCTGCTTGCCCTGGTACACAAATACGTTGCATAGAAGTAGATACATTATATAGTTTATATAAATACGTGGCGGTAGGTGATTAGTAACCTAACCTAATCTATTCTTATAAAAATATTTAACTTTACTTTTTATTTAAACGTTAACATTATTATTCTACACATATAACAATTATTCCATACCAGGAGGTTGTACAAAAAGCCTTTCTCTATGAGTAGAACCAAAAGTTTCTCTTAGGACGATTTCACCATCATGTTTTAAACTCATATTTGGAAATTTATAGTCAACAGACAGACTACAATTTGTACTTTTTTCGTTAAAAACACATATTCCTACAAGTTATGTAAAATTCATTTAGTTTATTGTCTAGAATTCGATTGAAATCTTCGATTTTCAAGCAGGGCGGAGAAAAGTACCCCATCAAAACTTGTTGTTGTTTTTGTTGACGTGACGACAGATGACGACTGACGACTTTGACTGCTATTGACATAACAATGACATGACAGGATCAGGATACCACTTGTTAGACGGGAGATTCGTTTTCTGTAATTTTGGGAAGTTACTTAGTTTTTTCATTTTAATTGGTTTTCTGGTGTTATTTTGAGTTGTATTTTAACCAACATTATTAAAAGTTAGCACAAAGTTTTGGCAGTTGAAATGAAATAAGTGTTGAAATTTTATTTCTTTGTGAATATTTTTTATCTAATTACATAATGCACATTGACACAACTAATTATTAAGAAGATAAAAAAAAAAGAATACATTAAAAAAAATGTGTGTGTCAGCTCCGACGCACGACTAGAGTTTACTCCTTATGTACGATTGTCAAAACAGACGCAACAAGCTCAATAACATATAGATATAGTCGCTTTGCAGCATACTCTATTCCAGTGCAGCCAGATCGTGCGTAGAGCGTACCCCCACTATACCCACTATAAGATGTTTTGCCATCAGTAAGAGTGAGAGAAAGCATTATAAAGTATATGTAGTAAGGGAAAACACTACCCACGACACGATCTAGCTGCACTGCTCACACCAAATTAGAAAGTTGCGCACTATAGGTTGCGCACCAAAAACGTAACGAGGTCATTCGTTCAGTAGATTTTACCCCTCACATTTTTCTCATACCGGGCGCCTTATATCAAAAAACCGATTCATAAGGAGTAAACTTCAATAATAAATAATGAATATCTAAATCTAAACAATTAATAGGCTTTGCAAAAAGACTTAGTCCAGCGCCAGAACAAAAATCTTTACATACATTTTTTGACATGGCATGAAATGACAAAAATTTAGACATGACAATGACAGACATTGACATAATTCTGAGGTTCAATCAACAAGCCAACAACTCAACAAGCTACAATACAATCGATGGTTTGGTTTCGTTTCGTGATAGTTTTACATTCTCTTTGGTGATGGTTTTTAACTTTTTAATGGTGTATGTATTTGGATTTGGATGTACTCATGTTTGTAATTTCTTTTTGCAATTTGCAATGTACATTGTAGTTGTACTGATTTGAGCGACCGACTATTCGATCGATAGCAATTATTATTTTTGTGTAAATAGAAATGTTAAACGTAGGTATTTAGGTTCCAGTTAATTTTTCAACAAATTAGTAATTATTTTTTTCAATTTTATGTTGTGGTTGCTGTTGCTTATTTTCAAAGATTTGGACCATGTATGATCGCGAATATGAAAATGGCTATGACTTCTGGTCCTAGTGTCGAGGAAAACTTAGGAATAAAAGTTAAAGGCGATCTTGGTCATTTCCAAATTGTAGAAGAGAAAAGTGAGAGTGAAGATGTGTATCCTCCAGATCTTGACAATAGTTCAAGGGCGGTAAGCACTTTGTCTACGTTGTCACAGGATATAGTGAAGCCTACGGCTCCTGTTTTCGGCAGTGTTTCAGTCAAGAACTCCGAGAATGTTCAATTTGGAAATAACACCTATTTCAATGGCCCTGTTACCATAAAACAGGTGGTACAAAACAGTTCAGAACATGACAATCCAGGGTACGAGAACACAGAAGACGAAACCTCTTACGTATCACCTAAATCGGAATCTAAAATACACAAAGAATCAAGTAAGTGTTTATTTTACCTACTTGTTCCTCTTTTCTTACAAGACCAGATCTTACTAGAATTCTATTTTTAAATCAGTTTTGAATTATGAAATCAATCTAAGAAGTAAAACTACACCATTCATATACTAGTTACTAAATTACCAATAAAAATACTGGTTATTTTCAGCTATCAAGAAACTGGAAGTTAAGCTATGGCTGAAGCTGACATTTTCCGCAGTTTGCTTTATTGCTGTTGGCGGTATTTGTGCAATAATTTCTATGACTCTATCCAATCAAAGCCAGAGCAATAACTTGCCCGGATTTAATGAAGAAGAGAAAGCTGCAAGTATGTTTTATACCAAGGCTGAAGCATGAAGCTTTCAATATTGAACTTTCAATCATATTTTCTTCATTTTTTCTTTCTATGATCCTAACATACCTATTTTGCATCATTCACTCTCATAACATTCTTCATAAATGCTCGTTGGTTTAGGGTACTCTTGACTTGGCCTTTCTCTAAAAACTAAACAAGAAGTTTAGAAACATGTGATAAGGAGGCCTTTCATTAAACTTATAATAACAATTATATATGATAATAGGGGCAACTTATGAGAATTTAATCTGCAAGTTTACAGTGTATTTCCATTATCTCGGGCAAAAATATTAGCAGTCAAATCAACAAGTCTGGCTTTCATTTAATATAGCGTTAAAATTGCTTTAATACTATCAAACTAATACAGTAATGATAATGCTACTGTAATGATATTTCGGTTGGTAATGGAATGAGTAATTGAATGATGTGATAACTTAAAAAAAAAATTGTATCATACCTACTCGTACTAATAACCTTCACAAAAAAATGTATTGTCTGAAGGGAAGTCCCAGTCGCTATTTATATACTTCCACAAAGTTGATAATAATTAAAAAAATAAATATAATTATTCCGCCGTTAAAGAGAGTTCCACTCCAGAGCACTGGTAGTCTAGTAGTAGCAGCCTCGCCTTCCGATCCTAAGGTTGTGGGTTCAAATCAAGTCATATACCTACCAATGAGCTTTTCTCACCAGTTCTCTAAAACGGTGAAGGAAAACATCGTGAGGAAACCGGCGAACCGTAGAACCTAAAAAAATTTGCCCAACCCACCAGCGGCCTACTAAACCCAGTCCGCACACCAAGCGCGGATGATAAATTTTGAAATTTGCCTGTTTTTATTCTTCGCGGCAGGTTCGTTGATATATTCATTGCAAAAACATAAACAAAAATGTCCCATAATGATATAGAAGTTTACTTAGGTACCTACGCTGCTAGAATAATCTCTGTTGTGTGTGAGTTAGAAGGGTTTCTATTTCACTATTAGTAATGACCGTTACTCTAATTTACTATTAGTAAACCTACAAAATTAAGTTGCTTCAACAATTATCTACAATTTTTTCACTCTTATTTCGTGGTCAAAATTGGCTCATTGTATCATAATTATTTGAGTAGTGTTCGAATTGTTACTCTAGAGTCTAGATGAAGCAACTTAATTTTGTAGGTTAATACTAATAGTAAACTATAATTTACTTATTACGACATTCTGAATAGTAAGAGTAGGTAAATTCATCATCGTCCTTATTTTATCTCATTTGCATTTCAGACTGGATGGTGGAGGGAACATGTTGTGTTCAAGCCAAATTATTTTTCATATTTCTATTGGTGTTGCTGCTAACATTTATTTGGGTTCACGTAACACTAACAAAAGAATACGTTACTAAAGGATCTGTTTTTGGTGCTATGAAGAGGTTTTCTACTAAACACGCGAAAATATCGTATGATGGCGAAGGTATCTACATTGTGTAATTACTTTGAAGTTAATCCAACAGCACCTTTGAAATTTTTAAAAATCATATCATAAAAATCTGAAATTTAAATAATTATTAAACTTATTTTGTTTTTGTAGTTCCGTAGGTATATTATTTAGATACGTACACGCATTAAAGTAAATCAATATGTAAGTGATTTAGTCACAATTGTTATTCTTGAGAAGTAGCTAGCATAACCAACCTGGCACACTTGTATCAATGACATGAAACAAAAAGTACTTATTTTAATTAAATCGGGTGTTTATAATGATAACACCTTTTGTGTTGCTAACATTAAAGCCTTCCGCACCTACATCGCAAACTCGTTTGTTCAAAGGTGCTCATTATCCCCTACTATTAATTATAGCGGCTGCCCAAAGATTCACCCGCGTGGGGATTCTATTCTCGTTCCTGTTATTTTTCCGGTATAATCCCGCTCAGAAATTTTAGGACATTATAAAAATCTTTGGTAAACACTGAACAATATTTGTTCAGTTTGGCCGTGCGTGATTGGATTGAGCCACAGACATCCAATTTTTTGCATTCATAATAGGTGTTATTGGAATAAGATGATATAGTGTAAATCCTTGGGTTCTATTTCTAAAGCTTGCTAGTATTTTCCAGTACCACGTGTATGGGACGTGTTTTGAGACCATGATAAATACAAAATAAAATACAATATAATTTTATTCTATTCGTCATCCGTTGAGTAATCTCTCATCTCATTGGCGAATAGTTTGTAACTGTTACTTTTATATCAGCTAATATGATTCGTTGTAGTACTTAAGGCCTGCGCACACCTAGATCGCTGGCGTTCGCGATCAGTGAAACGCTGTCAAATTTGACAGCGATATTTGACAGCGTTTTCCTGATCGCCGACACTAGCGACCTAGGTGTGCGCAGGCCTTAACTGTCCCCCATAGAGATATGGAGACATGGCTATAATAGACTAACTACGATCAACTATTTTTGTATCCTTCAGCACTTCCTACAACACACATCGCTTTTTTACAGTTATAACATAAAAGGAATATCTCTTATTAGCAATTTATACATTTCAGCTGATCCATTGTTGATAGCACCGAATCATCTCCGTATAGTTTCTAGAACAAACTGGTTAGCCAAACCAGTTGAGAAACCGTTGGATGTGTTGAAACTACCCGCTCCATGGGTCATCATCACTCACACAGACACAGAAGGATGTTTTAGTCAGGTATGTCAACTTACTATCCATACTTGACAGCGTTTCCGCTGATCGCCATCGCCTAGATGAGCTCAGGCCATAAAGCGTATGAAAATCTCTGTCAATGATGTTAAATATGCTCATCACTTCTTCAATATAAACTGTACATTCTGGCACAGCGGTGGCCGCAGCCGCTGGCACGCTCGCTCTGCTCGCTCGCCTTGTGCGTAATTTTTATGTTCTAACATCCTAGTCGGATCCGCGCTATAAAGTATCAAGAACAAGTTTAAATATCTAGTGCCAGAACAAAAATGTAAAAATTCATGTTTGAAATGCTACAGTGTACATGTAGCTTAACTGGCATCGTAATAACGGTGTGTACAATATCATAATGTACATTATCGCCTTCCGTTTCAGAGCGAATGCGTGTTACGGGTGCGTCTGATACAGACTTTTCACGTGGAGTCGCGCAAGTGGTTTGACATCGGCTACAACTTCCTTGTCGCAGGCGATGGCTCAGCATACTACGGCCGCGGTTGGGACTTCCAAGGAGCGCACACACTTGGGTATAACAAGTACAGCATAGGCATTGCCTTCATAGGCACGTTCGAGAACTACGCCCCACCAAAGAAACAACTCGACGCCGCACAGAAACTAATAAAGCAAGGCGTAGCATTAGGTAAGATCGCCAAAGACTATAAACTGTTCGGTCATAGACAGCTGGCATCAACTCTAAGCCCGGGGGATAAATTGTTCGATATTTTGAAAGAATGGCCGCATTTTGTGAAAAATGATACAGACATATCCGAACTTGTGCCAAATTATTAAAAGTGATACTGGAATTTGTGGTTTGGATAGCGCATGCTCGTAAGCATTGTAATTATTACTTATATTTAACACACTTACCCCCGAATACTGAAACGCAACTCAGATTTAAGCACGTCTCAAGCGACGAATATTTGACAGTTTTCAATGAAAAACTGTCATGCCGGCTGTACACTCTCGGCGAGAGAGTCTCCCCGAGAGCCTCGGCCGGTGAGGCTCTCGACGAGAGCACACCTGTACACTCTCGTTTTTCATTAGTACTGTAGATTCTCGCAGTAATGGACGTAGAAATTGCTGCTGCTGATTGTCTTTGTACTGTGAGCTATTATAATTTGATAAACATTTACCACAAAAAGAAAATTAAAAAGCCATGGCCAAGAAGAAGATGGTAGATGGTTACTATGCACCGCAATAGAAACCGGTACCTACTTCAAATTGAACAACAGTCAGTTGATATGTGTATTGTATATGTATACCTAGCTAGAGTATTATTAATTCTGTGTATTTAAAAACGCGTCTTCACACAAACACAGTCAACGAACAACTAAATGACGAGTGTGTACATGCACGCTCTCGTTTTCCTCGCGAGACCCAACGAGATCCTTTGACTCGGGCACAAAAAACCGACAAGCGACCGAGACCGACCGAGGCAAGGCGCGAGAGAGCGAGACACGACGAGAGCCCCATGTACATTCTCGTTCTCGGCCTGTCTCGGGGTGTCTCGTCGAGAGTGTACAGCCGGCATTAAATATTCGTCGCTTGAGACGTGCTTAAATCTGAGTTGCGTTTCAGTATTCGGGGGCAATACAGGTTATTTAAGATTTTGTCTACTTTAAGCTAATAGTCATTCATTAATAGAAATAAATAATTATAATATTAAAAAAAATATATAATATTGCGAATGGACTCGTTTTATGACCCCTTTACAGAAAGGAGGTTATGCTTTCGGCTTTGAGGGTGGTTTTGTAACACCCTGTGTAGCCAGTTATCAATGTAGCCATGACATATTGTACAAATTCAACAAAACTAATTCTTTATTTCGAATAAAATTACATGACAGTAATTTAGTGTAATTGTGTTGTTTGTGATAAGTACTAAAAGTTTGATAGGGATATCGAATATATTTATATTTAAAATATATAAAGAGCCGCCATGCCAATCTTGGTTTTAAGGTTCCAAAAACATAGTATTACTTAAAGTCTTTGAAAATTCTTTATTGCCTCCTGATCAAATGGTCTAAGTAGCAAAACGTCCAACAGAGCAAAAGGTCTAATGAGCAGTAAGACTAATTAGCAGAAGGACCAAGTAGCAAGTCGTCCAACTATCAGATGGTCTATATAGCAGAACATCTAGGTAGCACAACGTCATTTTTTAAATGTACACTCATGATAGAAAGTAAAATAACATAATTTGAAAATTAAATTAAATTTATTTCATGAATAAAACCTAGGTTAAAAAGCTAATATACTCTTAAATATTATTAGGATATTAGACGCACAAACTCTTCTGCTTTCATTCACCTAATATTTCTTTTGATATGGGCCAAGGTTTATAAACAAATCAAAAAGACTTTTTGACCCTCAAGTCTTTGCAGCTCATTTTTGTGTTTGGCGTTTAATATTATATCTATCTTTCTTCTCTTATTTCCTTCAAATAACATATTATTGTATTTGTATTTTTGTATTTGAGATATGATTTACGCTATAAGTACATAGACCGAAGAGTATTTGTATGTGCAAGTCTGTATATTAATGCCGTGTCCGTTTTCCGTCCGATGCAATGTGTGTTGAATTTTGCGCCTGAGTATACAGACATTTTGAGATCATAACGTTGTGCTACCTAGACGTTCTGCTATATAGACCATCTGATAGTTAGACGATTTGCTACTTGGTCCTTCTGCTAATTAGTCTTACTGCTCATTAGACCTTTTGCTCTGTTGAACGTTTTGCTCCTTTGTTGTACAATATTAATGAATCACCACTTCGGATAAGCCTGAAATGTACATAAGCAGAATTTAATTGTACCTATTTATTAGATTTATGTCGTTTTGTAAGTTATGTATAGGCAAATAATCTCGGTATGTATTACATCACTTTATTGTAAACTAGCGGCAAAGCCCGTTGTTGTCTTTGAATTATAATTGATTATTCTAGGTCGAAAATGCTAGAAAGTTTTAGGAGCATTATATTTTATAACATAGAAAAGTCCTTATGTGATAGAAAAGGATGGACATAGAAAAGTCCCTACGTGGTAGAAAAGCATAGACATAGATTTCAAATTGATTGCCACCTACAACCACCCTCTTTTATCAATACCGTCCAAACTCCCTTACTCACAGGCGGAGACCGAGGGTTATATACCACCAAAACGGGGAGTAGATCCTAGTTGGCGGTGATAGAGAAAACCCTGTGCGTACACACTGGCTTTTTATAATGTTAAAATAGCTTGCATCATGCAGACTCAATAAAACAGAGAGCTTCACACAGGCCAACAAAGCTAAGCAGCATTCGACCTATATCGGTTATAATAATTTACGTTTTAGATTTTAATCTCACGTTATTACGATGGCCTACCATGTGACAAACGTGATAGTTTCTGCTTGACAAATTGCCTTGCTTGGGTCTATCATTAGGTTCACTATTGCTCCACTTACTGATACACGATATCATCCAGGAGATATGTTCATAATATTGATAAATTATACATTATTAGTAAAAACTTATAATCAGTCAAACCTAATATTGAATAGCGACGTCGATCGTAATTATTACCGAATTAGAGATTATCCTTTTATTGTAGTCCTTAAAAATTTATGAAAAAAAAAACTAAGTATACGTATTATATCAGCTATCTGCTTCCCATAGTAGTGTGCATAGTTTGGGGCTAGATAGTGTTGTGTAGATTGTTTACAATATTTATTTATTTATAATAATGACGTCATAAGTGTCTGATTGATATCCCAGAATTTCGGATGGTACCTTAACTGATTAAGGTAATGTCTTTGTTATTGTGGTAACGAAATGAAAGGGTACCAAAAAAATAGTGTTACAATAAAGGTACCGTTATCAAACCGAAGCATTCCAGCATCTTTCAAGTATGTATGTAAGTATGGATTGAGCAATCTGAAATAAATGTAATAATACAGTAATAATAATAATTTACCTAGTAATATTAATGTAATAATAATTAATTATGTAACTGGTAAATTTTTATAAAGTCAATTAATGTAGAAGGTTTGGGTAAAAAAATATAATTATATAAAAAAACACGATCAGTTGTCTTTAAAGTAAATAGTAGCGGCGAATTTTTATGTAACTTCAGTCAATTAATTCAATTAGTTCTAGTCTTTATGGTGACGACAAGACTTAAAGGTGAAAACGACCGTCAATGTACTAATCGTACGGTCATTGTGACCCTTTGGAATATATAAAATCACTGAACTTATCGATAATCACAACTATTCTAATCTTTCTTAGCAAACTATTTTTTTTATCATAATACTAACACGTTTTCAAAATAAAAGTTGGCATAAACGGCTTCCGTACTTAGGTTAAAACTGTGTGCAATCAGGTACAGTTTAGTACAAGATCTCTTTCGCTCGCTTCTCGTCGCTCTCTAACGCTTTTAATAAATAAGTTCAGTTATTTTATATTTTTAAAAAGTTTAAAGTGCGAGCGGGAAGTTGTTTTACGGTTTTCAACGTCTTAAAGTGGGGTGAAATAGGATATATTACATATATGTACATATATTTAATTATAATATTTGTGTGGTGAATGCTGATGTATGTTCTCTATCTGGGTGTTATAGTATTGTATATTAATTATGTATGTACAAAAATAAATTTATAAAACTACTATACAGGGTTATTGGTAATTATATAAGAAACCAGTTAAGGGCTCCTTCTTTACATCTTAACAAACAATATTTGTTCTACGACTTTTGCCAAAAATCAATACATTTCCCAAAAAAAATATTTTATGTTTTTGTAACACTTTTTAGCTCTGTAAAGCGTAGACGTTTTATGGTAATGACCGGTGACCGGAGTCGCATCGCGACGCCGCACCGCACGCCCCTTTCATTGAGATTGCCGCGCGCCGCGCCACGGGGCATAGAGTTATAATTATTTAGAGTGACAAGTTTGTAAGTTTTAGTTTTGTATGGAAAAAAAAAAACTAATTATTGAAAGTCGTAGAACAAAAGTTGTTTGTTATGATGTACAGAAGAAGCTCTTAACTGGTTTCTTATATAATTACCAATAACCCTGTATAAGGTTCCCACAGTTTGGGGTTACATAGTGTGGTGTGGATTGTCCACATTTTTTTTATATAAGGAACTGTAGTACCACCATTATTCAATATTTATTTTATAAAAAAGTATGTCCATATGTCGTTTTGTTCAGAAGTAGTTTTAAGTTATCTCATCATCAGTGTCCAACTCTGAAATAATAATGTACATACTTAATTGTTTAGCTATATTATAAGGTCTATGTATGGTATATTAATCTATATTCATAAAAATGAATTCCTATGTCCCTTGGTCACGCGGCCCAATGGCCGTCCGCGACCGACGTCATCGTAGAAAGAGTTCAGCAATACATATGTCATCGGTCTTTTTTTAGGCCAGTTAGGTAACTAATCCATTATTTACTCCCGACTATAAAGGACGAGTCAATTGAAACTGTAATCGTAAGATGTTTTTTTTTAACTAAGTATATCATAAGTAAGCATTTGCAACAATATAGTATAAGAGATAATTATAATTACTATGCATGTTGTTTTCAAAAAATGGGCCTATATTTAGTAAATCTATATTAGTCTGAAAACTGTGAAAAGGTAATTATAAATTATCTAAATAAAAATATGATTAGAACTTAGTAAATACCACGAGTATACAGACAGGCTTATTCGTAAAATTCGCAAGTTGTGTTAAGTATTGATACCAAAATATGAAATAGTTTAACTCAACTTGTGTACACTGTACAGTCAGAGCCAAGAACAGATGAGAATTTCACTTACGATCAAGGTTAAAACTTAATTAAACTAAAGATCTACTGGACACACAATTACTATACAAACCAAGTTGGTATTTCTGACTCCGATTTCCCATTGATTAACTGTATTTTTTCATCTCTTGTTTTCGCTGACTGAACTATAATTATTTTTTTTGGCAAAAATATAAATTTTGCTATAAAACGTTGCATATATTTATGGAACGAATTCGTATGTTGAGTGATAGAATGAGGAACAGTGTCTTAAGAGAGAAGTATGGAGTAAAAGAAGAGGTAGTCAGAAGATGGTTTGGATGAAAAAAGATTAAAAAAAAGGTGCATCAGGTGAGTGGGAATGGATTTGCTGGAAGGGACCTTGGCGTACGTGTCTGGATCTGATGGCAGGCGTTTTAGAGAAAGACCAGGCTATTAAGAATGTTATGAGAGTGAATGAAGCGAAAGCAGTGCGTCAGGATCGTAGCGAGTGGAAATCCGTAATCTCTGCCTACTTCCATGGGAAAGAGGTGTGATTTTATGTATGTATGTACAGAGACAGGACGAACTTTAAGCAGTGTTTACTCTTAAGTAACTCTTGTAAGTAAGGCCAATAATATCACGGCCCTTGCATTTATGAGTAAGGTATTTGTAAAAAAGTAATTTAGCGACCTAAAACGTCCATCTTTAGGGGTACCTAATCACCTCATGGGTAAAAGGTACCCAAAAAGATGGATGAAGAAGGTACCCATATCGAACATAGTTACTTATACGTAATATATTGTGCTGTATTTAATTTAAAATATATATTGAAACTTTTATTTTGGATAGGCCATTATAAATTTATGGTTCATAAAATATTTTATTTTTAAGTCATTTTATAAATAGTCATAGAACGCCCGGACAAAATTATGGCCACTGATTTACCAATGCAAGAATATAATTTGATAAGATAGATTTATGTAGTTTATTGTTAATTAAGTATGCCAAAGGTTGCGGTTTGAAAGATATTGTAATATAGAAATTGTTTTATTTCCATGCATATTCAGTTTTAAACGAAAATGTAAAATAAGAAATGTAGGTGAATATAATGCCGTCATTGTCGCCATACATTGTATTCTTTGAGCTTGAATCGGATTCCTTTTTAATCGACTAGGTACATCAATAAGCCAGCTAAAATAAAATAATCCGATTCTTGTCTAGAATATTTTAAAAAACTACTTCGATACCCAATATAAGGGTATTTGTTTTGTTAGCTTTACATTATCTAAATAATTTTATGAGAAATAAATTTCCAGCAGCAAATTAAATGCATTTTGTTATTTACCGCTATTAAAGTACCTATACAAAATCCTGTAGATAAAAATACGTGCATTAATAGGCAAGTAATATAAATAATATAAACTCTTTCTGTAGGCCGCCGTGGTGTGAGAAGGAAAAAGTAAAAAAAAAAACTGTATCTACTGAGGGCCGATAACACACACAGATGACTAATGAAGTGATTAAATATTTTATTATATTGATAATTGTTTGTCTAATATTGTCTAATCAAAAAAAAATGTTTTTTTAATAAAATAAATAAATAGGAACCACTGTTAGTCTTCACTTTTATATCGTCTTATCACATAAATTGTGTTCATAATCAGTTTACCACATTTTGTATGTAAGGCGCCGCAATACTGGCATTTTCTTTCAACATATCCTTAGAACCTTATTTATGAATTCAGGTGGAGGCTTCGAGATGCCGAGTCATTGTTTACCCGACGGCTTTGCCCACGAAGAAAGTAATAGCTAGGTACTCTTATACAATTATACAAAATACAATTAAGTTGGATTGACCTAGAGACCCGAGCAATTCCGTTTAGGTGAAGCATTTCTATACATACCTACCTATTTAATTTTAACCCGCACGCTGCCCTCTTCTTAGTGAACTGCTGCCAACCCAACAACAAGAAGATCCCCTCAAAATGTCACACACTCAGTCGGTTAACGTAATGGTAAGATTCCACCAGTAGTGTGCTCAACTGCATTTGCTGTGTTTATTCTGTCCGACTCACTCAAGCAATAACAAATTTTGCTAGAAAATTATTAAAATGTTATCTAACCATCTCAATTTGTATCAAGTTGTGCTCAGGTAAGTAGGTAGGTATACTACCTATGTGGTTTATTATTTATCTAAACTGAAGATCTTGGTACCTTTAATTAAATCTGGCATGACAATCGTGCGATGCGGGACGTCAATTAGCTTGGCTACGGGGCATAGCATGGACACAGCCATGGGAAAGCATACAGCCTGTTGATAGCTTTACAATGTTACAGTAAGGGGCCCTTATTTAGAAAGCGGGCTACCTGCGGCTCATGTAGCCCCAGCGCCTTCAGCTCGCTGCCAGTCAACTCAGTGAGAGAAAATATCCCGATGGTATAATGTGGCCCGAGCTACTGGGAACACGCGAACTGATGTTGTCAGTAGACTGAACAAAATAAGTTCTACTGTGCTTAGAATGTAGTCTAGAATGTACATAATTTGGACACATTAGTTCTCTCGCTTAGGAGGAGTAGAGAAGAATGTCATGTGATGAAAGTGAAAGAAAACTGATGTAGGCCTAAGAAAAGATTGATGCGTGATATGTCCAAGAAACGAGTGAGTACTGAGATGGCGACCTAGTGGGATAAGGGCAGGAAGAAGAAGAGTTTTCTCGCTTAAGGGGTACGATTTCCATGCAAACTTAATTTACACAACTATGGGCGAATAAAGTATTAATGTACACTGAAATAGCTGTAATAGGCTTTTACAGTGGTCCTTATTACCGGCCAGTTATATAAAGTTGGAGTGGTAGCCGTTGGTCGTGGCAGTCGGGGCTTCAGAAAAAGAACTAACAGACTTTTACGACTATTTTGAGACATATGTTTTAAGCTCATTCACGTATTCAATGCCGAGTACCCGTTAGAAAGAATGACGAAAAAATTACTTTTTTGGTTTTTTATTAATATTTCTGTTATCCTACAGTTTTCTCCAACTTTATATAACTGGCCGGCAATAAAGTCCACTGTAAAATTCTATTACAGCTATTTCAGTGTACATTTATACTTTGTTTGCCCATAGTTGTGTAAATTCAGTTTGTATCGGAATCGAACAACCTTAAGAACGTTTACTATCGAATGTCTAAATTAGTCTAAAGTGGCGTCATGGTCTTCACATGGGAGGATATAAATTGTTTAATCATGGGAGCAGTAGTGGATCAAGCACATAGACAGATCTAAGAAACATTTTGACGATGGGTTTTCAACCTCCTCGGTCAAGCAGTAGTTAATCGTATGAATCTGTTTCAGGTGCCCGGCAGCATGCGTGAATGCAGTCTAAACCTGTTTACAAATTAACATCGGTGCTGGGCACCAGGTTGGTAGCTATATAGGTATTTATCATTTTTACATAGGTGTATCGTGATTGTAATTTGTATGATAATTTAGATCGGAGCCGATATTAGTCGATTAATCTGCCGATTGACGCACTAACCGTGAAAGGGACAAATTATGCTCAATGTAGATTAGTGTGACTTTTCATGAATTCAAGTAGCACAAGGTTAGTTTTACATTTTATATACCCTTTTACCGACCTACTTATCTAATCTAAGTTTTAGTCATGGTCTCAAGAGCGAAGGTAGTTCTTTGAACATGTATGAATTACAAAATCTTGGGAAACACCATCCCAAAATATTATCATTTGTCATAAGATTTTTTTTGACATGTCCCCAATTTAATAGTCGTCATTGGAAAAAATATTTCGAATAACAAATAATACTTATTATGACTTATAACGTCTTATGAATTACAATTATCACTGACGTAGGTTCTAAGATACCATCTTCAGATTCCTGATACCACTCAGGTACCTACTAAGTTAACATAGGTAAAAAACATCAATAACTATAGTCGGTATATACGTAGTTATAGGTTTATATTGGTGCCTATTTGTCTTATTCCTATTCTTATTTGGCCGTTGCTAAGTCCCGTTTGGGCGTTTATTGCCAAGTAATTCGAAATCCTCTGCTGATTAAGGCGGTTGATTGGTTCCTTATTACGTGATAACGGCGACCTCTGCCCTGTCTTCGAAGTGATCGAATTTCAACTGAAGAGGCTAGTGTATAGCTATTTAATCTGTGATGCTCCGACCAACTTTGTCCTACCTGATCTTAACTCTCTCAGACTAACGCTATCTATCAGATATAACTATATAAAAAATATATAGGTATATCTGACTGGCCTCTCAGCTCGGTTGGTAGTAGCTCTGCCTTCAGCGCTGTAGGTCGTGGTTTCGATCCGCACCGGGAACAAGTATTTGTGTGGTGTTCGCAGGTGTTTGTTCCCTGTCTGGTTGTTACATTGTATTCTAAGTATTTATTTACAGAAAAAATGTAAATAAGTATTGTATCAGCTATCTGGTTCCTATTGTAAAAGCTATGCGTAATTTGGGGCTAGATTGTATTGTGTGAACTGTCCAGAGTATTTATTTATCATTTCCTCTCTACGTTTTTTGTGTTTTTTTTTCACACTTTTCAAAACAGGTGCAGGTATTTATTTTTATTTCTAAAAAAAACAAACAGTCCCTACTTATATTCAAATTGATAATTTAATAAAACAACTATACCATGAAACAGTTTTCGCATAATGATAAAAGTATAATTTTATCATACGGATAGCTTTGCTCTGAGTTATACACTTTATACAGTCACCTGCACTAAGATGGTTACAGTTTATAGGTAATTTTCAAAGCTGTGTTACTAAGACTAATGACGTAGCCTTGTAAATTATAAAGTGTGTTTTCACATCTGGTAAATCTGCCAGACTATGCAAAAGTAATTTTAGGTTTATGAGGCCTGAACACGAAATAATTTTAAACCAAATAAGACTAAGTGAGTTCATTTTAGTGAAGGCGAATGTACCTATCTTTACCTACAGTAGCAGAATGTAGCGGAATAGACATCGTGTAGCTACCAAATCGAAAAAAAAACCACTCACTGGTTTTAGATACTCAGTACTCGATAATTCGGCCAAGAAATACCAACTTTATGATCGGCCACTTCAGCGGTCTTGAATCTGTGGGCTAATTTGGTAATTTGCTTCTTATTATGCAGGAACACGTTTTCCTCTTTGTGTTCGATTAATTGTGGGTTTTTGTTTTAAGCCGACGTAAAATAACTTTTGTCACGAGAACTGCATAGTCTTCTATAATCTTTATTTTTCTCACTCACAGTTTATTACATTTGTACTAATTACCTACTACACCATCTTATCTCTTATGCATAGGTAAAAATATGGAAATTATAAATATGCTTTTGTTGAAGTAACACTATATTTAATATAGTGTTACTTTAACAAAAGCATACCTAACAGTCCCTCGGGGTGTGACTTCAGACACCTTGCTTATAGTGTGTTTTTTACCTATAGGTAGCTGACATGACAAGGACTATTTGTGGTCTACTTGTAAATTTTACAAGTGACCTTACTACAAATAGTCCTTGTCATGTCAGCTATAGGTAAAATAAAAGTGACCATGAAACAATGAATAATGCAGTTGGAGATACCCTGGTAGACCCACAGTTTTAGAGGTAGGATTTAGAAAGGTATTCGATTTGCTTACGAATGATCAATCGGATGGTGCAGGCATAGGCATACTGTTCATCCTAGCCGCTTCCGTTCATCGTGAGTTTGGCCAGCAAGTGGTATTGGCATAAGCATAAGTGATGTAACCAATTTCAAATCAGATTTTATGACACTATAAACGAGTGGTGAATTCAATGGTAAACCGTCATTCCGATCGCACAAGTAGTTATTCAAATACTCCACTATCTACTCGATCTGAAGTATCATAATTACCAACTCGTGTGGCACCTGACATATCAAATGTAGCTTTTGTGAAAGCCGCCAGTTTCTATTCACATGTTGTCCATATTGAGCGTGTTTTCCTTCTGTAGGTACCAGTCCTAGTTTGGATTTTCGTCTTTTGTTCTCTGTGTAACAATTCTGGGTTCTGTGTAGAGATGCAATACTGTCAGGTGTGTCGAGAACTCTTGTGATTCCATAAAAAACATACTTGGGATCAGATGAATTCGTTCGGGATTCGTCAAATGGACGTGAAGATCAAGGATGGTATACCAAGTAAAGACAGTTGGACCAAGCAGACTCGCAAAGGTTTCTTGGCTGCAAAATTCGTCGAGTTTTGCAAGAGAACAGATTTACATGGATATAAGTATATTGTGATGAATGACCTAAGCACTATTGAAAGGTAACTTGATCATAGAAATATTTACATTTATGTTTATCTACTTCACTGGATCATTCATGCTTCGACCTAGCGTCATCTTTCGCGTGATTCTATTTTCATACCAAAGTCAGACTTCTCAAGGTCCAAGGGACGCTTGGATTTTTAAGAATAATATTTCAGGAACTCCTGTCATAACGAACCCAAAAACTACGGCTGAAAGCTACTTTCAAAACATCATGCTCCAGACTTCTGGTATACTGCCGTCATACCAAGAAAGGTCTTACCTTACAGTTTTGTCAAAAATGAGTTAGACACAGATTTGGAATCAGCAAACAAAATGCTACCTTATGGATTCACTTATAAAGCTGTAACTCTAATGAATTCAAAGATACTATATTATAGATATTCGTCGTAACTACGTCAAAATTTGAGTCTTTTTTGTCTGAAAAGGCTTAATTTCAAAATTACGGCTTTTTGTTTAAGTATTCTCATCTTGCTTGTCTGTAAGGCCGTGATTCCCTGGTTTAAGGCCTTTTAGATTGACACAACTTAAAATCACTTAATGTTCGCTAACATGAAAAGCCTTAATTACCAAGATACCTCCAGTATCAGAATTCAAAAATCCACCCTACGAGCTTATTTTTACGTGATATGTATGTCTGAGATACGCTTTGAAAAAAGTATAGGCTCTTCAATGTTTTACAAAAACGAGTTCAATAGCCCAGATTATATACAGCTAGAATACATGAAATAAACCATCGAAAAGAAGGGTTTTTCTGCTCACGTACAAAAAACAAAACCAAAAGGAATAACGAGTGAGCGCGAAAATAATATCCTGCAAAAATTAGGCCAATTATTGATGCCAGCAAACCAAAAATTATTTTGGGATAATTTGCATACAAACAATGCTGCTGCAAACCTGCTGGTAGATAATGAAGACTGATCACCAAATAATAATTAAATGTTAGAAAAATATGTTTTTGTTACATTAGAATTGTTTTTGTTTCATAATTTAGGTCAAATGTAGTTGTCGCATTTGCGGGTAGAACCTTTCTTGTGTAGCGGGAGTATAATTGATTCTGTCTAGTCTCTGGGCCAGTCGCTATGCTTCCAGGTGTGATTGACTACAGATCGTGTGTAAAACATCAATTCCGTTCTCGCCCAAGCACTTGATCACCTCCACCGTAATCTGGTCAGGCGCCTGCTTATCTTTGAGTCTTTTAATGGCGGTCTCAATCTCCACATGCAGGGTTGAGGGTTCCTGTTCTAATAAGAGCCAGTCAAAAAACGGAGAGTCAGTTACGGGAAGTGCCTGGATATACAGCTATTCACAGTACTCACGCCACCTATTTCCTATGGCCTCCAGGTCGTGGATTGGGGTCCCATTCGTATCAACGTAAAATTCGTATCAACTAGCGTCTTATTTTCTTTACCTATGACTATAGGAATCTATGCTTGATTGCTTGTCTCTGATTTCATACCTGATGTGATGATCATATAATTTTATACCTACTTAATTAAAGGCTTGGTTCTTCATTTTCAGTGATTTTAATATAAAATACCAGCCTTAAAAACTTTGTTTAGGTTAGTTTCCTGGCGAGAAAAGTCATAACTGAACAATTACGGCTTTACATGCATGCCGTAATTACATTCTATGAAATTAGGCCTTTTAAGATTGCTTATTAAATATGATTTTTATGCTTAACTAAAAACGAAAAAATAAGATAAGGAAGTGAACGAAACTAAAAATCAAAACGAAATAGGACTCAAAACAAAGACATTTTTTTTTTACGTATTATAAAATAAATTTCAATAACAAAAAACGTTTAGTAAATCGCCGGCCGTCATTTTGGACAAAACTTCGATTATCTCGAAATCAACTTTGGCCAAGTTACGGCCTTTCTTAATATGACGGCAGTATAGGTTTAATATATCAGCCAGTTGGAAATGTTTTTTTAAAGACAAATATAGTTATTACTTTATGAAATAACTTAAAAGAAGGGAGCCTGTTAGATAAACAATTTGCAATTCAATTGAAATATGGAATATTATACTTATTTTTTTTTCCCCAGGTGTTGCTGGACGTTTGCTGTTGTAGTGAGCATCATTGCCGCTGCCTATTTCGTTATTACTGCATACAAGTGGTATGCTAGGAATCCTATTGTCACGGTTAGCAATTAGCTTTTTCCAGAGCTATAAAGACCTGCGTACAACTAGGCGATGGCGATCAGCTTAAACGCTGTCAAATATGACAGTTATATTTGAACGCGTTTCAGCTGATCGCTATTGCCATCGCCTAGATGTGCGCAGGCCTTAAATAATAAATCACAGATGTTAAAGCATCGCTGTATAACCCCTGTGAAGTTACTTACGTGTAGAGGAAGGGAAAAGAAGTGTAGAATACTGACCACCATACCATATTCTTGTACTATGTGTGAAAATGTTCTTGATCTATTTGCTTTTTGCATTCAAAAAACAACAGTCATAGTTTGGCAGCAATTTAATTTTTAACTGCCAAAGTGTAGGTACCTAATTAGGTACCTTTACTTACTAGAACTGATATGAAAAATCAATTGGCGTGTTTTAGGTGATCGAAAGCACTCAGGGTGCGATCTGGGACGTGCCCTTCCCAGCAGTGACCATATGCGACATGAATATGGTTTCAAAAAAAGCTGCCTGGCAGTTTGCTTCTAACGTGTAAGTTACATCATCTTTGAACCAGAAATATTTCAATTTTAGCGTTATTCTACACAGACACACTATACTACATACTTCTCTCACTCATCCACATCCTCCTCCCCACTTCCACACCCACACTCACACGCGCGTCGTAGCTGGACGCAGAAGGTGGAAACTGATCCCTGAGACACAGTTCTAAACTAGTTCAGGGGTCAGAATTTACCCACTACAATATATTTATTTTCTTTAATGTACTAGTAATTAGGTCGTTCTAAGTTGTCCGCAATAAAGTTTTTATTATTATTATTATTCTGAGATACTAAGCCCCATCCTCAGCAATTTGGAAAGGTTTGATCATCGGAAGTCTTCTGGATGAGCCAACTTTAAAAAATAAGTTAATCGAAAAAGTTTCTTGTTGCTATGTGTAAAGAAACGACGAGTAAAAAAATACTAGAACATGGAACACTCTTCTATAAGAGCGTTGTAGATCCTTCGTAGCACGTACGCTACGTGGCGTAGCGTATACGTAGCCTATCATCTACGATTGCTACGGAGGGTCTACGACACGGACGCGACGGGACCTTTGAATGAATATTTTATGACCTTTGTTTCAGTGTTTCTGACATTAAAAGTTTCCTATTCCTATATTCTAAATAAATACCGTTGCGCTGGGCCACTTCCTTGCTTTGCTTGCTATAAGCAGGTTGTATGTATGCAAACTTTGCCCGTCATTTTGATTTGTTTTAGGTTAATCCCGGTAAACCAAACTAAGGAGTTTGTTTTCGAGAGCCTAAGACTTATACCATTACTGCACTCCATGTACGTGTCGACTCCGGCGCAGAAGCAGCAACTTAGTGAATTTCAGTGGATATTGGATCTTAATAATGTCACGGTGGAAAATCTGTTCAGGATTGTAAGTTTTCTATAAAAATGTTGCTATCCTTCTGGGCAGTTGGGTCAAGTCTTGTAAAAATCGGCTTTTCGGCTTTCGTAGAGCGCTATCGTAGCGTTGGGAAATAATGGCCCGAACACACCTAGTTCGCTGGCGGTAGCGATCAGTGAAACGCTGTCAAATATCGCTGTCAGATTTGAGATTTGACAGCGAATATTTGACAGCGTTTCACTGATCGCTACCGCCAGCGAACTAGGTGTGCGCAGGCCTCAAAGGTTCTCGAATGGCGACCACGAACCGGAAGACGAAAAGTAGGGCGCTTGCCCACCAGATGGACCGATAAAATTGTTAAGATCGCGGGAAGTCGGGGATGGAAAGAGCTCAATATCGTTCTTCCTGGAAATGTGTAGGGGAGGCCTATGTCCAGCAGTGGACTTCTACAGGCTGATGATGATGAGAGCGCTATCTCCTTCTGACGCACACCCGCACGCTACGCCCTATGAAGCCGAAATTAGCCGATGTGCAATATTTGTTGCCTACTACATAGGTATATTTGAATAGTGGTCACGCATCGGTTACAAATGTCCAAGTAATTTATTCCACGAACGATTCAAATGCAATCTGAGACTTTAGCATTATCGATTTTTCTGTCACTATCTTCACGCTAGCTGCAAACGAAATCTTGATACCATTTCCATGTTTTACACAATTAAAAACCGAACGCCTGACCAATTTGCATAGTAATAAAGTGGAAGGCTTAAAATAGACCGGTGGTGGCTGTCCTACACGAATATGACTATTCCTCTTTCAACTAGCTTCTCAGCTCAGTTAGTAGTAGCTCTGCCTTTTGCGCCGTAGGTCATGAGTTCGATCCCCACCGAAAACAAATATTTGTGTGGTAAACAAAGACGTTTGTTCTCTGTCTGGGTGTTATATGTTCTAGGTATGTATTTACAAAAAAATGTATTTTTCATAATAACCTTAAATGATGAACTTTAGATCTTTCCTGATTATTTTGAGTTGGGTCGATTGATTGTCAATTTGTTAACTAGTCGCTAGTCGGGTAAGCTACCTTACACAAATATCCTGTTCCTTATCTCATTCACAGATAAGCGAATACGATACTTATTGATTATCCCTACATATTATTATTATATTTTAGGCTTTCTATAGTACATTACTGCAATGGCCAGCAAAAGATTCATTAGAGATTCATAAGATTCAGGCAGTCAGGTTCATACCATTCATAAGACTTGCCTATTTAAACGTTCGTCCATTAAGGGCCTACATGAGGTGAAACCGAAAATGTAAAGTAGCATTTTTTTTCGTTGTATGGACGAATCCATTTATTTTTTTTGTAAAATATTACAATTAAATGGTGTAAAAAAATTATGATTAGGCTAGAAATTCTCCTCAACTCACAGGGTTCGATAAAATTGAACGCAAAGTTTGCCAAAAACTCTCAATTTTTTTTGGATTTGAAATGGTTTTTTTCCGTTGCTGTTAGAGCCATTGCAATGAAAGTTTTGTTCCCGTTTACCTTAATAAATACGTAAAAACCTGATGTTATTGCATTTTTCTTAGTTGCCGTAGTTTTTATAAAAAAATAAAATTTTCAAAAATATAAATAGATAGGTTTCTGTACTTACTTCTCAGTACAGCCCGAGCGGCCAAGAAGGTTGGACCTATGTCAAATTTCGTGACATGACATTTCATCTCTGACTACGTAAAATATACCCTAGATTAAATCATAGCTACTACTGGTACTATAAATTTGCCACAGTGTAACATAAAACAAACTGTCACAGTATAACGAAATGACATAAAACCATCTTCATCGTACATTATGATCGATAACCTGTATTCACATCATCATCAGCCTGTAGAAGTATATATTTTATGTAGCATATAACTTATCAAGTACATTCTAGGGCACGTTCCTATCGTGCGTGACCAGCGAAGCGCAATGCTTTTGTTAAATACCTCCATTTTTGTAGTTGCATAAGTAGCTATCTTCCTATCTACCCAGTGCTTTCCGTCATCATCATCAGTAAGTAGAAGTCCACTGCTAGATATAGACCTCCTTTATACATTTCCATGAAAAAACAATTTGCCGATTTCCCACGATCTTTAGAATGTCATCGGTCCATTAGGTGGAGGGGCGCTCTGGTTGCTTAGCACCGGTTATATTGTCGTAGCGACCCGCTTTTTGATTCTAAAGGCGTGTGTTCAAACCCCGTCATGCACAAATTAGTTTATCTGCCAAAAAACCTATGTGCACTATGTCAGTACACTCTAACGGTGAAGGAAAACAATAAATGAAACCAACGTGAAGTAGCAAAACTTTTGAGGCACATTCATAATCCACCACACCAGCTTTAATTTTCTATTGACATGACAAGATGAAGACTCAAAAACTAGTAGCCGATTTTAGGCCTTTATAAAAATAGTGTCGATTTTGCAAAGAGTTTGGGAGCCCATTACAATGAAAAGGAAGTATATATATATATATATATATTATGGACAATCTACACTACACTATCTAGCCCTAAACTAAGCAGAGTTAGTATTATGGGAACCAGATAGCTGATGTAATACTTAAATACATTTTGTTTGTAAATACATAGGTACTTGGAAAACAATATAACATCCAGATGGAGAACAAATATCTATGATCACCACACAAATATTTGTTCTCGGTGGGGATCGAACCCACGACCTATGGCGCAGAAGGCAGAGCTACTAATAAATGAGCTGAGAGCCCAGTCATAACAATAATATCATGGGTTTTGAGTATTTTTGATTGCCGTCTTTTAAATCTGGAGGTGCCTGTAATGTCCCGAATTCTGGAACTTTCTGTCAAAGGCTTCATGCACGGTGCGCTCAAATACCCAAATACCAAAATACATGTGCCTATTTCTATACACGCAGCAAGGAGTTTCCCAAGATTTTGCGTTTGACAGAACTTTGAAGAGTCAGTTGGGGTTGTCGAAACTCTTTGGTATACCTAATATTTTTAAATGCCGATAAAATACAATAATATAAGTCGAATAGACAGTGTTATTTCACAATGCTTCACTGATCTCCACCGCAATGAGCACCGAAGGCCTAAATGAGTGCAAAGCTTAAAGCCACCCATAAATAATTTCCATTTCAATTCATTTATGAATTGAAATGAAAATTATCTATGCATGTAATGTATTGTATTATGTATATCAGTTATCTAGCACCCATAACACAAGCTTTGCTTAGCTTGGGGCTAGATAATGTTGTGTGAATTGTCCAGCATTATTATTATTATTATTATTATTTATTTCCATAGGCATGAATTCTATGCACTAAGTTATACTTACTAGATTTACATACAGATCTGGAAGTATAACCTTTTAGATAAAAGAAAAATTTACTAAATTGGATCATAAAATTAAATGACGAAGGTATGCAGTAACAAACAATAAAACAAAACGGCTTAGCCGATTTTGATGAAATATTACTTTTCAGAAAAAAAAAGATTAAAAGGGAGAAGACGAAAGAGAAGAAAAAAGATAAGAATATTATTGTACAGAAAAAATTGCCCCCCTTGCCCCCCAGGACCCCCCCTTTTGTGAGTGCTACCGGATGCCGTCGAGATAGGGGGTTTTCGATTAGGGTTTCGTATAGAGGGTTTCTTCCTGAATTGAAAAAACAAAAAATACACCCCCCTCTTGCCCCTTTTTTCACCCCCCCCTTTCGTATCTTCCAAGCGGAGTGACTTGCAAGACTTTTTTTTTGGGTCATGTAGGGAAGGTGAGATTATTTTGAAAGCAAAATAAATTTTGCCCCCCTCCCCCCTCTAGACCCCTTTATTATTTTTGACCCTTTTTTTCGAGTGGAGCATTGCGGCGAGCGAATGGGGAACAGTGCGGCGAGCAAAGCGAGCCGTGCTGTGACCCCCCCCCCCCCCCCCTAAGCCCCCCAGAACCCCCTCCTCCTGAACCCGGGGGGAGCGTCGCGGCGAGCGAAGCGAGCCGTGCTGTGACCCCCCCCTCAAGCCCCCAGAACCCCCTCCTCCTGAACCCGGGGGGAACGTTGCGGCGAGCGAAGCGAGCCGCCACGCGACCACGCCCACCCTACTGAAATTTAGAACCCCCTCCTACTGAAATTTAGGGTGTCTTAGGGGTGTGAAAAAATTTTCACTAGACTGAGTTCAAAATTCAAAATGGCGGCTGTGCCACTTCCGGTTTTGCAAAAATCGTCCGATTAAGGTCGTTCAAACGGTTCATTCGACTGAGGACTATGATTGGAGATTGAATTTTAGGTTTTTTAAGGTGTTTGATTGGATCTTCACTTGGTTTAGGGTTCCGCCCCTGTGGGAACGCATTGAGGACGCGAGCTGCTTGCAGCTCGCGATGTACGCGACCCGGTAGTCAACGTTTGGGTTCCTTCCAGCGGTTTCGACCCGTTAAGGGTTTTGGCTTGACGTACAATTTAGGGTTCCGTATAAGGTTTTGATTGGGGTTTTACTACATTGAGCAATTTGATTAAGTGTTCGACTTTTAGGGTTCCTTAGGACTTTGATTGGAGTTTCAACTACACTTAGGAGCTTGATAATGTTAACATTTTTAGGGTTCCTTAGGACTTTGATTGGGGTTTTACTACATTGAGGAACTTGATAAAATAAACAACTTTTAGGGTTCCTTAGGCCTTTAATTGGAATTTTACTTCACTTAGGACCTTGATTATGTAAACAATTTTAGGGTTCTTTAGGACTTTGATTGGGGTTTTACTACACTGAGGAACTTGATTCACTGATCGACTTTTAGGGTTACTTAGGACTTTCTTTACTACTTTTTGGGGTTTTACAAGTGCAAGTGTAATGTAAAACTGGGAGTAGCACACCGACACGCGAGCTGCTTGCAGCTCGCGCACACGAAAAAACTAGTTAAGGGGCTGACGTATGGAAAATTTTCATACAAACGGAATACCAAAATGATTTCTAATTTAGACAGATTTACACTATATTATTGTAATAATTGTATTTGCATAGTATTTATCTAGGTTCCTCAACAGTTTTTATTTCAAATTACTTACCTAAAATGAAATAAACACCAATCGCATTTTGCACATTTTTATGCTAAACTTATCAAGTTTTCTACCTATTGGTTTCGTACTAAAAACAACAATATCTTACGTGTTTTTTGTTAAGGAACCTAGTTTATATTGTCTAGTTACAGAATAACAATACTATGTAAAGAATACAAAAAGTTTTCAGTCATCATTTTTGGTATTACGGAACACGATCAAATTCATGGCATTTTCGAACGGCTACTATTGCTATCGCGCACGCACGGTGCGGGTGGCGGGGTGCAGGGGGAGGAAACGCTTGAAGCACACGGGACACTTTGGTTGTGTGTGTGAATCGCTCGGACTTCGGACTAGTTAAATACCTACACTGGCATAAAACATAATGCTTAGATATTTGATAACTGTTAGTTTAGGAAGGGTACTAAGTGAAGATGGGAAATACTAAGTACCTAGGTAGGTTGTAGGTTGGGTAAACGAAATTAAGGTGCAGCACTAGGTCAAAAAGTCTGCCGAAATTTCGAAAAAAGCTAACATTTCGACTAAAACAAATTATGAACCATTAATTTCTATACAGGGTGGAATTTTGTAATGCCACCTGGAGGGAAAGTACTCTTAATACTGCAGATAGAAAATTTTACTCAAAGGAAACATTCCTTTATTTTTGGATAGAAAGCAATTTCTAAAATTAAAAATAAAATAATTTTTAAATTATTTTTTTTTTTTGAAAGGAATAAATTTATTCTTTTAAAGAAATGAATTCGTTAAAAGAATAAATTTGTGTATCCAAGAGAATGGAGCCCATTTCAAGCAACTAATTTCAAGTAACTAGTTAGTTATCCATTTTTTGTAAATAATTAAATTAATTTAAGATTTCCTGGTTTTTCTTTCATTTAATTTATCATGTTTGTTAGAGAGATTTCATCCTTATAATTTACTAACGATCGATGAAATAAAAGTACAAGGTATAATTTTTCTGATTTTAGCCGGTTCAATTCCCGGGTGTGAGAGAATTTTCGAAAAACTTTGAATGCAGTTTGCTTTCTATTCAAAAATAAAGGAATGTTTCCTGTGAGTAAAATTTTCTATCTGGAGTATTAAGAGTACTTTCCCTCCAGGTGGCATTACAAAATTCCACCCTGTATATGAAGTATTGATAAAAGGTCTAAGAAAAATTACAACAAATTATTTTTTTTCTTTATTTATTTGTAGTTCAAACAAAGCAGCCAAGTGCGAGTCGGACTCGCCCATGAAGGGTTCCGTAGCATCAATTAACATAATATAAAGGTTTTTGTAGTTCGTCGAAAGGTAAATTGCGGTTTACGATTTATGACGTATAAAAAAAAACTACTGACTTGATCTCGTTCAAACTAAATATCGTTGGAAGTTTACATAGTAATGTACAACATATATTTTTTTTGGATTTATCATTCTCTTATTTTAGAAGTTAGAGGCCCCCCTCTACCAACTTTTTTCTACTTTGGAAGTGTCTCTCGCGCAAACTATTCAGTTTAGAAAAAAACGATATTAGAAACCTCAACATCATTTTTGAAGACCTATCCATAGATACCCCACACGTATGGGTTTGATGAAAAAAAAAATTTTGAGTTTCAGTTTCAAGTATGGGGACCCCCAAATTTATAGTTTTAGAAAAAAACGATATTAGAAACCTCAACATAATTTTTAAAGACCTATCCATAGATACCCCACACATATGGGTTTGATGAAAAAAAATTTTTTGAGTTTCAGTTTCAAGTATGGGGACCCCCAAAATTTATAGATTTTTTTCTATTTTTGTGTAAAAACCTTAATGCGGTTCACAGAATACATCTACTCACCAAGTTTCATCAGTCTAGCTTTTATGGTTTCGAAGAAAAATGGCTGTGACACGGCCGGACAGACAGACAGACAGACAGACAGACAGACAGACAGACAGACATGACGAATCTATAAGGGTTCCGTTTTTGCCATTTGGCTACGGAACCCTAAAAACTGCTACCACTCAACGTCCGGTGGAAATATTGATAAAAGGACTGAGAAATACTTGAACAAAATAGTTTTTTTTTTATATAACTGGAGCTCAATAAACAGAGTACCGCTCAACGTCTGGTGGAAATATTGATAAAAAGACTTGGAAAAATTTCAGCAAAATATTTTTTTTCTTTATTTATCTGGATCTCAAAAAACCGACTACCGCTCAACGTCAGGTGGAAAGATTGATGAAAGGACTAAGAAAAATTGGCACAAAATATTTTTAGTCTTTATTTATCTGGGGCTTAAAAAAACTGCTACCACTCAACGTCAGGTGGAAATATTGATAAAAAGACTTGGAAAAATTTCAGCAAAATATTTTTTTTCTTTATTTATCTGAATCTCAAACAACCGACTACCGCTCAACGTCAGGTTATAATATTGAAAAAAGGACTAAGAAAAATGGCTACAAAATATTTTTATTCTTTATTTATCTGGGGCTTAAAAAAACTGATACCACTCAACGTCAGGTAGAAATATTGATAAAAAGACTTGTAAAAATTTGAACAACATATTTCTGTTTTATTTTTCTGGAGCTCAAGAAATAAACTACAGCTCAACGTCAGGTGGAAATATTGATAAAACGACTAAGAAATTAAAAAAAAAACTTTATTTATTTTGAGCTCAAAAAACTGCTACCACTCAACGTCCGGTGGAAATATTGATAAAAAGACTGAGAAATACTTTAACAAAATAGTTTTTCTTTATATAACTGGAGCTCAATAAACAGAGTACTGCTCAACGTCTGGTGGAAATATTGATAAAAAGACTTGGAAAAATTTCTGTAACGTTCACTAGAAGTTGCTTCATGCAATCAAAATTGAGTTATATAGTAATTGTGATAAGACATAAATAATTTTTTTTTCAGTTTGTTTATAATCATTATATAAGTATCCACCTATAGTAGGTAAGCTTGGTACACTTTTTTCGCGAGTTTTGTGCGAAAGCCGAGGTCCATGTAATTGTAGGTCGATGTTCGCAATCGTTGGTTTTGCGAATGTAAATAAGCAGAATAAAAGCAACCTAATTGCTCAACGAATAAAGTATATTTTTAAATGCAGTCACATTATTAGACTTTCTGTACTTTGGTAAGTGAGCCGCTTTGCGTGTTTTTTATTGCTGTGTGTGTGTGATCGATGAGGTCTGGCGAACCACACCCCACCTGATGTTGAGCGGACCTCCACCCATGATCTTCAACTGTAACGTCATGACTGGTTTTGAACCCACGCCCCCCAACCGCTAGGCCGATGAGGTCTGGCGAACCACACCCCACCTGACGTAGAGCGGACCCCACCCATCATCTATTACTGTAACGTTATCACTGATTTTGAACCCGCACCCTCCAACCACTAGGCCAATGAGGTCAAGCAAACCACACCACACCTGATGTTGAGCGGACTCCCACCCATCATCCTCTACTGGAACGTCATCAACCACAACTCCATCGCTCCGCGCCGGGGTCAATGGCTCTCTCAACTCAACTCGGAGTCAATGGTTCTCTTTACTCTTCTTCAATTTGGTCCAGAACCCGCACAAACCCTACCTGATGAATAAACTCACTCGTATCATGTTAGAGAATTTCCTGGTGTCTTTTCTAAGTGCGTAAATAGCTACTCTGAAGGTTCTTTATCGGTTCAGGAATGTTGTTTTTTTTTTCACTTTATTCTTGCATTCAGAGCATGACCAATCCTTGCTTATTGAATACTAGAAAAGCGAAACAAGCAAGCAATAAGCTTAGAGGGTTAGTCAGGTAATGCAGCCACAAAAAATAAAAACATAAAATTGTAGGGTGCAAAAAGTCAACTCTCTTTGACCAGATTTGAACTCCCGCCCACCTCGTCCTCTCAGTGTGAATCCGCACGCCCTAGCCACTAGCCTATCTGACGCTTAGTAACGTTGACGAAATTAGTCAATGCATAAAAATCGTTAGCAGTGGCTGACGCACACGCACAAGCGCGGCACTATGGTTGGATTCACGTATAGAAGTAGCGCGTCACACGAGCGCCTGTGTGTGTATACTACTATTATATATTCCGTATAATTTGAAGTGTATAACTTAGTTTTGTTTTTGTTTTTTTTCTTGTTAAGATTTTAATTTTACTTAGTAACGCCATTGTACCTGTACCTGTCATACGATTAAATAAATAAATATATTCCGTGGCGCCCGCATCAAATGAATAGAGATAGCTATATTCGGAGCAGTTTTTGCTCACGCCTCGAATTGAAGTTGCGAGCTGTGTACGTCGGCCCGTTAATATTTAGGCATCCGATTTAGGCGTCGCCTAGGTTTAGTGAAAACGGGTGTTAGTAACGTTGACGAAATTAGGCAATGCATAAAAATCGTTAGCAGTGGCTGACGCACACGCACAAGCGCGGCACTATGGTTGGATTCACGTATAGAAGTAGCGCGTCACACGAGCGCCTGTGTGTGTATACTACTATTATATATTCCGTGGCGCCCGCATCAAATGAATAGAGATAGCTATATTCGGAGCAATTTTTGCCCGCGCCTCGAATTGAAGTTGCGAGCTGCGTCCGTCACCCTCTTAATATCTAAACTTAAACATTACGGTATTCTAAATCGCTCCATTGACTTATTACAATCGTACTTGACTGATAGAATCCTTAAAGTTGATGTGGGCGGTGAGAGATCTTTTGGGTCAGTTATTGACATAGGGGTGCCACAAGGTTCGATATTAGGTCCTTTCTTGTTTCTAGTTTACGTAAATGACCTTCCTTTTTTGGTTAAAAAACTATGTGAAACAGTACTATTTGCTGACGATACCTCATTAATTTTTAAAGTCGATAGATAGAAGGCTAATTACGATGACGTTAACGCATCTCTGTCGTAAATACTTAACTGGTTTAATAATCTTTTACTTAATGTTAAGAAAACTCATAAGTTTTATGAAAAAATATTTTTTGAGTGTCAGTTCTAAGTATAAAAATCATAATGCGGTTTACAGAATACATCTATTTACCAAGTTTCATCAGTACATATAGCTTTTACAGTTTTGTAAGTACCATACTTCAAGCAAATAAATTATTTCTTTTCATTTCATTTCATTTTTTTGAAAAAAAGTGACTGTGACATACGGATGGACAGACAGACAGACATGACGAATTTATAAGGGTTCCGTTTTTTACCTTTAATAAATACAAGTGTTCATTCACCGACTACCGACATTTATGAACTTGCAACTCACTCTGGTTTTGCATAATATGAGGAAAATCTCTCTTGGTGGAAGGTTTCTTTTATTAAATCTGGGGCTATTTGCTTGTTATACTATATAAATTAGACTACTACTACTACACTACTATATAAGTTAGATTTAAAATGTAGCGTTCGTGGTAGTTTAAAAAATACCGCACAGCTTGCCATTGTTATCACCAATCCTGGATGAAAAATATGCAATGGAAACTCTGCGACGGGAATCAGCTAACATAACAATTGGGTTATATTTATTTACTGAATATCTGTCTGTGTTTTTGTCTAACGAAGCGTATTCTAGTCAACACATTGTAATGTCGTGACAAATGTCAGACCCAAGCACAGAATAAGTGATAGTTGGTATCAAATACATGAATTCACAGCTCAGGTCAGGCAACGCCATCTTTATTTTAAATTTTTCCAACTTTCCGGTCGTGTTTTGTTTTTAGACCAGCGTATAGCGGAGGCTTAATGTCTAGTAGTGGCTAAGGCTTGTATGGTACTTTTTTCAAATAATGCGAGGCAATCAAAACTATGCAGTACTTGAACTCATTTTGTCAGTTCGAAATTTAAATAAAACCTATGATAAGTTACCTTCTTGGTTGCCATGTTGCTGAATAAAATATGGTTCCATTTTTAAATTACTTGACAGTTATGAGGTTTACTATGTAATTTATCTAGCCGCTGGTATTTCATACAACTCTGCCGGCCGTTGCTCGCATATATTTGGCTAGTACCTACATCAATTTCGATTTATTTCGGAGAGGGTTGTCAAAATAATTGTTTATTGATTTTATAGTGTTTCACAAAGATTTTTATAATGTCCATGTTTTTTGATTTGTATAGGGGAAGGTCGCGGGTTCAAATCCCGCTCGGCTCTTAACTTTTGGGACATTATAAAAATCTTTGTCAAAATAATGCTCAACTTTCCGAAAAATAATATTTTTTTGTGACGTTTTGGCCCGCGATGGTACTGTAATGGCCCGAACACACCTAGTTCGCTGGCGGTAGCGATCAGTGAAACGCTGTCAAATATCGCTGTCAAATCTTAAATCTGACAGCGATATTTGACAGCGTTTCACTGATCGCTACCGCCAGCGAACTAGGTGTGTTCGAGCCTTAAAGGCCTGCGCGCATCCAGGCGATGGCGATGGCGATGGCGATCAGCTGAAACGCAGTCAAATATCGCTGTCATATTTTATTGATCGCCATCGCAGATCGCTTAGATGTGCGCAAGGCTTTAGTGCGAATGGTACCTTATGAGATCACAAACACCTACTTCGATTTTTTAATGAAACGACTCAATAAACTGAGAATGACAAAACAGGAAATGAAGTTCGAAGCAGTGCTGATCGCATTCAGCGCTGACCTTCGACAGAAACATGACATTTCAATATGGTTTCAATCACTATGCGCCTAGGTCTGTCGCTTACCGGACACGGAAATATATATTTGGGAGACGAGTCAGTATTAAACGAAACGAAATAACTTCACGACTTAGATGCCCAGGGAAGGCAGTCCCCTTTCAAGCCCGCTTTCCTAGGAGATTGTATAGTTTCAATTTAATAATTTATTTGTTAAATCATAACTAAATTTTATAAGAATTGGATTTCGTCTAACTCATAAAAATAAAATACAAAAAGTTGTTTCCGATACCGGGAATCGAACCCGAGCCTCCTGGGTGAGAGCCAGGTATCCTAGCCACTAGACCATATCGGATGTCTTTGTAACTTGCGAAATTATGGTTTAGAATCAAATAAATTGTTATGTTAGTATAACGTCATTGAGCATGCGAATTAAAATTGGTAGATGCTCGATAAAGCGTGGTATTTTTAGATGGCTTGGATTATCTAGATAAAAATAGCGTGTTGTGTTGAACTATGGTATCAAAATGTACTATTTTAAAATGGTTAAGTGAAGTTGAACCATCTTCGTGCAGGTACATAAATAAATAAATAAATAATGTTGACAATTCACACAACGCTATCTAGGCCCAAACTAAGCAGAGCTTGTACTATGGGGAAGCAAATAGCCGATACAATACTATACATAATAATGTACAATATAACACCCAGACAGAGAACAAACATCTGCGTTCACCTCACAAATATTTGTTCTCGGTGGGGATCGAGCCCACGACCTACGGCGCAGAAGGCAAAGCTACTACCAACTGAGCTGAGAGGCTAGTCAAAATGTAGTATTTTTCCCAGGTGTCACCAGCATACCACTGCAGTGATCTAGTGCAGAAGTGCATGTGGAAGAATACCATATACCGCTGCGACCATCTGTTTCAACAAGTCTTTACACTATTCAACCTTTGCTGTACGTTCAACTACTACGCCATTGATCCAGATAAGAAAGATGGGTAAGCTTGTCAATGTCGTTACCTCATCGTCATCATCTTCTTCATCAGTCTGAAGAAGTCAGCGCATGGCTTTCTCACAGTAGCTAGGCATTATACTGAGTCAAGACCCTTTTGCTGCTGTAGCGCACCGAAATATGACGCACTGCTCCAGTATCGATGTATATATTTGTATCTTTCTTCTTTTTGTGTCCTTGTTCTTTACTGGTTTATGTGTGCTTATGTAGTAAATAAATAAATGTCTATGCCTACAATGTTTAAATTAGGGTCGGTATACAGTGTTTCTTAGTAGACTACATTTATTTAGGCATAATGCATAAATAAAGAATAGTATGTAAGTATATTAATTTATTTATCAAAACAAGCACACAATGTAAAATAAAATATACTAAGAAACATGAACAAAGCGATAAACATGCATACAGTTTATTTAGGATAAAATCAGTTATAATGATTTTCCACTCTTGCGATCCAATTACTTTTACTGTGGTTCTAAAATATCGTGCTTAGTAAGGTTTGGTTCCTAAATTTTACTACGAAACCGGGAAAACGGAAACAATTAAAATAAATAATAAAAGACGCTTCCGAATTCACCCCGAGCCTGTTTCTCGCTAATTTAATAATAAGGGCAAGTGTGAGTCTGTTCTCATTCGGGTCCCGTAAGTAAACAATGCATTTGTGCCAGTTTTACATGTTTTTTCATTGAATGGGGTTGCAGGCTATCAATGTACATTATGTAATACAAACTAAACTATATATCCCAAAAAAGAATGGGTATGTGCCTATTCATGGTTAGGCGCGCCTCTGTTAGTGTCTAGTTTAATTTTCTCTTGGCAGGAAGAATACTTATTTATCTTTACTTTCACACTAAAGATAAATCCTGTACCCTATACTCTAGATAGGCACACAAACCGGCGAGGAAAACAAAGAGGATTTGTTACAAAATAGATAGTATTGTGACCCTGAAAAGGGCCGTTTGTGATAAATGTTAAATAAATAACGTTTATTCTTCCTCATCGAAATCTTCGTCCTCTGTCGTCCTTTCAAATCAAAATTTCGAATCAAAATTTTATTTATTTGGATCATTTTACAAAGAGTACAGTAAACAGATTGAAAAACGATGAAGTTCGCAGGAGTTAAAAACTGTGTCGCGAAAATCAACGCCCTCCTCCGCAATACTTAAGTTTCAAAGTTCCAAATGCTTAGCAGATAAATAGGTACTAAATATGTAACTTATTGATAACAAAAATAAAAATAAAAGTCAGCAAACTTAATAAGAAGTAAGTACGCAAGGATACAGTGCAAGTTATGTAAAAACAAAGAAATATTAGATTGATATGAATGGTGATACCTTTAGATTGATTATGAATGGTGCTTCATCTCCTAAATTGGCTTTCTGTAAGTCAGTGTTAAGTTCCTCGACATACATCACACACTTAGCTAGCGCTAGATAGGCACACAAACCGGCGGGCGAGGAAACGAAGAGGATTTGGTACAAAATACGAAACTCTAGACAGCAGAAAGCGCCTGTAATTTTATTCATTACGAAACAAATACAGTGGAAGTAAGGTAAGTAAGCCACAGACGGAGTTACTCAAATGACCCCATTCATAGGAGATTACTCTGATAAGCCTACCCTTTTTAGGGCTGCGTTAATAAACCTAAAAGAGGAACCATATCTGTACATCGGCGGTCCAATGCGTGCTCAACAACTACTCGCTCTTATCTACTTGTTCAATTAAAACGAAACTATTAAGAAATAAATAAAAAAAAAGTAAAAGAGCATCCATCCATCCAACTTGATCGTTTCGTCGTATTAGCAGTCAATGCTAATTATTAGATACTAGCAGCCCGTCCCGGCTTCGCACGGGGTAGACAATATTGCTGTACATTATTTTGTTCTATCGCTAATAGTTTCGGCAGCGCATTCGACGAAAGACATTTTAAGACTCATTTTTCTACACCTTCGAATACATTGTTCAAATTTAACCAAGGATCCCTAATTTTTTTCAAAATAAATTGTAGCCTATGTCAAATTGGAAGAATCTATGTCTATTGGTGAAATAATTTTTTAAATCGGCCCAGTACTTTTTGAGCCTATTCATAACAAACATACAAAAATAGGTACAAATCTTTCCTCTTTATAATATTGGTATAGATAGTATAGATATAGACTAGTGGCTGAGCACTGGTGGCTTAGTGGTAGCGGCCCCGCCTTCCGATCCTAAGGTCGTGGGTTCAAACCCAGTCCCGTACCAATGAGTTTCTCTGTCCAAACAATTGTGTGCACTACACCAGTAGTCTCAAACGGTGAAAGAAAACATCGTGAGGAAACCGGCACGTCGTAGAATCTAAAAAGTTCGAAAACGTGGTGTCGAGTGCACGAAAGGAGCCTCTCTAAGGCGCACAGGAGATCCTTTCACCACAATGGCACTGGTTTGAAAGAACCAGTGACACGATAAGAAGAAGAAGATTAGATACTAGCGGCCTGTCCCGGCTTCGCACGGGTGGACATTTATTTTTTAAACACAAATTATCAAGGTACCTTTTCAATGGTGAAATAATTTTTGAAATCGGCACAGTAGGTTTTGAGTTTATTCATTACAAAGATACAAAAATACAAATCTTTCCTCATTTTAATATTAGTATATACATAGATAGTATAGTAGTAGAGCTCATCAGATTTAGTAGTCGTAGAGCTAGCTAGAAAGTACTACCACCATGTCTTTTTCTGCTTTGAAGCAGCATTGTGTTTCGATTTAAAGGTTTTGGGTGCCTGTGAAATTACTGACTCGTGAGGCAGATATATCGTATGCCTCAAGTAGATGAACGAAAGGCAGTTACTCACGTGTGTGACCTGCAAGCCGATGCCTTGTTATAGGCGATGGTTACCACTTAACATCAGGTGGGCCATATGCTTGGTCCATTAGCTAGTTGTAAAATAAATATTTTTTTAAATTATTTTTTTATACTTTCTTACTTTTTTTCTTTCTTAATTTGTTTCTTACTTACATTTTACAGATTTGATTTGGGGATGGCTGAGGTTTAAAAATCATGAAAAATGAGTTTGCATAAGATAGAAGCGAAAACATGTCCATTTAATATAACTTGTCGGTACGTAATGTCGCGTTTTTCTGTTCCCGAAAATCTTGGACAAACAAATTGTCGCTGCGACCTTGCACTTATTTATATATTATTTTCCCGTAGTCACATTGTATGCTTAAAATATTGTAGCTATTTGAGGAAACCAATATGAAACAATGTACTCAGTAAATCCTTGCACACATCTTAGCGATCTGCGATGGCGATCAGTGAATCACTGTCAAATATACTTACGATATTTGAAAGCGTTCTAGAATTCAAAAAAAATCTAGAATCAATTTAGTGACTAAAAAACTTTCCAGGAAGAAGTTCTCCATAAAAATAATCAATTGAAAAATGTATTGTACAAAAAAGCGTGGGGTGCTTTTTATAATAACTTCAGATATAATAAACTATTGATAAAATATTTACAACAATCAAAATCAAGCAACCCCCACGCTTTTTGTACATTAATATAAATTTTTCAATTGGTTATTACAGTTTTATTTTTAACTTGTTAGTTCAATTAGTTATAAAAGCGTGTTTTTTTAGTTTTTTTAACTATAATTTATTTATACTTTTTACTTTTTTTTTTATTATAGCATTGTCATCGACCTTTGACAGGTGTGCAAAGTTTGAATCAAATCTGATCGTTCAAAGTAGGACAAAATCGAGCTCGAAGGGGTCGGTTACATACAAGCAAACAAAATATATATACTGTCTCAAAAGTTAAGAGCCAAGCGGGATTTGAACCTGCGACCTTGCCCTTACTACGGGGCTGCGCTGAGCGCTGCGCCATTAAGTGTACATAGCTTTAAGTGACGTATTGGATATATCTATAATGTTACTTAAGATTTTTTGCAATAAACTAACTGTATTTTCATAGAAATGGAAGAAACTACATCTTGAGGAAGAAGGCTCCTCGTCGGGTTTCGTCGTGTGGCTATCAAACTGGATTGACGGTGCTCCTCAATACAAACGTGAATGACTACTACAGCGCCTCAGTTGCCTCTCAAGGCGCATTGGTAAACCTAGTTTCGTAGGGTGCGTGCATAACTAGATTTTTATGTACAAACAGGTCGATACGAATCAAATACTGTACCCGAAGTCCCAGTGCATTTACAACATTTCGTTACCAAATATTGTTGTCGTTTCGCATACGTGTCTCTCTCTTTTGCATGGAAAAATGATGAGACAACTTCTCTCTACGTAACGTATTTTTGCTGTCTCATCTTTTCTCCATACAAAACACGTAAGCGAAACGAAAACAACATTTGGTAACGAAATGTGGTAGCAAAACTCGGAATTCGGGTACGGTCCTTATTGGTAGCGAATACAAAAGCTGTACCGGAAAAGTCCGGACCGGAAGTTTTGCCTCGTTTTGCACGCACCACCCTATACCTAGGAAGTTTTGCCTATACCTAGGTAACTTATATTCTTTGTTTATGTAGTGTGACAAACCCACACCTGAAATCTGAAATTGCATGCACTGCTATCCTTTCGTAGGGATTAAAATACACACATAAGATGAAATTTAAAATACAAGAGCTTTTTCCCTTCAGAACTCTCCCTGGCAATGTTAAAATACAAATAATTTATTTTCAGTAAACGATCTCGTTTGTAGGTTATAAATGATCGTAGAACATTGATTGTTCTAGGATCATCTGCTGTTCTGGTTCTTTCAAGCCAGTGGCAGTGTGGTGAAAGGATTTCAAGTGCACCTTAGAGAAGCTTCTTTCGTGCACTCGACACATGTTTTCGAATTTGTGGGTGCTGGTTTCTTCACGATGTTCATTCAAAACTAATACTTATGTATAAAACACAAGAGAAATAAACTTTCATTTTCATGTTTTTTTGAGCGAAGTATTTGTGAAAAATGTGGTTGGTATAGGGAATAGTCTTTTACACCCTATGCAGAGTGAAATCCGTCCGTACGAACATTACTCTGTCAGTCTGTCATCCATCAATCACGTAGCTATTTGCTCTGCACGTGTTTTGGTACGTACTTAGTAAGCGTGCAGTATCGAATCCTGGCAATTTGTTATCGTTTAAATACTGATAAATTGCTTAACAGTAGATTTTGTCAAGATATATATTGAGGTGCATTTCTGATTAAATACCAACGCTAGAAAAAAGGAAAATAATCTTTTTTTTTAAATTCAACGGCACTCTTGATTTTTAATTTTTGTTTTAGCGTTAGTTCTTTTCTATAAACATAATAAGCCTTCATTACACATTTTCTAGGAAGAGCAATTCTGAGCCCTTTCCGTCCACCGAGTTTTAGTGATCTTAACAATGTCGTCGGTCCATCGGGTAACCACCCGCGCCCTACGTTTTGTCTTCCGGCGACTTTGAGCTTGTGTACGAGACCAATAGTTAGCGACCACGTTTCTGTTTATTGCCACTTCAACCTACTTATTCTACGAGCAATTTCGGTGACTTTGGTTATCATAGCATCACGGTGAGACTTATCTGATCCCGCAGGTATTCATCGACAGTGCATACAACATACCAAACCATGATTCACCAGCTCGGATGGTGAACCCTTCCACTGAAGTGCTGATATCGATGTCTCCGGAGCGGACATACGCCACCAGCGGCATAAAGTCGTTCTCAGTGGAACAGCGGCAGTGCTACTATAGCGATGAGGTACTTTCACATTCTATATATGGAACATGCTAAAATAAATAGCATCGGCGGATATTTTATCCTCATAAGTCTCTAGTTCTAAGACGGTTCCAAAACTGAGACTGACTGACTAAACTATACATAAATAATTATTGGGGACAATCCACACAACACTATGAGCCCCAAATTAAGCGGAGCTTGTACTATGGGAACCAGATTGCTGATGTAATACTTATACACATTTTTTTGGTGAATATTTACTAAGAATACAATATAACACCCAGACTATGTTCACCACACAAATGTTTGTTCTCGGTGGGGATCGAACCCACGCCATCCAGTGCTAGGCTACTGCCTAGTGAGCAATGAAGGTTATCAAAATTACAAAATACATCAGTTTGTTCAGGTTCTAGGCAAATGCTTGACCGCTCCAACCAATCTCACCTTACGCTTTTTAATTGCTGGCAATACAAAAACCATGTTAGAGATAGTTGATACACAAACATAATACACAAAGTTCATCTCAATCAAAAAGATGACGGTTCATCATTAGAGTCGAACCCATACATAACAGTGCAAAAGGCAGAGCCACTGTCAAATGAGCAGTAAAACCAGCTTAGAGTTTTGAATAAACAGTCCCAGCTCTTGTTTAAAATTCAAAGCATCAGCTGCATTAAGTTCGTGAGTCTACTTATTTTCATTAAATTTTTAATTCCAAGCAAACAGGCTTTCAAACTTGCCTAATTAGGCCACAAAAGACGGAACGAAACACTTAGTGAATATTTTTACCGTCCGCTGCGGCCTTTCAATTTAAATCATTCGGTAGTTTTCATTTCAAATTTTAATTATGTTCCAATATACGATCCTGAAGATTGGCAGTAGCATCGTGTTGACGTCATTGATCTGCCTACCAAGTTTTTTTTCTACATGAAGTTGATGGAACAAGCTTGGCCCATCAATGTTAAGTGGTAACCATCGCCTATAACATCCTCCTCAGTACTCAGTACTCTATTAGTCCTGCGTCCATCAACTTGAGGCTTACAGATGGTCAGCCTCACGTCCCAGTCATTTCACCGGCATCCACACCCTTCAAACTGTTCGTCTATAGAATCGTTATAGATTAGAAACATATTTCAGAGCAGAATACCATTCAGTGGTATTTCAAGCATCCAATTTCACATTTACTAACTAGGCGTTCTGACGTTTTTTTATTTTTCAGACTCAGATGGGCGATTTTGGTGATTTCACACGTTATTCCCTCCACAACTGTATGGCATATCTAGAAGTTAAAGTTATCAAAGACAAATGCGATTGCGTACCATTCTTTTTCCCTATGAAAGGTAAATTGATCAAGGCTACTGATATTTTAGTGATTAAATTATTATTTATTAATTCTTTATACCACCAAAACAAGTTTGTACAAAAGGAGATCTTAATGCTAGACAGCATTCTCTATCAGCCAACTTTGACAGGTATCTTGACAAAAAACAAAGAATTGGCGTGCTTAAAATAGAGTAGAAAACAGTTTAGTTTGGCATACCTACGTAACATACCAACTCGCTCTATACAAGGTGTATCTAAATATGTGTACTATGCGAAGGTGGGGGGTTTCAGACCACAATGGTGATCAGTTGTGGAGGGGAGAAAATTAAAAATTCCTATTTTCAGTTTCCCATACAAAATTATTTAATTTCATAATGCCTAAATAAATTGACAACCCTATCCTTGTAACTCACCTACCCCTTGACCTACTACCTCTGTAGGTCTACTACTACTACCTACTACCTCTGTAGCTGAGTTTAGGGTTGTCACTTTGTATAAAGTCAGCTGTTCATGTTGAAACTTCGTTGCAGTTTTTTTAAGAGATACCAATCGAAGTTCGAAAAGTCGTTGAACAAAAGTTGTTTCCCGGGGGGTGGAAATTCACCCCCCTTCAGGATAGTACACATATTTTGATACACGTTGTATTACAACAAAAATATAAAATTGAATATGAATATTCAATAATAAATATAAATATGTGTACTATTTTATTTTAATAGGATATATCACGAGGTAGAATTGAAGTAAAAATTGTGGTTTAGTAGACGTATTTTTTATGCTAAGGGAAAGTGCATTTCACAAACCCACCCACAGCAACCCAAACACACAATTATAAGATTAGTATTGAGACACCCTTCCCAGTCTTCTCTGTGTTCCAATTTTAATTCCAATGGGATTACCGTGGTAAGAGAATACTATGCCTGCAACAAAACACGCTTTCTTCATTCGTATCGATTTACTACTCGTAGTACTTTTCTCTCCGATACCAACCACACGTGTCATCTCATTTATAAGTAGAGGGTTTGTGTTAGCGTGGCACGGCACGAGCTAATTTGATTTATTTTGCCACGTATACACGCTTATAATAATAGGATAATTGATAGACTAGCGACTCGCCCCAGCTTCGCATGGGTAGAAAAATTCAAAGACAGTGAATTTTTTCACCTTCTTTTCTCTAAATGACAACCGTGCGAAACCAGGGCGGGTCGCTAGTAAAAAATATACTAGCCTATGTTGCTAAAAGGTAATGTAGCTTTCTATTGGTGAAAATATTTTTATAATCGGTTCATTAGTTTTTGAGTTTATTCGCTACATACGTTTTGACGTTTCCTCTTTTTAATATAAGTATAGTATAGATTGGTAGAAGTAGGCCTACCATGAGCTCTGTCTGGCTTTGTCTCTGGTTCTGGTTTTGAGTCTGTGTGAGTGCTTACCAGTGCATTATACCTACTGTGTGTGTGACGTTTTGACGTAGGATTTATTTAATCAACACTCACACAGACTCAAAACCAGAACCAGAGACAGATCCTGACAGAGCTCATGGTAGATCTACAGATATGAAATAATTTATTATGCCGATAATTTAGATTGATTACGTCTTTTGTGCAATTATCAAAATAGCTTATGATAAAAATGCAATGTTGTTGCCACCTCTTATTATTAATCATATGAGTATTTTCAACTAGTGATGTATTGTATACCTATGTCAGAAGACGAAGAGTACAGCTTATCATGGGGCAGTCTTCATTATTCAAGACGGTATCAATTTGAATATTCTTCTTTCAGATAACAATCGGGCCTGCAATTTCGATGACATGGACTGTTTGGAGATCGCAATAAGTAAATATAAATTAATAAATTTGAATAACATTCCAAGCGCTGAATTATAATTATAATACATCACTAGGTAAACAAACATAAGGAAAATATTATGTTCATCACACAAATACTTATCGTGAATGGCATACGAATCAAAGCCACTTATAGAGTACAAGGCAGACCTATTTGACCGGCAAGTAGGTCACCCATGTTGAATTAAGAGCGCATCGTGCGAAAATTTGAGATTTAAAAAAAAAAAATCATTACTAAATAACCAAGTGACATTTTAAAAATCGCAAAAGGACTAATTGTAGACTATACATTTGAGATTAATTCGAATTTAAGTGTGGTAAAAAAATATACTATTTAACATGACATTCTATTTAACGCTTATGAAAATCGTATGTCAGTTAAATAGAATGTCATGTTAAATAGTATATTTTTTTAACACACTTAAATTCGAATTAATCTCAAATGTATAGTCTACAATTAGTCCTTTTGCGATTTTTAAAATGTCACTTAGTTATTTAGTTATGAAATTTTTTTTTTAAATCACAAATTTTCGCACCATGCGCTCTTAATGAATGAATGAATTATTATTGGCATATTTAGTAGGTATAGTCTTATCAAATTTGATAACTTTCGTGTATTATGACCACATTTAACCCTTTTGAGAACAAACTGTTTGCAGACGCGTGGCATTATCGTTGCATATCTATAGCGGCTTTAGACTTGGCATGTCTTCACGAATCTTATCTCCCTGAGCCCTTAGTGAGAGTTTAGCGGTCTCATCATTTTATCTATACATTTTTTGAATTTGACAGTTTCATAATTAATATGATTATGAAATGAAATGTATTTAGTCGCTTGAAGTATGATTAAAATTGAAATTCTTCATAAAATAATAATGTTAGTATCACTTATTTCAAAATGCAAAGTTTTAATGTTAAATTGGTAGCAAAGCATAAGGGCTAGAAATTTAAGGACAATTTAGCTATCCAATACAAAAACATAAAAAAATAATGTTAATAATTACAGAATCTCGTATGTGGCACGCATAATACACACATCAATATTGTCTATATGGGGGGGTATTCAGAATTTTGTTGATTATTACAAAAACTTAAAATAATTTTGGCAAGAATCTTTAAGTTGTGTTGTTTATTAATATTAATAAAATACAACTGCTTGATATGTATTATGAATAAAAATAAAAGTAAGAACAAAATCTCGAAAATTCAGAAAATCGATTCGAAATGGAATATCCCAAGACAATGTAATATTTATTTAATGTTTATTATTATATTATACTATTATTATTATATTATATTATTATCCGTCTTCACCGGAATGTACATATCCTCTCGCTCCTTTATAACATTCTTTTCCTTCCTTCTACTCCAGTCTATCTCAAAGAACGCTTTGAGTTTCTTCACCTCTCACATTCCTTATCCCTACGCTCCTCTAACACCCGTCAGCTAAAAACTCCTGTCCACTCTTCACAATTCTACGGACACTCCTTCACACTTCAAGCTACAAAGCTATGGAATGCACTCCCCGTTTCTATCCGTCATGCCAAATCCCTTCCTATCTTTAAAAGCATGGTTCACCAACACTACTTGTTATCACTCCCCTCATCATCGTCGTAATTTCCCTAATATCACGTTTGTTTTTTGATTTCCTTTAAATTTGTAACTAGATTTATTATACATCACAATTACTTATTTATATGAGTATATATGTATTAGCATTAATATCATATTTATTAGTTTATGACTATTTATTTTATTTTATTATTTATGCCCCGTCCATACTACTCGTACCATATGTTTCTTTCCATCCAAAGGTTGTCTGGAAGAAATCGCTATTAGCGATAAGACCGCCCATTGTACCTCTAGTTTTTAAGTATTCTTTCATGCCATGTTTACCGTAATTTTTTTGGTGTACAATAAAGTTATATTCTATTCTATTCTATTCTATTATTTTTATTAATGTTTATGTGTTGATCAATGTTGATTGTGCTACGAAGATAATTTAATTTCCAGAATCAGTAGATGATTTGTTCAACTCGAAGTCCAGGAAATGCCTACCTGAATGTGAACATTTCGATTATCCCATTGAAGTAGCTATGGGGAAGCTAGCCAATCCAGAACAATTAAAATATCTGCCGCTTTTGTGAGTACCATATACATGGTTAAATTCCCATTTTATCCCCAAAATAAGTACCTACCTACTCAATAACAGTTTATGTTTCAGTGCCAACGTGGATTTGAAAAATCAATCCGTCCTGAACATTTTCATAAACGACTTGGTATCGACCAGGTTCAGGCGAGATGTTTATTTGAATTGGCAAAATATATTAGGTGTGTATTCTTAAACTGGCGATTCGATGAAGGATTAATGTTCATAATACAAGCAGTACAAGGTTCAGGATACAACAAGTGCATGAAAAAACAAGTTGCCAGTTTCTAGAAAATACTACTCAATCATTATCATCATGAGCTTGAAGAAGTGCACGGTTGGACAAAGTCGTCCCGTATCCATTAGCAGGAAGAAAAATTCTGAGCTCTATCCATCAATCGACTTCCTTCTTTAATGATTTCGGTCAAACGGGCCCTCAGACTCCCCGTTTTCGTAAACACCTACGCTTCATTTTCCGGTTTTAATATTTACAGCCCTACTTATAAACGCAATTTAAATTTAATCATTGCATAAAGTTAGCCCTGTCACTGTTTGTCATTACGCAGTGGTAAGGGATGGCAATAGTTTAAGCACTGTTTATCTTTTGACATATTTTTATAAGTAAGGCCATTATTTATAAGTACCTGCTAGACCAACTACTCTTCTACTTAGATAACACTGCCGTTTGACCATTGAGTAGGTAGTTATAGTCGGACACACATCAGGTTACACACCTGGTAGCCTCATAATACGCTACATACAATTAAGAGAATTGTTGGAAAGAGACTTATAGTTTATACTAAAGGGCACGTGTTTAGTGTGATGCGTATCCGTGTACCAATTTTTTTATATTTTTCAGCTGCTTTCGGTGGTCTTCTCAGCCTGATGCTCGGTTTCACTCTGATATCGGGGATCGATCTTCTGCTGTTCCTCGTGCTTCGAGTCGGCTTCAAGTTTTTCTCAGAACAATTTTCCAAAGTGTCCCCGAGCACAGCTCAAGTGAAGGAATACAACAAAAGATTCACTTCGTGGGGTGATAAGACGATTTATCAGAAACCTGTTGTTGAAAAGTAGTTGTAGGCCAACCGATGTTTTTTAAGACGCTGACAGCGAACAACTTCACACTCGGAATTTATAAAAATCTGAGATTCAGAAAATATAATTATAATTTAAAAAAAATTTTTCGTACTAAAATATTGTTTTACTAGTTTTCTTACAAATCCCCTTTACCTCCGGACTTCTAAACCCACGGATAAGTACCACTCCTTCATGGTGGATATCCCACACTCGCGTACAAAGCGTTTTGATCCTAATTTTATAGTTCGAACTGCCAAAGAGTGGAACTCTCTACCGGCGTCAGTATTTCCGGAACGCTATAATTTGGGAATTTTCAAGACAAGAGTGAACAGGTGGATTATGGCTAAGCATGCTCCATCTTAGGCTGCATCCTCACTTTCCATCAGGTGTGATGGCAGCCAAATGATTAGCTATATATATATATTTAAAAAAAACTTCAAATATTATGCATGTGCGAGTGAGAAGTTGTTTGACGGTGGCCAGCCCCTTAAGAAGCGCGAAAAACTTGCTGCATGAATTAGTCCTAGTAGAAGGAAAGTCACTGCCATTATAAGAGGTAAGCATGAGCACATAATATGGCAATAGTGGAGGGCTAGCTATAGTTGGCGCATCTGTTTACCGAGCAAACATAAATAAATCTACTTTTACGTATAAGCAGGCCATGCTCGTGTTGTGACCCACAGAAGTTTTTGTAGAAATGTTTGTTTTGTAGCCCGATTACGAAACCAAGACATCTTTCACCTTAAATGGTTACGAATGATAGTATTTTATTTTAGATTTCGCTGTGTGAAATGTCCACCAAAATTTATTTATATTTTTGTTGAATTGATAATAAATATCTTCACATTAATAAATAATACATACTTCAGTGATACTAATAATATTAAGCCTAAAGTACTTACTATTGATATTTGGGAATCATTATTGATATTTTTAGCTCAGTATTATACTAGGCCCACAATTTTGTCATACTCTCAAAAGTTATACACGATAATAATAAAACATTACGTAAAACACGGTTTTGAAATAATAAATCACCGTTTGACCATGAGTCCTATCGTGACCTAAGTATTTTTCTTTAATCCGATTCATAATATTACAAACAATCCTAGGAAATCTCGTTTGTTTCACTGACTTGCTCAGTATTAAGTAAGTACATATAACTCATTTAGGTAAATATATAAAATACTGGCTGCCTGTCCTGGGTTCTCACGGTTGGACATTTATGATTTAAACACAAAAAAACCTATGTTACTCAGGATGAATGTAGCTTTCCAATGGTGATAGAATTTTTGAAATCGGTACAGTAGTTTTTGAGTTGATTCATTACAAACATACAAAATACAAATCTTTCCCCTTTATAATATTAGTATAGAAGTATGGACTATCTCTAACGTGCAATAAAGTACCTAATTGAATCTTATAATCGCGTCAAAGAGTCTCTTATCAATAAGATTAGCTACTCAGCGGTTAAAACCATTCGGCAAGAAACATTTCTTTCAGTGCCACTAATGAGGCTATTGTGGCGGAGTCACGTCCATTCATTGAAGTAATTCGATTAAAAAATGTGTAGTCGACCTTAATTTGTTATTGGTGATTTTACTTTTTTTAAATGTAAGTACTGAAGTAAACAGTTTATTTGACTCAATTGACCTCTTTGCTACTACAAACTAATATAAAGCGTGTAAAAAAGAAGTTTTTTGAATTTTGTGATGTGCTTCATGGCAGCCTAGGTATATATGGACTGTTGTTTACTTGGAGGTGGGTACATGTTTATTTATTATTATCTATGATTAATCTTCTTGGAAATGAATCTTTTGAACCAGTTTGGTGAAAGGGTGCATTGAAGAGGTTCCTTTTGTTTACATGACACAATCATGTTTTCGAACTGTTTAGGCTCTACGACACGTCGGTTTCTTCACGGTGTTTTCCTTCACCGTTTAAAACTCTGGCACCTATGCCTAGCGCATGCCTATATGCCTATGCTAGTTTTTGGAGATAAATAAATATGAATAATAATAAGCACGACCCATCGAGATATAAGTACTACGTACTAGAGAAGCTACGTCAAATAACTGAATTGTCCTATTCTTCGTAATTTGTTCTCGGCAAAAAGGTCTAAAGCGCCATGTAAATCACCACAGAGCAGCAAACATGCTTTTGCTTAGTTCTTAATTCCGTGTAAATCACGGCACTTACGCGTTTTCGAGAGAGAGCGACTGAGGCGACTGAGTGAGGTGCGGCGCGATCGCCGCAGTTGAACGGGACAAAGTAGGGATTTACGGTGTCTTCTCTAGTAGTACTTATATCTCGATGGCACGACCGGATTTAAACCGATGACCTTAGGATTGGAAAGCGGGATTGCTACCGCTAGACAACCAGTGTTCAAACTATTGTTTATTTAGTTAGCAGCTCATGTTGAATGCTCAATTACTTTCTTCCTGTTAGAGTTTTATGGAGAAAGTCAACGTTGAGTAATGGACTACACCAGTCTGATGATGAAACGTTTATCACAAGTGCTGGATGGGCATGTGCCGATTGCACAAGGCTGAAGGAACTGTAAACCGCGAGCTATCCATAGAGACTACTATCCAATGACTGAATTTGACTGGCCTTTTCTACGCCGTAGATCATGGGTTCGATATTTACAAAATAAAATATATAAGTATTATATTGGCTATCTGGTTTCCATACAACAAGCTCTGCTTAATTTGGGGCTAGATAGTGTTGTGTGGATTGTCTACAATATTTATTTATTTTTTATTTAAGATTGTAGTATTTATGGATAGCTCGTGGCTACAGTACATAATTGTATTACTGTCATTTATTTTAGACAAGGTGAACTAATTCTACTGCGTCCTTAGTTTTATTAGGACGTTATGTGTATTTGTACGTGCATGACCTATGTCAATAATTAAATACCTTTCACTCGTAGTACTCACTATTTCTACTCGAAAGCTCTCATATACCTACTTATTTTTGATTGCGTTTGATGTGGAAGTTAGGTGTTTTAAGTATACTAGGTTGATTTGGTTGAATGTTTGGTATATCGATAAAGATTATAATGTATACATAATATTTTATATAATACATAATGCAAATACATTAATTAATTAGCTATTATATAAAAAATACCTGCTTATATAGCAGAGAATACCTACTTATTGATAACTTGGTAGACCTGTAGGCCTACCACAAGCTCTGTCTGGCTCTGGTTTTGAGTCAGTGTGAGTGTTGACTAAATAACTCCAACGTCGAAACGTTACACACACAGTATAACACTGGTGAGCACTCACACAGACTCAAAACTAGAGCCAAAGACAGAGCCAGACAGAGCTTGTGGTAGGCCTACTGATTCAATCTAAGTACATGTACAGCAAAGGTCAGAAAATAATAACAGGTAAATAATTTCAATGATTACGAAGAAAAATATGAATTGTACGTTTTGTAATAGTTGAGAGACAGAGAGAGAGAGAGATTGTAAAGTGATATTTTTTTCTAGAGTGATTTATTAAAACCAGACCGAAACAAACTGGTTTATCATAGAATCAGAACACAGCGAGGCCCAGGAAAAAATCAACGACTACTATCGACTGTCGAGTGAACACTCTACTTTTCACGTGTTTTACAAGGATGATAAATATTTATGTACATACTCCAATAACATGGATTTTATACCTACTCTCGATTTGAATCCAAAATTATAATCGTAATAAAGACACAATTTGCACTATACATACATAAATTAGTTTCTTCTGTGCTATTTGAGCATAAAAATATTGTGTCGAATGTTCTGAATTCAAAATATTTGTTACCATAATATTTAAAATATTTCTTCAATAGTGAACTCAATTCGAAACTTGATTCGAAGTTCAAATCAAGTGAATGAGCGAATTCTTATTCTCATTTTTGTATGGAATGAAAAAAGAAGCCACTTGAGAAAATGTTTTCATAAAAATAGTTTAAAAACAAATAGTTTTTAAACAAAAATAATAAAATAGAGTGTATTTTATCACAAAAATTGATGAGTTGTATTTTTACATAATTATTATTTTTGATATCAACTTGTTTTAAAAGCAAATCAAAAACGTAATTACAAAATAAACAAACGAGGAAAACGCTTAGTATTGTTTGTTATCCAAGTTTATCGTGTTCTTAATTATACGGCATTGTTGTATTAGATTGAGCCAAGCATTGCACGAGGTCACCAGTTGCCTACCTAGGCTACTATAGAAGAGGCTGTGAAAGACACGTTGTCTGAGTGCGATGACCTCGTCGAGTTTTTCAGATTCTTATTGCCGGTATTATATTCTATGAGCTATCATGTTTGTTGTTGTGTATTTAATACTACAACAAGAGATAACCACTGGTGACTGTAAAAACTCGCTTATTACCCTACTTTACAAAAAAGGAGACCTTAACTTTTGAAACTATCATGGTTTTTAACACTATTTTGATGAAACAACGGGATATTTACTCATGGTAAATATCCCGTTGTTTCATCAAAATAAGGAGACCTTAAGCTTATAGATAATTACAGACCTATACAGGGTTATTCATAATTAGCTGCAAATACTCAGGAATTAGGTTCAACAAATAAAATAAAAAATATATATATAATTATTTTTTTAAAATTGTGATTTAAGTTTTTGTATCAAAATTTTATTTTTATTAATTTTTTTACGGCTATTGCATAATGATTGCCATGGAGAACAGGACGATGACCCACCCAGGCGGTAACTGAACGCAGAGTGTCGATCACGGCGCGCGGGCGCGGATCAAAGGTCAAAATAGGTCAGGCGCCAATGATTCCAAAGGATATTCTTTGTCGATTTTCTCGGGATTTTCATAACAAAACTTAAAAAAAATCATTTCATAAATATTTTTTATTTTATTTGTTGAACCTAATTCCTGAGTATTTGCAGCTAATTATGAATAACCCTGTATAAAAGCTAACTGCCAACGCTGTATAGCTCGTCTACTCTACTATACAAAATAAAGAAAGCCTAAGACGAATAGACAACCACGAAACAAGACAGATTCAGAGAGGGTACTCGAGACTCCACCCCTGACCATGCACAACAAATTCTGTGAATATCATGTATATGCCTAGCATTTGAAGACTACACCAAAGCGTTTGAATCCGTTTCACATGATAATCTCTGGGATAGCTTGAAAGAGCAGAGAATTGAAGCTAAATATATCAATATACTTCGAAGAATATACTCACAATCTTATGCTTAAATCAATTAAAAGCGATTGGGAAATCATTTGCAATCAATCGAGATATAAAACACGAAGGCCCAATATCACCAAAATTATCACAGCTACAGGATTAATTTTATAATTGATTTAGAAAATAAAAGCTTTATTGATTTATTCTGAAGGAATATCACTAAACATAAATGAATCGACTGCGTTCGATTAATTCGGTAACGTTAATTCCAGCGTGGCACGGTGCCTAATTTTGGGCTACAGCCTAAAAGCCTGCGCACATCTATAGGCGATAGCAATAGCAATCAACTGATACGCAGTCAATATGACAGCGATATTTAACAGCGTTACAGCTAATAGCCATCGCCAACGCCTAGATGTGCGCAGGTTAGTGAATCAGTTTGGAATGACCGAGCAAGTTTCGCCGTGAGCGTTTTATATGGATGACCACTAAATAGGATTATGGCCCGAACTAATGACGTTTGTACGTTTATCAAAATTGGTTCCAAAATCATCCCACACGAGTCAACCTCGTACGAACTTACATATTCGTGAAGTCTTTCTAGTTTACCTACTGTGCCCATCAAGGACCCGTTTTTGCCTACTTATATAAAAACCAACCTCGATTACTTTGTGTTATTAAAATTAAATAAATAAGAATCAGGTGCTACTACCATTAGTATAGCCTTCACTGAGCAGTTAAGCCCTGTAGTTTTTTTTTGGTAGTTCAAAATATGGGTGTTATGCACACGATGATAGATATCTAAGGCGCAGGTTAGACAGAAGAAACAAGATAAGGCAAGTAAATCACGGAAGCGGACGCGACGTTCGTCTGCGCCTTTGTCTAGCGACGCGTTGTCTGTTGTGTTGCCTTGCCTTAGGCTTGACCTAATATCCTGATATTTACTAACTCTTATTCCAATGTTGGTTTTGTACTTATCAAATCAATTGTATTAATGCTTTCTTGTTTTCTTTGCCATTGAATTATATCGCGACTTCTTAGAATTTAATTTTTACCACATTACTCAATATTTTGTTAATAAATAATAGATTTGTAGATAGATCAAGATGATTTAAATAAATCTATTCCAATTAGATAAGCGGTCGCGTATCTCGTAGTGATCGATAGATACCTTTTGTCGTCGTATCCTTCTAGGTAGTTCTTATCACTAGATAATGAAATTACAAGTTTGTTAATAGGTAAATACTTACTGCATTTAATCATGTGTCGATCCATAAATAACTTTATTGTTTTAGCTCTGCGATTTTAAAGTCGGCGCTGCGTGCGGAACTGTTGGGAAATGGCTGTGGGCGTTGTATATTGGGCTCTGCTGTTGGCCCTCTGCGCTTGCGGCACGACTGCTCTGGAGGTTTTCAGTAAGTTTTATTAAACAAAAACTACTAAGTGGTCTGGCGTGACGTTCAGTAAAACGTTGTCACATTTGAGAATCGCACAAGGCACCTAGTCGGCATGCTCGTGAGGAACTGGCACCTAGGTCGACCTAAGTAGTTTTAAAGTTTTATTCTGTTCAATATTTATTTATTTATTGGTATGTATTGATCCGATTTTTATAGAAAAATACCACAGTATCAAAGGTCGAGATTTTTCAACTTGGTTTTAAAATACTATCTTGTGAAATTATCAAAATTGATTAAATTACGATAATACGTGGTGGTTTTTACCCTCTGCTTTCTTTTTCTTTTTATGGTGTGACTGGTTTTTCAAGCCAGTGCTGTGGTGAAAGGATTTTAAGCGCGCCTCAGAGAGGCTCTTTCCGTGCAGTCGACACATGTTTACGAACTTTTTAGGTTACTCACTGCCGAAAACAGTTGAGCAAAGCGAAGCAATAACCAAAAGACAACGCAATACAAACCATATTAATAATATTGTTATCCATCTCCTAAATCATTGGTCCAACAATAGATATTAAAGCTGATAGCAATGCTATCGATTTCCTGGCTCCTTGTTTACGTCAGATAAGTTGAGTGACCACTGTTTCAGATGACACGAAGTACACTTATTTAGAAGTTTCAATAAGAGGGAAGATAGTGTTAATGCCTGAACAGCTTCAGAAGCGGCTGGATGAGGAGCAGGAAGTTTGGCATTGGGTGCCGTGGCAGCGGACGAGAATTGAATACATCGATGACGTAGCTCGAGAGCTGGTGACAAGGAATTCAATGGAAAGCTTCCCAGACGGCATATTTACTGGTCAGTCTGTTCAACCAACATGACAAACAAACATTACTTCCACTAGTGAGGTACACTAGTGTGTACGTATGGCTACCATGATCAATATCACTTGTTACCTACTGATGCGTTCCGGTGGGCAAAATTTGGTGGTGACGATGTGGCTTAAATTTTTCAGAAAAAATTACTCACCTAAAAACCAGCTGATCTATTCTCGATACTGATGAAACTATTTTAAGGGTTTTCGTTATTTCATTAGAACCATAAGTATTATATCAGCTTACCTGGATCCTATAGTACAAGCTTTGCTTAGTTTGGGGCTCGATAACTGTAGGGAATGTTTACAACTGTTTTGTCTGATGTGGCTTTAATATTTTTTTTTGTGAATTTATAGATGACCAACTCCGCAACGGCGGTTTCATACTATATGCGCTCTTTGGACTTTACTCATTCACTCTGCTGGCTGTTGTATGCAATAACTACTTCATACCATGTGTGGAGCTAATTTGCGAAGACTTAAACATACCACAGGTGTGTAATATCATCATACCCCTTCCCCTTACTTTTACAAGGCCACTTACGAGCCTTTTCCAACCACACACTTCCCGCGATCTTTACAATGTCGTCTGTCTATCTATGGAATTGGAAGGTTGTAGTTTATCTAATATATATAAATATTTGAGGAGGTTTAACAGCGCTCTCTAGCTCCAAACCATACAAAGCTTGTACTATGAAACCAACTAGTTGATAAAACAACTTGCTTACCAAATTGTCCTCCTGTTAGGATCGATTCCACTAGCCCTAACTCATTTCTCTCGTGCAATTATTGAGTAATGCTATATTTTCATTTCATTGGTAGTTTGATGTATTTATTTGTATTTCAGAATGTAACAGCGGCTACGTTCATGGCAGTCGCGACATCATGCCCAGAGTTTTTCGTGAACACAATCTCAACCTTTCTGACAGAGTCTGACATGGGTATTGGTACTATAGTCGGCTCTGCTATATTCAATGCTCTCGGAGTGGCTGCTATCGGCAGTCTAGCTGCTATACGGGTACTTTGACGAACCTCTCAGCTCAGGTGGTAGTAGCTCTGCCTTCTGAGCCGTAGGTCGTGGGTTCGAACCCCACCGAGAACAAATATTTGTGTTTATTCTCTGTCTGGATGTTATATTGTATTTTGAGTATGTATTTACAAAAAAAAATGTATGTAAGTATTATATATCAGCTACCTTGTTCCCATAGTACAAGCTCTGCTTATTTTGGGCTAGACAGTATTATGTGGATGGTCTATAATATTAATTTAATTATTTGAATAGTGCTATTTATTTTAGTATTTGATCCTCTTGGGGTTGACTCTGGGTCCGTAGAGCACCGAGGCCCTTCAAATTTTCAAAATGTAATCATGAAAACCTTTCTTATTTCACAAAAAAGGTTTTCATGATTACATTTTTTTATTTAACAAAAAAATATTTCACAAAATAGAGATACTAACGAGCTACAAAAACTATTCTATTCTGTTCTAAGGAAATTTCGTACGTACTCAAACGTAAAAGTAGTAGGGTCTGTTGGGCGTCGGAAGAGAAATTCTGTATCCCGACCTCCTGCGAGTATACGAAATATCGATTATCTAGCCCCAAACTGAGCAGAACTTGATATAATACTTGCATACGAGTAGCTTTTTAAATTATATTTCAGCCAATACCAATCGGCATGCGTCCAGTGACAAGGGACGTTGTGGTCTACATGGTGAACGTCAGTGTTCTGGTGGCAGTTGTCTGGGACGGACAGGTGGATTGGTACGAAGCAATGACACTTGGGATCCTGTGCATCTTCTACTTTGTTCTCATGTTCAACAGCATGAGACTGTTTGGGCTATACGATAGAACTGTATCGAGGTGGAAGGGCAGTGGAAGTCAGACAGGTATGGTGTTTTTCTAATTAGATTATGTATCGATTTTTGGCGCCGATGAATTTACCTATTTAAAAATATGTGTAAATGTTGTACTCGGCGAAGAAAAACCTGGGAAACAAAAGAAAATCGTTAGTATTTCAGCAGTGACAGATGGATTAGATGATGATGAGATGGATTAGAAACCTGATTCATAATATGGTGTACCAATTATTGCTAAAGATGGGTTTGGTTGTATACAACATACCTACCAACATAGCTTTCATAAAAAAAAAGCGGCCAAGTGCGAGTCGGACTCGCCCATGAAGGGTTCCGTAGCAGTAAGTAATATAACATAGAGTTCTAGAAGTTCTAGTAGTTCGTCGAAAGGTAAATTGCGGTTTACGATTTATGACGTATAAAAAAAAAACTACTGACTAGATCTCGTTCAAACCAAAAATCGTTGAAAGTTTCCATAGTAATGTACAACATATATTTTTTTTAGCTTTATCAGTCACTTATTTTAGAAGTTAGAGGGGGGGCACCAACTTTTTTCCACTTTGGAAGTGTCTCTCGCGCAAACTATTCAGTTTAGAAAAAAACGATGTTAGAAACCTCAACATCATTTTTGAAGACCTATTCATAGATACCCCACACGTATGGGTTAGATGAAAAAAAAATTTTTGAGTTTCAGTTTCAAGTATGGGGACCCCCAAAATTTATAGGTTTTTTTCTATTTTTGTGTTAAAATCTTAATGCGGTTCACAGAATACATCTACTCACCAAGTTTCATCAGTCTAGCTCTTATGGTTTCGGAGAAAAATGGCTGTGACATACGGACGGACAGACAGACAGACAGACAGACAGACATGACGAATCTATAAGGGTTCCGTTTTTGCCATTTGGCTACGGAACCCTAAAAATCGGTTGTCTGTAAAGTCGGTTTACTGACGATAGTTGAACGTGATAACGTCATAAGAAAATACTGATGGAATGGTTGCATTTTTCAAAAGAAAATTTTAGTTTTACTGAATTGAATTGAATGTGAATGAAACTGATTGATACTGAATGAAACTGAATGAAACTGAATGAAACTGAATGAAACTGAATGAAACTGAATGAAACTGAATGAAACTGAATGAAACTGAATGAAACTGAATGAAACTGAATGAAACTGAATGAAACTGAATGAAACTGAATGAAACTGAATGAAACTGAATGAAACTGAATGAAACTGAATGAAACTGAATGAAACTGAATGAAACTGAATGAAACTGAATGAAACTGAATGAAACTGAATGAAACTGAATGAAACTGAATGAAACTGAATGAAACTGAATGAAACTGAATGAAACTGAATGAAACTGAATGAAACTGAATGAAACTGAATGAAACTGAATGAAACTGAATGGAACTGAATGAAACTGAATGAAAATCCGGACCCGGACCCGGACCCAGACTGAACCCTTACCCTTACCCTCATTTACCCTTACCCTCATTTACCCTTACCCTCATTTACCCTTACCCATTACCCGACCCGGGCTCGGGCTCAGGTAAATGGAACGACGAAACGACGTAACGACGCATGAGTCATGTTTTTTCGTGCGTGCAGCCGGCTCCATCGATTTATAAGACGTTATCACGTCAAAAACGCAACTAAACAGCAGGTTTAAATATTGCAAAAAACCCATCCGAAATAGACATGTCGCCTTGTATGAACCGTCATAATTTTATACTCGTGATTTCTGTAGGACATCATTTTGAGATGTATTGCAGTTTTAAATGGTTCCAACTTAAGTTCTGTAGGTTGTGGGCTTAATTCTCATTCAGGCATACATTTGGTAAACATCAACTGATTATTTCATACTAGCTGCCCCGTGACCCGTGACTTTGATCACGTGCCCATGTTGGAGTAATTATTTATTTCTACCTAATCCAAAATGTTATCCCAATCGGTTCAATGTTTAAGGCGTGGTTTATCGACAAATATCCAAATATTGATACTTTTGCAATACTTTAATATTTCAGATATAGTGGTAGTCCCTGGGAGTAGTACCCCCGTGGAGGAAGGATTAGACAATAAGGGGTTTGATGATGATGACATCAAAGTTAGACCACTGGGTAATCCAGAAAAGAATTCTATCTCAGAAAAAGGTAAATATAAATCTGTCTTTATATTAATTTTGGGAAACAAAGATTCTGAAATGGCAACCACGAACCGGAAAGCGAAACGTAAGACCCACCTGATGGACTGACGACATTGTTAGGATCACGGAAAGTCGGTGGATGGAGAGGGCCCACAATCGTTTTTCTTGGAAATCGCCATGTCGCCATACCATGGCTGATGATAATGATGATGACATCAGAATTTAGCACACTCAATAGACCATGAGGATTACAGAATTGGTAAGCAAAGCACATTAAATCATACTTATTAATTGGTCGAAGTTTTTTATACATAATTGGTTATCATGGCTATAGGCCAAATCCATTTATAGAATCAATTACTACAACTTTGAAGTACTTACTGTTAGTCTGCTATACCGATCCTGTTCCAAGTGGGTTTTGTATAGAACTATGAAAGATCTCAACACGCCCACTAGTGACAATTACAACTCGGATAAAAGGACTCTCTTCACACAAAAAACAGTAAAAGTAATTTAGACTCTGGGCACTGTTTAAAAATTAAGAAACTAACAGCAAACCATAGTCATTTTTAATTTACATATGTAAATCAGCAATCGTGTGGCTGTGAATGCTGTGCGCATGTTATCATTCGCACAGCATTGATAGCCATCATCATCAATATAGTACAGTTCAATGATGGACAAGGCTCCCATGACTGGATTATCGGTATTTGAGCCGTCACAAACTTGTCAACATAAAACTAGCAGGCTTATGTAATGTACCTGAAATGTTAGTTTATAATTACTTACTTACTATCTTGGCGCATCAACCCCAAAATGGGTCTGGGCTCCGACACAATAGAACGCCACCGATCCTTCTGCTTAGCCACCTCTTGCTAGTTGGAAGCTCGAAGAGAGTGGAGATCTCTACTTCGTCCTTCTGGACGAAGAATCTCCGCTCTCCTCTCGACTGTCAGTCAGTCAGAAGACTGTCTGTCTTTTGTCTGCCTGTCTGGGTTGACCAGTCGGCCGACCCAGATATCTCTAGAAACCAATATCTGGGTCGGCCGAGTGGTCACCGTCCCACTGGCAGGTTTTTATTTAAATAAAGATATTATGAATCTCATTTTGACATGGTAAAATTAGACCACTCAACTACATCCCAAGGTGGTATGACGTAACTGGGAATGCACCAGTTGATTAACAGCATTTCTTCCTATGCAATATATGATGATATGATGACTATGACACTGCAGTGACTTATCCGCCTGCTCAGCATGGTGACTACAGCGAACCCTTTTAAATTTGGGGTACTGGTACTTCCAATAGTCTTATTATTCAGGTTGATGGTTGCCAGATAGTAATTAGGCTATCGTCTAATAGCACGTGTTCTTTCAGTGGACCCCATCGATGATACTCCAAAGAAAGCCAAGAGTTTATTTGCGATCCCTTTGCACAAGTCCATCTGGTACATCCTCGGCTGGCTGTACCTGTTTCCTGTGAGATTTGTTCTGGGCTGCACCATTCCATCGCCCATTACATACAGGCGATGGTACCCGTTCACCTTCGTCATGTGTATTGTATGGATCGGCGTCAACTCCTACTTCGTGTCATGGTCTATGACTGTCATAGGTACCTATTTTGTATTTTGTACCTCGTTTCCACGATAATTATGGGTAGGACCCACCCGATTTCTAGACTAATGTTATTTACTCCTTTCAGAAGCTTAATTACCACATTTACACGACTTCAAAAATACGCTTTTTCAGGATTTTAAAAATACTTACTGGTTTCAGCACAGTGTTTTCTCTCACCGTTTTAGAGCACTGGCATTGCGTACATACTTTTTTATTTATTTACAGATTGACTAAGTGATTCATAAGCGTTGAAGAGATTAATGATAGTTAGGCTGCTAGTATTTTAACTCAGATTTGCGAAAAGAAATAAGACACGTTTTCTATTCTTGGTCATTGATCTCAAGTGAAAATAATCAAAAGATAGATTTGATACAACTCTACGAATATAAAATAATATTTTCTGATTTTGTAGTTACGAACACAGCCCAGTTATTAAATTTATGTTTTAACTTTCCTTGTCAAACAAAATAACTTTTTGTTAGAAGTTATAAAAGAGGTAATATCCGTAAGCATTAACCTTGTCAGCCGAAACGATAAAGTTTGATGAAATCTTTTTTTTTAGGTTACACTTTTTTAATTCCCGAGTCAGTGATGGGGATGACGTTCTTAGCATTCGGAGGATGCCTGCCTGAAGCCTTTTCAATATTCATCATGTCAAGACGAGGTAACTACTAGGTACAACCAGCATCAGAAGATGCTGACGCTTCTCAAAAGGGGCTGGTTTTCATAAAACACTTTTGAAATTTTATCATTTACATAAGTACCACCACTACAAAGTCAACACTATAAAGTGTTGACTATATTCTACCAATTCAATTGTGATTGTGCTCTACCTTATTAACCTTATTTCGTGATCTTTGCGATGTTTTAAACCTTGGTGCGATGATAACATATTTAACTTCTATAATTATATGCTGTTGCCGTTGTCTTGTAAATCAACGTATCTTGATATTCAACATTTGCAATATTTAAATAAGCGTCATATTAGGTATTTATATATTACTTAGTAAGCTATGCGATTGCGATCAAACTGATTAATATAAATATGATAAAAATAATAATTAAAAATGTATTTTTTTCAGGCGAAGGCGGTATCGGCGTATCCAATGCTCTAGGCGCCAACTCGTTAGCGATCCTATTCGCGTTGGGTGTCCCCTGGTTCATCAAAAGCTTGGTGAACTTGGCTCGAGGTCTCGAGAACCCAGCCGTTCTCATCAACTCCAGTGGGATCGACTTCGTGTTTGCATCTATCTTAGTTGCCGTCGCGTGCTTGTGGATCGTACTTTTCATCGGCAAATTTACGCTACGCAAAAGTGTTGGTGGTGTGCTTGGCACTCTGTACGTTATCTTTATCACATTTGCCATTCTTGTCGAAACTGGCGTGATTCTCGATTCGTGTATAGACTGCTGATGGTTGTGAATGCTAATATTTAAAATTGTGTCAGTTCAACTTGATTTGTGATATATACCACGCCAACTAGGCGTCATTAGAAAGAATTAACTGAAAACTTGGATGATGCCAACATGTTTGTTGGTTGACAGAATGTTATAGGTACTTAGATAGTTTAAAAATGCTCAAGCATTAATGACCATACTTACAAGCGATACTTAGGTATCTAGTGGTAAGAGTGTTAAACACTAATTATTTAAAAAAAAATCCTTGTTAGTAAGGGGGTAAGTTTTTAAGATGAATCTTAATAACAGAAGATTCAGAAAAATCCGTAGCGAATGGCCAAGATAAGAAGTCATGACCTTAAATCAGATGTGCAAAGGTTTAACTGCCCTGGACGGTAGTAGGGCGTGCTATGGAGTTAATGTCTGTAATGTACCGTACAAATTAGAAGCGGTAAACTAATGTGTTTGTTTGTGAATTTATTTTCTTACTTATATTTCCATCACACGTCCACTGCCGATATTTATTTTTTTATTATGCCTTGCTTCTATGAGGCAATGCAGTGCGTCCTTATTCTGAGACGTAAAGCATTTAGCCCTAACGAGGCCAGTGGATTAGCAGACAAGCTACCACTGGCCTAGTCCGTGTGGTAAAGGTGGCCAGTCATTCATTGTCCTAGCCGGATTGGCAAGCGATTGGCGCGTCTACAAGTGTCGTATCCACGACGCTGGTGGCTTCGGGCGGAGGTCACTGGCTTGAAAAATGTTAGACTAATATGGACCGATAGGTTCAGGTGTAAAAGAGTGTGAAATTAAAAAACTTCATAAATGCTCAGAGTATATTTAGAAATACTTTTCACTTTATCCTTATCTTATACTTTATCATTACTTTATGCTGTGATGTTACCTTATTTATTTATATAACTTTACAGAAAAGGTTACTCTTGATAACTACTGTAGAAAAAGTAGCTCTAGAGACTTCACCCGATATTGATAATATTAATAATGATGATCAGGTGATAATCATCTTGTTGAGTGACTATCTTCAGTATAATGAAGTCATGGGCTTACTTTATCGACGGAAATATTCATAGTATAATATTCACTAAAATATAGCTATACACACCTTCCACTTTCTCACATTTTAGCAATTTTATTTCAAAATATTAAAGCAAACAAAAAACCAAGAAAACTTCGAGCAAACTAACATTTGCATTCATCATTGTCATTCAATGTAAATACACAGCTCAGGTGGGTACGATCTTATAAAACTATATTTTTCTTACCTAACTATTAGTTAGATTCTAAAAAACTTCCTCATTCAATACACTTTCCTCTTACAGCAAATAAATTACTTTATCTCATTTCAATTCTTGTAGATTATCTACCCTGTTCCCGCTTTTCCAAATAAACATTTTATGACCGAAGTGATAAAAAAATAAAGGCAAGCCATTTTTCTGCACACGTTATCTATTTGTAGAGGCTAATAAGTCTAGACTGAACTTATAGACCGTTCTCCGCTTTTTATTTTAATTTTCTTGCTAATAAATAAATATTATGGACAATCCACACTATCTAGGCCTTTTAGCAGATATTGTACTATGGGAACCAGATAGTTCATATAACACATTTATAATATTGTATACACAATTCTTTGCGTCACTAGGTCCTTCGCATCAGGGTGGTGAATGAATGTTAAGTACGATTGATATGCCACCCAAACCATAAGAAAAACCAACTCATGAAAACGCAAGTTAAACATGCCCAGTGTTTACAACAATCAAACTGAAATTTGGCCAGCAGTGGCCTTCGCAGGCTTATAATGATGATGACCGTATTTATGTTTATAACTTACTAGATATACTAGAATATAATTTGATTTAGATACACCTCTTATCTTATTATAATAAGTATATTTCACATAAGAAACACTTCTTCACTCGACCTTCATGCCATTTCTCAGATTAGCAGAGGTTACCAAAGTTATTTTGATCTGCACCCCCTTTTTATGTAATATTATAATCTGCTTCCACTTTTTCGGAATCTGAAGAATTTACAGGGCTAATCCAGAATTTTAATTTTGGGGAGCCATGATTACAAATTGGCATAACACGAAAAACAAAAGTGAATTACCCATTCGCCATGTTTTTCTAACATTTGTTGGAAATTGTATGATCATTACGTTCACAGATTTTCGAACTTATCTCGTTCAATTAAAAAAAAAAATAATTAAGAAAATGGCAAGCGAAGTGAGCCGTAGTTTTTACGTGTTTAATAGCAAACTTTACCAAAAAAGAAGCTAGTAAAGCTCCTAGTATGGTAGGTCGATTTGCGCCCTGTTTGACTATAGTCTTCATGTCTCTCAGGGGGGCGTGCTCCACAGTTTGGTAACCCCTGGTCTAGACATAAATACAAATTGGCTTAACCTGCTATTTACAAAAAGTTTGCCAAAAATGTTACGAGTATATCAGATTAGGTACTTATTTACAAAATAAACATCAATATTTCATCTTCAATTAGAATTACAAGTAGAATCTTCAGTTTTCTTTTCATTTCATTACCTCAAGGATTTTCTAAAGCCTTGCGCTGACCGAGATCGCTTGCGATGGCAAACAGTGTATCGCTGTCAAAGTTTGCGGCAGATAGATAGATAGAAATTTTTTATTGCACAAAATTAAAAATTACTGTACACAGGCGAACTTAATGCTAGATAGCATTATCTACCAGCTAAACTTTGGGTAATAGGGAGATAGGCTGGGTAGTGCACATATAAGAGGAGGGCTTACGTAAATACTTAACTAAAAATAAGCATACAGTTAAGTGACAACTATTATCACTAATACACATAATCAGGAAATTCCTGCATAGCAACTGCAGTGTGTGCGGATGTATGCAAAACCTTATTCTGAAACTGATCGCTCTCGTCATCGCCACCGCAGATTGCCTATATGTGCGCAAGGCTTAAAGTAAATCTAATTTTGATTCGGTTCCATTGTCCATCTACAATACAAGTATTCCGAACCGAATAAATGACACGAAAGATTATACATATTAGGACCCAACTGGGTGCAAAGACGGTAATTATTCTCAATTTACAGACATGCACATTTAAAAACTACTTGAGTAAGGGAAATTTCAATATTTAATGTAGACATTTATTTTATTTTAGACTACATTATCGCGCGTGTTGTTCATACTCTCGCCCCCTGTAATGCCTGCGAAACATAGTAATCGATATTATGTTTACAGTTTGCCAAAAAAATTCTAATGTTCTAGTGTACAGCAGTTTTAGAGTAGAAAACAATTTAAGTTAGTTTTACTAATCTAGAGTCAAGGTTTTACAAACGTGGTTTAATTAAAGATACTTAATGTATTTGGTATCTAAAGGTGACACAAACACAAAGTTTATATTCAGAACTGTTTTAAATAAATATTTATGACACAGCGTGATCTAGCCCCAAACTAGCTACAGCAGTAAAGCTTGTACTATGAGAAGCAAATAACTGATAGAATATGTCTTTTGGTATATACAATCAGAATATAAATTAACACCCAGTGCCACAGTGCCGAAATAATCTGCTTGTATTTTAAATATGTATTAACAAAAAAAATATGTGTATATGTATTATATTAGCTATCTTGTTACCATAGTACGAGCTCTGCTTAGTTTGGGGCTAGATAGTATCGGGATTATCTACAATATTATTTATTTGTTTATACCACGTTGTGAAATGGGGTTTAGTATTTGTTAAGTAATTTATATTAAAGATAAAAAATAATGGGGACTGGTTCATAATATAGGTTTTGAATTGTTGGTGAGTGTAAATGAATTCATACTTACTTTAGGCATAAACATCATTGTAAGCATAAGCGACACAAAAACGAATGAACATTTGAATGAAATAGGCATGACAATCAGAGCGAATGTTGTGGACTGCTTACATAACTTCTTTATCATTTTTTACCGCACGGGCCGATGTAACTCAAGTCAAATGATGGTCCGTGGATGTTGGATTATGAAGACCACATAAATTATCATCTCACATTCTGTATGATACATTGCCCGTGGTGTATTTCACTATAGCCAAGCGTGTGCCATAAATGTTCCTTTTAGAACATGGAACTAAGTAACTAATTATTAAAAGTACGTCCATTCCATTGGTAATAAAATGAACTGATTATGTTAAATATGAGTTTGATACGTTACCAGTCATCGGGATTCCATCGTGGCGACGCAACGACCTAGTCCATTGTGTCTTGAAGGCGGTGGTCACGTCATGGTTTGTGAAGCAGAAGAGAACAGCGACGCATAAGCCCTAGATAAATAATAATAGTTATTTGTTATACAAGAGTGTTGATTTGAATGATGAAGTTGATGACCGCGCAAGCGAAGAACTCGAAAGAGCTAAAGGTGAAAAATATATTTTTTTTATATTTTTAAATGAAAAATCTTTGCACTCGAGTGCATTACGTTTTTCATACCATCTATGCGAGAATATGACTAAATGCAAAAATTTAAATAGCGCGCGTCAAGCAAATTGAAATAGAAGTATTAGGTACACCAAGAAGGTTCCGAGTTTTTAACAAATTAAAAAAGGTTTTATGATAAATTCGGCACCATGGAGGTAGACGTAAATAGGTTAAATTATGTTTTAAATTCACAAACTATGCACGATGTTCTAAATTCAATTTTACTTTATCCTCTGGCGGAGTCTAGTTGGATAAAAACGGCTTTTGCACGCGGATATCGAATTTTCTGAGATAGTGGGATGAAAAATATTTTGACATGCCTTCAGAGATTACAACAATTATAAAGGGGATGTTTTGACTTAATTCTGGCGACGGCGGGCTGGATGAACTTATTAAACAGTCTGTTGTGAACCTATTTAGTATTTGTATTTGTTGTGGAGCGACTAATTTGTTTTTTTGAATCCGGTAGTGAGTGGGATAAAAACGTGGCATTGGTGGGAGTAACCCTGTAAAAAGACTACTCCCGATGACACTTCAAATGATAACCTGAGGTTCATAATACTTATAGGCAAAGGTGGACCCTAGATAGCTTAATCAAAATATTTTCAAGATCGAATCATTTCCATCCGTTTTATCGTCAGCAATTTTGAAGTCAGTCCCAAAGAAATCCTTTGGAAAAGTGAAATATCTCAAACGAAGTCTGTGGAGCGCTTACAGTACCCCTCATTCACGAAAGATCCTTTTCCTTTAAAACCCAGTAGCCTATTCAAATAACTTCGTTTTATGTGGGGGTTAACGTTTGTATCAGGATTACTTTGGTTAAATGCAATACGATACAGCTCTGATACGATATTTGCGTATTTTGCTAGCAAGTTTATCTGTTTGTTTGAATAAATATTTTTAATTCCCTTGAGTTTAAACTCTAGTACTTTTTTTCCACAAACATTTTCAATGATGTGCCTTTTCTAGGTTTGGTTTCACTCTACTGCTTATAGTTGAATGCAGAGACCACGGTCGATTTACTTCTCGTTCGCACATTTTGACCCTTATAAAGACCCTGTGCCTAACTGGTTTTCATACATAAGTAAACTTTTAAGTAGGAAAACGTATTATTAGGATACAAAAAGTTTTTTTTGCTGTACTGATACAGGAGATAGTTGCTTGCGATTTTCGAATAAATTAAGTTTAGTTATTTTTTCACGGAGTTAGATAGATAGATATATAAGACTTCATTGTTCACCACAAGAATAGAACATTACATACAACGAAAATACTAAAACTTAGAGAATTACAATTGGTGGTTTTATAGCTATGAGCGATCTCTTCCAAACAACTTTGCAGGAGTTCAGCGTCCGTCACCGTTTATCTATCTATATTTATAAAAGAAAGTCGTGTTAGTTACTCCATTTATAACTCAAGAACGGCTGAACCGATTTAGCTGAAAATTGGTTGGGAGGTAGCTTAGAACCAGGAGAAGGACATAGGATACTTTTTATCCCGAAAAGGCAAACGGGAACGGGGTGTTACGGGAACGGGCGAGCGAAGCCGCGGTCGGCCACTGGTATTATATAAAAGAAAGTCGTGGTAGTTACTCCACTTATAACACAAGAACGGCTGAACCGATTTGGCTGAAAATTGGTTGTGATGTAGCTTAGAACCAGGAGAAGGACATAGGATACTTTTTATCCCGAAAAAGTAACGGGAACGGGGTGTTACGGGAACGGGCGAGCGAAGCCGCGGGCGGCCACTAGTTCTTTATAGATGCAAGTCAGTTTAACTTACCTGGAGACTTGTCAATAACGCAGATACGATTTGGTAGACTTTTTCGAAAGCCGAATCAGGACCCGGGCGTAGTGGTATCAACACGAAGTGGAGTCCAAACAGTGGGACCTATGCACAACAAAGTATTACATAAGTTACTTTAGTCACATACCGAATATATTAATATTCGGTATGTTTGTACTTTCCTTTCATCGTATGCATAGCTTATACCATAATTGAAAAAAAGAAGGAGAAATAGGTTCACGACTTAAATTCTTAGGCACGGTGTCACTTCTAATATAAAACAAAGACCTTATTTTATCTCAAATACGTATTCACACTCTTTTTACACCCACCTAACCTATGCTACACAACAAAAACCTACACACAACCCACACATAAAATTGAGTCAAAGAATAAACAAAAATAACAGACAAAGGTCAAACTATTGACCGTTGTCGTCATCTCAATGCGTACAAAACGTAATTAATATGTCATGAAAAAATATGTCAGAAATATGTCATGTGATGAAAAGATAGTGGTTTATATATAGCAGGGGATTCGTTTTCTGCCCCTACTGAACTAATAATATAATTACTGACTATCAGTAATACAATATAACTACTGTACTATGTTGGTACACCTACAATGATATTTAGAACAGAGGTGTAATCGAGAGCTAAAATATTGCAAATTGATATAACAATTTATATCTACTATTGAGGATTGAGAAAAGTTATTATTATTATTATGTGCCCTCCGGGTCCCACTGCTGGGCAAGGCAAAGGCCTCCCCCCATTCCTTAAAGAAAAGTTATTTAGTAATAATTAATAATGGTAATAAAAGTAATAAAGTTTGTCTTGATTCCGTATGTCCGGTAAAGTTACGCCAAAAGTTAAATAGGATGCAAAAAAAACAAGTTAGTTGGTCTATTTCTAAACCGATATTCAGTTTGTAGACTATAATTAATAGACCACATTCCTTCCTTATAAATCAGCTACCACCATACTTTATCCTAACGTTAACACAAACTTCATTTGTGTTGATAGTGCGATTTATCGATCCGGACCGGTCAAGATCAAAATACATTTTATTGAATCGTTAAAATATTATATCAAAGTGCCAACAACCCTCGTGCTTATTATACCATTTTACCATTTTGATGACAAACGACCCAATTGACTAAATTGTAGTTAAAATTACCTATCTTTAAATTATAGGTAATTCACACACCTATTGGCATTCATTCTTTCACTAATATTCCACCAAGAAAAGAAAAATATTAAAATAATTGGCTGCAAATCACTCGAAAAATAAGTTTACATAGTGGTGATGTCTGAATACGACGCAGAAGGCAGAGCTACTTAATATCAACTGTACCATGTTTATGCAAATAAAGTTATTTTGTATTTGTATTTGCTATTATAAACTGAGCTGAGAGGCCAGTCAGTGTGTATTATTATTTTTACCAGCAATAGAGCGGCTCGCGCGGCTTTCTTTGCTGCCAGCGAAGCGTGTTGGTTCGGCGCCGGATGGAGCTTTGTCAGCACTACTCGCACCACGTTGATCAGGAAAACTGTGAACAAATTGAATGTTCAAATATACATATTCATATTAAAATACATACATATTCAACTTTTTGCCAAACGCTAGTCGGTTATAATAATATGCACTTATTATGTCACCTTCAGTAATTTGAAATAATTATACCTGCCTTGCGCTCATCTAAGCGTTCTACTGGCAATCAGTGAAACGCTGTCTTATTTGATCGCCCGTAGAACGCTTAGAGGCTTGATAAGTCTGTTTTCAGGTAAACATTTTCATCACACGGAAGTATCGGATCGTAGGAAAGTATAAAGACATACCTACATTGCTATAAAATTAATCAACAAATGGACCATTCGCAAGGCAAACTGCTGAGCAATCCCGTAACATGGCACGACAAACAGTAATTGACCACCTCTACCCACCACCACGTCGGCTACCCACGGCTACTAACACTAACTACATATCAACGTCTGGTATACCATAATATACATCACGTAAGTAGATAATATTGATACATAATGCGATTTGCAAACAAACAAGTGTGTAATGTATCATTTGTATCATTGACGATAACCAGATGCTCCAATTGGCAACTATCCATATCAATACAATACGAATAACTCAAACATAATTTTCTTTTTTGGTGTAGATAGTTTTCCTACAATACTCGTAAACTATGGATAAGATACGACTATACTAAGGAGTTACGAAGCCAACCCGAGAATTTCGTATTTTCTTTACACTGGTGGCTGTCAAACTTCAAAATTTTGCTAGTGTTGACCTTTATTAGGAAATCAAGGTTTTTAGAATCCAAAAAGCTATAAAATGAATTTGTAAGTACATATTCCTCTTTCAAATGACAACCGCTCAAATAGTAATTCTTGGAAATGTGAAGAGGAGCATCTTTCCAATAGTAGGCTTCTTCAGGCTAATGATGATGATGTTCATCAAACAAATGGTTATCTTGTGTCGAAAGTACTCCTACCTATAGCGCTAATAACAGAGCGCAAATAAATCGATAGGAAAAGCTAAGATTAAGGACCAAAAATAGAAGAATTGTGTTACGCAGGGTCCCATGACTGACTCGTATTAGTAATGAGTGCCTCTATAATTTAGAAGGTACCGGGCGAAAAATAAATTGTATACCTACGCTGACGACATCTTTTTCCTTGACAACACAAGTTGACCGTGCTATTTGTGTGTATTGGTAGGCAGGGTTAGATAAACACGGGGTATTTTATTTAGGTGCTTTTGTATTTTCTGTATAACAGTGATTGAAGTTTATTTTTATTTATCCTTTCGTAGGGAAGGAAATGGGACGGGTGATAAATAAAAACTAGTGGCTCGCTAACTGAGATCTCGCTATATGGGCGATCTAGTTCCAGTCTTACCTGAACTATGATATCATTGAAAGTGTAGCAAATGAGAGCTCCCGATAAAGAAGTTTATTAATTTTTATCACCTTATCTGTATCTCATAAACAAGGATTTAGGTATGTCAGCATAAAAATCGTTTGAGAAAGACAAACATTACGAAAAAGGCATTTATTTAGTTCAATCGTTTCGTTCATTCAAGCCGTTGTGATTTATGACGCTCTCATTCATCATGGTTTTTTTTTCATGCTAGTGCTCTATTAGGTCATTTATCATTATTTTGTAAGGAGTTTTTATTATGTCTTGTGTGTGCAAGTACTTAATGTAAAATAACTTACTCAAGGAAGCAAACAGCGAAATGACGACAGGGACGGTGATGATCCAAAATGTGTCACTGATATCCATCCAGCATCTAAACAAACATTTAAAACACTAAAACAAGTATTTTATAAAAAATCAATGCAGTTGTTAGAAATGTAGGTAACTAGGTATTCGCTAATCGCTTGGAATCGAATAGCATGACGCAAAGAAAACAAAAATATTATATTTTTGAAATATGTACTCGCGTTTGAAGTGTAGTAGTTAGTATACATGAATAAAAGAAGGAGCCCCCACTGTGATGTTTCGAGTCTTTGATTGCTCCGTGTAGCTCGACTACTACGGTCGTAGCAAATTGTTCGTAGACGTACCGTAGCAGTGTATTTTATCTGTTTATTTGACCTTATGAAAACTTATCAGTCATGTTTGTTTGTGTGCCTGTAATAGGTGTGCTAGGGACGTGGGACGTAATTGCAGGGACTTTGGAAACCACTAAAAACAGTGGAAAACGTTGAACTTTTATTTATTGATACTGTACGAACAAGACAAGGTTAGGAACCATGCGCACGGTCCGAGATTAAAAATCTATCCAATCATAGACAATATTACACTTCTATAAATGTTTTTATATTACAATTATTATAATCTGTGTTGGGATGCCAACAATGTTGTTGCCAGTTACCGTCATTTGTGGCACAGTTTCATAATAGTGACGCCCTTGTTGTGTTGGTGGCACTGTAGCCAAATAGTTAGCCGTAGCGTAGCCGTAACTTGTTAACTAATAGTTAGCCGTTTATGGATGCCACACGGTGCGTTGCAACGCGCCGCCGCCCGCCTAATTTTAATTTTAATTAAGATAATTGTCCCGCGGCTTAGTCAGCTCCGAACGTATTGACCATGTCTTTCTTGTGGATTAGGCCAACTAAGCTGTCACGATGGTATAGGTGCTGGGCAAGCCTATTCGATGTAAAACCCTGTCTCAGGCACTGTTGCGTCCCGTAATTAGGGGCATGAGTGTTCACCAGTTTCCCTTGACGCTATATAAATCATCTACAATTATCTATGCTACTGTTTCTTTAGCTACACTTTTGATCTTATTACTATTTATCTTCTATGGCGCTAGATTTTCCCATACTGCCTCAGTAAAAAAACACTATGCGTATGTAGGTATACGTTTCCATGACTAAATGATTCTGAAACTGCTAGTTTTGTAAACATTCGTAGACGCAGAGGTTACGCAAAGTAAACATTGATAATATATTATGATCCGGTCTTAATCAAGAGCTTTTGAAATAGATATGTTGAAACTTGTTTTGTTTACTTTGCATAAAAGATTTTGAAGCAGTTTCACTCACCACTTGTATGGCTCACACGATAAAGTAATTTACACTGAGTAAGTAAACAAAAAACAGTAGTTTTTATGAGCTAATACTTTGAAGTGTGTGTGAAATACAAGTGAAAACTGATTAATGAAATACCTGCTACACAAGGGCGCTTTTAAATCACTAACGTTTATTTAATATTATCGTATATTTTCACACCACGAAGGCATTTTTAATAACGCATATCATTTTTATTTATCTATTTATATTAAAACAAAGTTATAAATGGGTTATCGAAAGTAGAACACACAATAACACATAAATATACAAAGTTATGAATGAAGGCAATCGGGTTCACTCGAGCAAATCTCCCTTCAACTTTTCGCCATAAGGGTTTTGCCAATAATGAACCCTATTCCCCTCGATAGGTATTCAGAATGTTTGTGTTATGTGTGGGTTTTCTACTCAGTGACTACCTACAATTTATAGAGCAGAAGTAGGTAGCTTTTGCAAGATAATAAAGAATTAGTTAGTAGTAGTAATTGTCTCAAAGTCGTTAGTGTTAGTTGGTAGATAAAACTTCGTTTAGCATTTAACTGAACAAGGTATTTCGCGTATAGCCTAGATAGTATTTTTACTAGCACTGAGTATCAATCGCTAGGAAAAAGATCAAAAGTCGTTTACGCATGGCACCACCAATCGCGATTGATTACAGCTAAGTAGATATCATCCATAGAATCACTTTGTTGTAAAAAACAATATTCACGCCGAAGTATTAACAAAATGTACAAAATATTGATCTATCTACAGACCGCTACAAATGATCTATAGTGATAGCTCAACTGATCGAAATCAGTGCCAAATGGAAGCGTCCTCAAGACTCTGTTGTAGCGAAATTGTCATGCCTGACAGCCCGACTATACTATTCCAGCAACACGCCTCATTCGGGTTAATACTGAATCCTCGTTCAGTTTTCAAATAAAAAAACTGATAACTCTAAAGTGGATTCAGCGATCGCCTGAATTAATTGTGTAACACACACATAATTTATCTGCGCGTGGAATATTATCCCCGCCATAGGAAGCACTGTCTTATGACTGTCCGCACTGTCTGTATTGTATTCTATAGGCACCTTTTGGCTGTACTTACCGCTCGGTAGATCCATAAGCGTTCCGCACCACAGCATAAACCAAAACGACGAGCAGAGAAAACCCCCATCCTAGGGCGATGAACCACCGCATTGCTACCTCGTCCTTGACAAACACCTAGCAAAAAGATTATGTTTATCCATAAAACTCCACAGGCTGAAGTTGTGTGACCTTTATTTATTACTAGTATTCGCACGTGGCTCTGCTCGAGTGAAACCTATTTGGATAAGAAAAATCTGTATAATAAGGTCACAAATAAGATACGTATCTTCTAAATTTCAGCCAAAATCGATCAGCCGTTACCGAAATAACATGTGTGACAAACATAACAACTTACTCAGACACTTTGGCGTTTCTATTGGTCTAGTATTCGTTAAATTTTTATGTTGTTTTGCTGTGGAATAGGAGGGGAATGGGAAGGGGGGCGCCTTTGCCCAAGAGATATGAGAAGGCTCATAATAATTCACCGAAAGAGCGAAACGACTAAATTTCGAGATTGGCCAAAAGTGATTTTGACCGGCTGTCTGTCTACAGAAATCTAGAATTTAGTCTGATGATTGGCCCCTCCAATCATCAGACTAAATTCTAGATTTCTGACTTCCTCCAAAATGGGGGGAAAATAAGACTATATCTCTATCTCCGCTGTATGAGATCCGATTTCGACGATTCTTTTTTCATTTAACAGATACCTAGTAGCTTTAAGTTGGTCTCATAAAAATTTGGCCAAGATCTGATGAGGATCTTCGGCATGATATGCAGAATAGCTGTTCAAAGTGCAGTTAATTAATTTTAGTGTGCTAGGGAGGTTTACAGCACACAAACTCACTTGTTTTCATTATTCTAGTAAGCGTTTAACTGATTTTGAACATTTGAAATACAATACATTCCTCATAATTATTTGCGGGAAGTCGGTGGATCGAAAGGGCTCAGAAAGTTCTTCCTTAAAATGTGTAGGGAAGGCCTATATCCAGCAGTGGGCTTCTTCAGGCTGATGATGATGATGATGAATCCTCTTCATCGTAAATTCTTTGCTATTTGCCGCGTCGAACCGAATTTATGAGACAGCTATGGCAGAGAGCAAACTGTAGTTTCACCTACTTATTTCATGGCTTACCTACTCGCTGTAGTATAAACTTGGGACACAAGCACAATTTTCAATAAGACGATCACGTTTTTAAAGGGTAAGTTTGCGAAAGTCATCAAAGTATTATTGCTAAAGTAGGTACTTTGTGGATTAACTTATACCATTACCAGTGTTTTTATAGAATCTAGGAAGAACTTTGTGTTATGATTGCAGAAGGATATGATACTTTTGTGAGAATTCAACCCTTACAAACTGGAGAGATAATTTTGAAGTGTGATAAATGAGGTTCTTTTTGAATTTATAAAAATCTATTTTAATTCTTAATATTCACACGCTTAAGGCACTATGAAATAGAGTTTCTTTCTACAAGATCACCGATGTAAACTTACCACAACTAGAGCAATGTGCAAATGCAGTCCCTCGCAAAACATCCAGAAGTAGCTTGTGACCATAAAGTAGTTGGTAATCACGTGCAGCACTTGACACCATTCCTATGGGAACGTACACAATTATCGTATCTCCTAGAACACAACACTGGAGATAAAATTACTCGCACGTCTCTGATGGTCGCATTTATACAGAAAACAGGGGGCGTACTCATAAAATCCGATACAACTAGGTACACAAGCCACACCTATCAATGACACTCATAATTCTCCTTAGATCTCTCCTTAGATCTCGATATCAACATGCTGATGGAACAATAGGAGGAGGAAAATAGCATATGGGCCTACTAATGTTAAGTAGTAACCATTACCTATAATAAAGCATTAATACGCACGTCAGGAACGTGTCCTTCGTTGCACTGCTCTGCGTTTATCAACTTGAGGCATACAGATGTTCAGCCTTACGTGCCAGTAATTTCACCGGCACTCACACCCTTCAAACCGAAACACAACAATGCTGCTTCACGGCAGAAATAGGCATGGAGGTAGCAACTCTCCAGACGAGCCCTTCACAAAGAGCTCTACTACTACTGATGACTATTATCCTTATAGATTGTAAGTGGATATAAGATTATCGAATGCTAAATACATGAAATTTCTATGCTTAAAAAAACTACATGCACAACACCACATCTCCTTTGAACTATGATAAAATTCACACATGATAATTTTTAAAGTAATACAAGATGGTATTTATTTATTTTTCATTCATCATTCATGGTATCAAATGAAAGGGCTTGGCAGTTGAATGTCCAGTCTACACTAACGTACAGGGGTTTTTATTTTTTTATAAAATAAACTTGTTTTACTTTACGTATTTTTTATATTATAACTGTATTGTTATAATAGCTACCTATTATATAAGCATAACTCTTTGTTCTTTGAAATACGCGCTATTACAAAAAAAAACAAATATTTGATTTCATATCATCAAGTTATATTCGGACTCCGATATTCCAAAGTTTGTCAATGAGGGTTTTCCCTTGTGTACTATGTCTATAGAAATTGGTTCATAAGCTCTACAAAACTTTGCGACATGATATGACTGCAATATTGAATGGGACAGCCAGCGTACTAAATTTAGCTCTGCCTTCTGCGCCGTAGGTCGTGCGTTCGACCCCCATCGAGAATAAATATTTGTGTGGAGAACGCGGATGTTTTTTCTCCGTCTGGGTGTTCTAAGTATGTATTTACAAAAAAAAGATGTACAAGGCGTTTAAGTCAGGGCGTGATATTGTTGTGTGGACTGTCCATCAATATTTTTTTTACATCAAGAGCCTGCGTAGAAAATGGCCAAAAAAATTGACGAAATGTTTAAACTTACCCAAAGACTCAATTTCATAACAATCTAAAAAACACTGTGACCTTATTGCCTGCCTTTTTTGCGCAAAGAAACGCGCCGATCCGTTTTCAATATGAAAAAATAAAAATGAGTTAAGTGACTATGATTTCAAGCATGGGCCTCACCAATCTCTTGGTAACTTACCTAAGTAGGGTAGTACGAATATTTGTGGTACTTACGATATCTTTATATGTATATGAAAAAGAATCCCAATCACCATCACGAACCTTCCAAAACTACAAGAACTAGAGATTTTGAAGTTGTTGAAAAGGTTTGTCAAGTGCCGAGCATTCCCTAAGAGTTATTCTTCGAGTGTGATTAGGATCCGATGGCGCAGCGGTCAGTGCAGCCCCGTACCAAGGAGAAGGTCGCGGGTACAAATCCCGCTCGGGTCTTAACTTTTGGGACATTATAAAAAGGTTTGTCAAAGTTTGTATGGAATGCGAGTGAAACTACACTATATGTACAGGGCGTCCCACGGATATGCCACATGGAGGCAAAGTTTTTGAATATTGTAGATGGAACATTTTACTGTAAGAAGACATTATTTGAATTTTAAAAGTTTAATTCATAGATTTTTTTAATTATAACTTGGTTGCTTCATCATAAGGATTATTTTATGCTAAGTAACATAGTGTCAGAAATAAAAGGAAGACCATAAATTTTAACATTTTAAATACCAAATTAATCAGTTACTTATCAAATGACCTAAAAGAAAAACAATGAATGCAGTATTTTTTTTTTATTCAAATACTCAATGTGTTCTTTCAGTAAAATGTTTCATCTACAATATTCAAGGTACGTTCCCTCCATGTGGTATGTCCGTGAGAGGCCCTGTATAGTATTCATTATCTGACAAGAAGTAAAAGGATAATTTCTTCGTCTGTCAGAAAAATAGGATTATTAAAGATTATTACCTTGTTTTCCTGCACGACTGTTACTTCGTCGACCACGACCTTGTACCAAATGATCCAAAGGATGTTGTTCAACGCGAACGAGAAAAACAAGTGCATGTGGATACGAATTCGAGTGCACTGGAGCGATCTGAAATAGGCAATACTATTTATTATCGAAATACATTTATACCTAAAACTATTTCTCTAGGCGTCGGCGATCACTGAAACGCTGTCAAATTTGCCAGCGATATTTGACAGCGTTTCACTGATCTATCGCCAGCGACCTAGGTGTGGGCAGGCCTTGACTGGCTCGCTATTTAGGAACTAGTGTCTTCCTTAAACACTTAAGAACTAACAATAATTCTATACGTCTGCAAAAGAGGTATATTCATAATAAATATTAAAAATATTACTCATTTACGCTAGTGCTTACCTAAAAAATAAAAATATCGCTAAGGAGATGACGAGTGCTGCCACGGATATGGAGTAGCCAATCACGTATAGGGAATTCACATCAGTCCGAAACTGTAACAAACATTAAAGTGAAGACAACCGTCGATGTACCTCTCGCTTGTACATTTTGACACTTTGAAAAGTCACTAACCTTAATTATCGAAAATCATGAGTATGAGCATGCCCTAATAACAGTTGTTTATCTCAGATTTTTCAAGCAAAAATTTGATTGACAACTGTTAAATATTTGGTTGATCGATTAGCAATCCGTGATACCGGCCCTTAATTGAATGACCTGTAATGTACTAGGTACATGTTGTGTCATTAGACAAATATTTTTTTTCATTTCAGAATATTAAAAGTATGTAATTGGTCGATTACCAATCCGTAAAAAAGACCCTAGGCCTTCAACTTACTCATGGAGCCTCCGGGTCATTACAACTTAATCTCAATATGTCTTATATTAGCTAAGGACAACACAAACTTTCTTCATCCTTTGGGACCTATAGTTTGGGGTTAAATAAACAAATATTTTTAAATGTTTTGATCACCATCTTATTTCGTTGGTAATCGATCGAGACTGTTTTGGAGGTTACATTTATATTTTTAGAAGAGTTGTTTTTTAATCCGGAGTTTTACTTCAACATTCAAAAATGTACTCTGTACTTATAGAAACAAAGGTTTTAACGGCGTGTCGTTGTTCAGTAATTATGAACGGGCACAGACTCGTCTAGGCGTCATTACTTCCAGGACCAGCTTCCAGGCATGTTTTGTAGGCTCAAGAGCTTTTGGAAACCCGTTGATATTATTGCAGGCTGTATTGCGGGGAAAATGAATTCTAGAGTTGAAAGACAGAAAAAAACACAAATAACTTGCCCTCTTATAGTTGGTCGTAGAACCAGGTACGTAAGGCACGTAAGGCACGTAAGGTTACTCATTATAGGCTTTTCGTCACAGTTTTTAGTGAAGGTAAGACAGTAGCCAGTCTCAGACAAGTCGATTATAATTTTTCATGTGCTATACGCAAATTGACCTTCAAGGGAAATGGTTGGCCGGGTTGAAGCCCATCGGTGTACTGATTTACTTCGGGTCAAGACGCCCCTGCAATATAACGATGAATATGAAGATGGCTCCGTAATGGCTCCATTCCACGCGCGGTCGATCTTCGGGATGTATGGCTAATTTTACACTATTTCCCCGTTTTTGGTTTAAATTTAACCGTTTACGTTCGATGCAGTTTAAGATCATGTTATTTTAATTGATATGTCAATCTACTTACTATTAAGTCTTCTACGTCAACACAGGAGGTGTAGTTAGTCCAAGGCCTCTTCGATTCCGGAAAATCAGGATGCTGCATCCATGTTCCATTTTCAGAGCATCTGCGGTTAAATTGACGCTATAAATTAAACTCTAGTGGCTAGAGCAAACTAATTAGTCTTGAGATATAACATAGTGCTTTTGGAGGCCTTTACGGCTTGTTTACACTTAAGGCCTGCGCACATCTAGGTGATGGCGATGACGATCACGTGAAACGCTGCCAAATATGACAACGATATTTGACAGCGTTTCAGCTGATCGCCTAGATGTGCGTAGGCCTTTACTATTCGTGTATTCGCTGATAAATTTATTAGAATTGTATTTATGATCATGCATTATCATAAAAGATTGTACGCCCGAAATAGGTAGACTAAACAAAATTACTTACTGCAAAGATCTTCTCAAGATTTTTTTAACGTAGTTATTTGCAAAGTCGAATTTCGTAACCTCTAAAAGCCAACTGCTACACTTTATTTAAGTCATAATCTTATGAGTTCGACTCAAATTCAGTACGTGATTTGCTTTCCTCATAAATTAATATGAGATAAAAGATAAATATGATATAATTTGAAAAAGTTAAGATTATATACTTATTTTATAGTATTATTTATCTTTTTTTAGTTTTTAAACATTTTTAGCCTATATAAGTCGCCCTAAGGCCTCCGCTGAGTGACCCAATGTCGAATGACCGCGCGAATCTTGTCGATCAATTATAGAAATCAGCGAAGTAAGCTATGCCAAAAACACTTACTGTTAAAAAATTGCACCCCTAGACAGTTCAAAGTTTTCAAAGCCTTAGCAAGTGTATAAAACTTACTTTTTATAGACGGATAATCGAGGATCAAAGCCGTAGATGAACTTGGGGCAGCCCTGCACAGCAACCGCGCCTGCGGGAATCTGGTCCCAGCAGGAGAACCCATCGAACAACCGCGGGCACATTGGACCATCTTCTGCAAATTATTGATCGAGTGAGCGAAGCGAACGAAGATCTTACAAACAACTTGGGCAATTTGGCATTTTATGTGTCATATGAAAGAACTTTGCTTGAACATTCCAAAACCGTTTTTAATGTTTTCTAGGACGCTCAGTTTTTTTTATATAAAAAAAGGTAAAATTAAGATAACCAACGATCCGAGAGCCCTCATCTCTAAGAATTTCGTTGACATCAAGGTTTTTCTACTGGTCGGTAATTTTTTTTACATTTTCTTATTTTTTTTTCTTGAAATAAACTACCTTACTCATCTATCATAAAATGGTGGAAGCGGCCTGGTCTGATGATGGAGCCAAGGTCAGTCCAACGGAACTCTTTAATCAATTGGCCAATTGAGTTAAAACTTGTTTGCCATACAAAGTTAGTGAGGGATAGCCAGCGGCAAGGTCAAATAGTAAATCTGGACAGAAATCCTTCTCAAAGTACATATAACACAATGCGTGATGGTGGCATATTTGTTAGGTATTTATTTAGGTACATAACTTTTCGGAGCATTCGGATCGCATCACGAGATTTCAGTTCGGGCCGAACTACTAGTGTGCTAGTAGTATAACGAAGAAAAACATCGTAAGGCAACCCGCTTCGTCAGCTCCGCAAGTATTGACCATGCCTAATAATGCCTATCCTTTAGATTAGACCTACATACTGAGAAGAGGTATAGGTGCTGAATAAGACTAATCCATTGAAAAAACTATCACACAATCAATGCAACAATGCAACGTCCTCCCCCCCCCCGGCCTGGCAAAAGTTTGTTGCCCCAACCTAACTTTACCGGTTGAGCACCCTCTGCGATTGTCCAGTAACGCTGTATGAATCGTCAGACGATCACCAGCATTTAGCCCATTCGAAATAAAAGCTCCCGCCCTCTTTGCTTGGCACCACCAAACGCACTGTCACATACCTACCTACCTAAATAATAAACCTCTCTTAAACATTTCCCCCAATTAACTCATTTTACAGTTACTTTAAAATTCGTACTTACCATCATATTTCTGACCTGGCACCGGCACGCTGTGAGTGATGTTGGTTAAGTAGTAGCAAGCCCTCACCAGCAGCTTGAAGAATTCAAATTTTTCCTTTTTGGCTGACTCAACAGAGTCGCTTGAGTTTTGCATTGCTCGATTTTCAATTTCCATATCTTATCACTGCCAAAGTTGGTGTATGCTTTGGTAGTACCATTTTCATAACAGCGAGATTATCTGAAACAAGGAGCAATAAGAGCTTATAAAATGCTGCTGACATTCTGTTTTGGTTCTTACAAGGAGTTCTTACATATAGGTATAAGGCTATCACCTCCCATGGATGTTGTAAGATGCGACTAAGGATACGCATGGAGTTGGCAAAGCAACATCCCTAATTTTGTCGTCATCAATCTGCCTGCCAGACAAAACGTGGTGACTAGAGAAAACAATTAATGAACAGTATGAAAACCCCTCTTAATATGTGGGAAGCTTATTTCTAGCGGTGAACAGTTCGATGGCCCTACAATAAAAATAAAAAAAACGGACCAGTTTTTTTTATAAATTTAAAAGTACTATAAGTATCAACTACTAAAAGTACTCTAAAAAAATGTGCCAGTTTTCGTTTAAAGTTTTAAAAGTTCTATCACGTCACAGTCCTGTAGAATAAATGGGAGGTATCGGTTTATTCAGGACAGTCATAGTAAAAAAAATTTTTTTTTTTTTTTTTTTTTAAGTTGTTTTTAGTTAGAAAAACTATCATATCTGTTTGGTCTTAATACACAGCTACGGGTGGCACCTATGTGTATTGCACATCATCGGTCTGAAGTAGTCCACTGGATAAACATACACACAGACAGCCTCCCCCTACATACAGAGGTTCATCTTGGTCCTACGTTTCATCTTCCAGTTAGTAATTATTCAATCATTTTAATTCGCCAGCGGAAGTCAGTTCTATCGAGCTAGTAGGTAATATAAGAAAATGGGTACTCTATGACTCAGTGGTACTCTAAAAAAAAGGAAATGTTAATTGTAAATACACGTATTTCTGTTACGATCGTTTTTATCGCACACATGTTCAATATAATAGAAGTATCTTTGATGCCGAATGTTTTCTTAAAGTGCTTTCCAAATCTTAGTACGTACTTAAAACTATGCGGGTACGTAAATTTACTCAAATCAGTGCATTGAATAGAAGAGAGTTGATGATCACTGTGCTCAATTTAATTAAAATAATTGCTGAGGCGTATAAGGTAAAGACAACCGTCGTTGTTCTCGCTCTTCAAGATTTTGTGCATAAAATAAATGTAAGTACGTAATAAATTAAAGAATGAGCTTACGACTGGGGTTTTTGGATACCGTAGTACCTTAACATTCTTTGACAACTATTTCTCTACTCAACTACAATTGAAGATGGCTAAGTAGCCAGTAAAATCTTTCAATAACCATAGTTAGGTACTAAAGTAGCTAATTTTGTTAACCTTCAAGTCATTTTTACTTTTGCCAAGTAATCTTTCATCATTGGCCCAAATTGTTGATTTTAAAACGCATATCATTTCATAAACATTAGAAAAATTTTAATGGCAGCATTAGCAAAATAAATCTTTGGGAGTTTGTTGAAACGAACATAGCTATCTTCGTAGCTTCTCACAATTAATAAATAAGGTTAGACTATTTCTAGAATACCAAGCAGGTGCTTTAGCTAAATTATTTACGATTCTTTCACCAAACCAGTCTGCCTGTTTAGATTGGCGCCATATATAAAATGTAATTTCTATACAGTTACATTATATTTAGTCCGGAAAAGTAGCAATGATTGGAAAAAAGAAACCAAGTGCGAGTCGGACTCGCGTACGAAGAGTTCCATGCCATTATTTAGAAAAACTGCAAAAAATAATGTCTGTTGTTTGGGAGCCCCACTTAAATATGTATTTTATTTTAATTATTTTTTTTATAAAAGGAAAATTATTACTCAATATTCTGTGAATATTTTATGCGTGTACTTGTTGCCGTTATGAACATCGAGCAAAAACGAGCAAAAAATGCTGTATAGAGTAAAAAAAAAATACATCATCCGTGAAAATTTCAACTGTCAACTTATTACCGTTCATGAGAAACAGCTTGGTGACAGACGGGCAGACAAACAGACAGACGGACACCTAGTTCGCTGGCGGTAGCGATCAGTGAAACGCTGTCAAATATTCGCTGTCTAATCTCAAATCTGACAGCGATATTTGACAGCGTTTCACTGATCGCTACCGCCAGCGAACTAGGTGTGTTCGGGCCATAAGTAATAGGATCCCGGTCAACTTTTAGGATACGGAACTTTAAAAATATATCTATAAATGAAAAGTCTACTAGGTTTACCAAAAGCTTTGTAGAATTACACTAAAAAAAAGCAGCCAAGTGCGAGTCGGACTCGCCCATGAAGGGTTCCGTAGCATCAAATAACATAATATAAAGGTTTTTGTAGCTCGTCGACAGGTAAATTGCGGTTTACGATTTATGACGTATAAAAAAAAAACTACTGACTAGATCTCGTTCAAACCAAATATCGTTGAAAGTTTGCATAGTAATGTACAACATATATTTTTTTTAGTTTTATCATTCTCTTATTTTAGAAGTTAGAGGGGGGGGGACCAATTTTTTCCACTTTGGAAGTGTCTCTCGCGCAAACTATTCAGTTTAGAAAAAAACGATTTTAGAAACCTCAACATCATTTTTGAAGACCTATTCATAGATACCCCACCCCACACGTATGGGTTCGATGAAAAAAAAATTTTTGAGTTTCAGTTTCAAGTATGGGGACCCCCAAAATTTATAGTTTTTTTTTCTATTTTTGTGTAAGAACCTTAATGCGGTTCACAGAATACATCTACTCCCCAAGTTTCATCAGTCTAGCTCTTATGGTTTCGGAGAAAAATGGCTGTGACACGGCCGGACAGACAGACAGACAGACAGACAGACAGACAGACAGACATGACGAATCTATAAGGGTTCCGTTTTTGCCATTTGGCTACGGAAACCCTAATAAAAAAAAAAAAAAAAACATACATACAGCCGAACATAGAACCTCCTCCTTTTTGGAAGTCGGTTAAAAATATATTTTCAATGGGTGAAAAAGTATCGCAGCGTGGCGTAAATAACAAAGACACAGCTGTTGAAACCATTACGGCTCTCTAAGTGATCGAAATAGACTAGACGATCATGACACATAAGCTGTTCGCCGGTGTGGTTGCATTACTCATCTGTCGTCTCTCCACAATCAGCTGTGAACAAAGATTTCGGAAAACAAAACTATTTTTCATTATCTGTAGGCCTACCACAAGCTCTGTCTGACTCTGTCTCTGGCTCTGGTTTTGAGTCTGTGTTAGTGCTCACCAGTGTATTAAACTGTGTATGTGACATTTCGACGTAGGATTTATTTAGTCAACACTCACACAAAATCAAAACCAGAGCCAGAGACAGGGATGTTGTCTTTGTGGCCCACCAAGTTCAGTCCCAAATTCTTGATCACTGTGGCCTACATTTAAGCGTTATGACACTGTGACCCGATTCGTAGTACTTACAAAGCAGGCACAGAATATGTATTGTTATTATGGTATACTGAGGAAAGTACAGTCACACAAAAAACACTACAGTAACTTCTTAGCCCAAAAATATGTTTTATTCATTATTAACAATTAAGTTTTTTTCCTAAAGCACACCCATTATTTCAAAATCCCCATATTCTTAAAAATCCACAAATTCATATAGAAATCACAAATAATCCCCAAAACCACAGAAATACCCACAGTATTAAAAGTCCTAATTATAACAAAATCTCTGAAATCCCCGAAATCTCCCTGAGTTCCCAACAATAAATTATGTAAAAAGATAAAATTTGTACCTGTTAAATTTAAATATTAAAACCTGTTAAATTTATATTAATACAATAAATAAAAAAAAACGCAATGAGTATATCAGGGGAAGTTTGAAAGTAGCGCGAGTGACAGAAGAACTGAAGAGCAATAGGTTGGCGTGGTACGGGCATATCATGAGGAGGGATGAAAGTCATGTGACTAGGAGAGTAATGAGTATGGATGATATGTGACCAGAGGTAGACCAAGGAAAACATGGATGAACTGTGTGAAATTGTGAATTACATGGAAAAGAGAGGAGTGAATGCAGAGATGACGGCAGACAGAGGGAAATGGAGGAAGAAGACATGTTGTGCCGACCCCACATAAAGTGGGATAAGGGCAGGAAGAAGAAAAAGAAGAAGAAGAAAAAAATATATAACCTATATTTTTTTTCAATATATACAACGTGTACCAAAATATGTGTACTATCCCGAAGAGGGGTGAATTTCCACCCCCCGGGGAACAACTTTTGTTCTACGACTTTTCGAACTTCGATTGGTATCTCTGAAAAAAACTGCAACGAAGTTTCAACATGAACAGCTGACTTTATACAAAGTGACAACCCTAAACTCAGCTACAGAGGTAGTAGGTAGTAGTAGTAGACCTACAGAGGTAGTAGGTCAAGGGGTCAAGGGGTTACAAGGATAGGGTTGTCAATTTATTTAGGCATTATGAAATTAAATATTTTTGTATGGGAAACTGAAAATAGGAATTTTTAATTTTCTCCCCCCCACAACTGATCACCATTGTGGTCTGAAACCCCCCACCTTCGCATAGTACACATATTTAGATACACCTTGTATTTTTGAATATAAATAGAGTAATAAATTTAATAAATACAATACATTTTTCTTCTGACTATACTTATAAGGCGCATTTGTTTCCACAAAATATATTGGGCCACAAAGACAACCCAAAACCACTTGTTTTTGCTACTAACTTCAAGTCCCAAATTTTTGGGCCACAACGACAAAGAAAATAAAGCAAAATGGGCCACAGTGTCAATGGGCCGCAAACCTCGGGCCACAAAGATAACATCCCCAGAGACAGAGCCAAACAGAGCTTGAAATAGGCCTACAGCTTGGAGAAATACACTACTGGGCATGAACATATTATTATGCGCTATTCCGTACATTTTAGGAATGCATCATTTTGAGTCCTCGTCCACCGACTTCCCGTATTTTTTAAAATGCTGCCGGATTATAGCTAATTATCGCAGTGAATAAAAAAACCCAATCTGATAACAATTAGCGACAACATAGTTACTTCATAGTTAATGGAGTATCTCCATTCAGTCAGTTTGCCAGTGTCAATTGAGCATATATTACATAAATAAAATAGTTTTAGTCAAGTCATTGAATAGACAAGTTGGCTGTCATTAGCTTTGAAGAAAATGGTGGCGGTTTTCTTCAAAACCATCGAGTACATTTTCGTTCAAATCAGGATATCACATTATTACACTTTCATTCCTGCTCATACTTTGTGCTAAGTGCCTTTGGTAATGTTGGTTAAAATACCACCGAAATTACACAACAGAGTTCAAAATAACACAAAAGATATGTGACTTCCCAAAATGACAGAAAACTAATCCGATACCTTCTCAGTTCTTCATGAAGAAATCAATGTCAATACTAATAGAACAAAATTAACATTGGTTTTCCACAAGGCTCATCACTCCCACATAGTTTCCTTGATCGAAACTAATTACGCCTAAATTAAATTTAAAATAAATTATATTTTTTTTATAGCTACTACGGTACGACTCCTTTCTCTATCTTTTGGGAAAAAGATAAGGATTATTTGTCACGATAACACGATGATGGAACCAAGTTTACAAAAGCTTTTTACGCCTTGTATTTCAGAGCAATTTCAATTATTTTCAGCAGCATTTCAGCTCCTGACGTTTAATTTGTTGGCGAAGAGTTAGGTTCAGGGCCTAGATAACGAACGCATTTTGACATTTGTGGTGTTTACGTATTGTATCGATATTCGACCTTATTGTGCTATGTCGTAGGGTACGATACGTTACGTTACCGCCGAGTTCCTACGTGATAAGACCCCAGTGCGAATTACTGCTGGCGTTTGTTAAACAGCGTAGCAGTAATCCGCTCAGTTGGTATAACAGTGCCCCAAGACTTAGTTTTTTTTTGGTTTTGGTTTTATGCATTATGAAGAAGAATAAGCTTTGTAATACAGAGGCAAGACACCTCTGTGTACCCAATGTATTTCTTTACAAAAGTGGATAAAATCAACACACCTTTCAAACAACACTTTTTCATGCCCAAGACAGCATTTTAATATTTTTAGTATTATATCGATATTTATAATGCAAAAGAAACAACCGTTTTTAACGTTGTCAAGCTTAAAAACACAAAGTTCAAAGTCAAAGGTAACGTAAAAAATATGTTAGCAGACCATTCACCCATGCCGTGCCGTGATGCTTGCAGGGGACATCTGTATGCCTACCACAAGCTCTGTTTGACTCTGTCTCTGGCTTTGGTTTTGAGTCTATGTGTGTGTTGACAAAATAAATCCTACGTCAAAACGTCACACACACAGTATACTGTGTGCAGTATACTGTGAGCACTGACATAGACACAAAACCAAAGCCAGAGACAGAGCCAGACAGAGCTTGTGATTGGCCTATTGGGTGGCCAAGCTGAAACTGGAAATTGTGACTTGTTACCCTGCCTTTTATGTCAAGGGCTAAGCCAGGTGGCTACTCCTGGCCTTCCAATGCACGTGCAGAGCACACATTCCTCACTCGCAATCAGCCTTTGTACGTCACACAAACCACTTGGTGAAAAATTCCAGGTGACATTTGTATTTCATTTCCTGAATTCTTTAAATCCCTGGACACACGTCAGGCTTTGTTTTAAACTGGGAAATTCGTTGCTACGAATTCGTCCATGTTAGTCAAAGGGACAATTTGTTTGAGAGTTCGCGCTGGGAGTGCTTTCTATGTTTCAGAGCATATTCTAACTAGTATTTTTATTATTGCCTCAGCGTTTTGGTCCTCTACATTTTTATTTTATTTGAGAACAAAATCTAGAGGGCTTTTGTATGATTGTTCCAACCACATTAAGGCCCGGTTTCGAGGATGAATAGCCCAACTTATAGTTAATTTGCATAACTTTTTTAAACATAGCCGTTTAGATTTTTCCAGATTATTTTAAGGTTTTAATTTTTATTAGTAATTTTCAAATATTTTTTATCAGTGGTGATGTGCAGTGAAGTCTGGAATATGATTAATTTTGAGCCTTCTGAATACCTAGGTATGTAAATAGGTATTAAGAAGGCATATTTTTAGTACTTAAAATGTTCTCCATTGGAGGTGTGACAGATAAACGTTTTTTCTTTCTTTCTTCTTTCTTACCTACAACAAAACAAAATGTTTCCTAAATTGATAAGAAGTCCAGTTTGGTTGAAATTGGATTAAAGCTCACACGAATACATAAATAACATGGATTCTGCGCCGCGAAATCCAAGTTAATTAGATAAGTACTAGCTAGCTACTCACCTTTGATGAAGATTGTGTTTCTCCAATCAACATAACTCACAAAGTAAAAATCACTTGTTTCCACAATTCAAAAGAATGTTTATTTTTTGTTTAAAAGTATTATTTAAGTGAGTTTCATGTGCTTATGAGGCAATAAATATTTTTATTATTCCACTGTGGTATTTTATTTTTATTATTGTCATAAAGTTTCACGTGTGTATCGCGGGATACGATTCGCGAGATTAGGGCAGGCGACCAATCTCCGCGGTGGCTGAACACGGACTGAACGGTATAAAAAGTACTTCGTGGACAGAACTTACGTCACGCTGGATTAGAGTAGGGAACTTTTATTTTGTATTCTATGTTCACAATGCACTAAAAATGTACCTTGAAGAAGTTTTTTGTGTTTCTTGAAAAACTAAAACCAAGACACATAATCAAGACTAGATTGCCTTGCACCTGTGCTTTGCAGCGTAGTGCATAGATAGAGCTTGAAATTTATTCGTCTGTAAATAATGTTCTTACCAACTAACTTGTAGATATAACGATGTCAAGCGTGATTAGGATCCGATGGCGCAGCGGTCAGCGCAGCCAACCAAGGGGAAGGTCGCGGATTAAAATCCCGCTCGGCTCTTAACTTTTGGGACATTATAAAAATCTTTGTGATTTCTTTATGTGTAGTAAACACTATAAAATCAATAAAAAGTTTGTTTGTTTTTATTGTTATTGGGCAAAAACTTCCCTTATTGCCCCTATATTGTACGTCCGGAACGGACAAACTATAATACCTGTGCCTGCCTAGCCATAGACAATACGATCTTTTCTGTACAATATAACTATTACTATTGCATAACTGCAATAAATATTACTGATTTCTGACCACAGGGGATATTTTTTTATGGCATGGAGACATACCACCATGCATCTAGTTTGACAACAGTCTCTTTTCAAAACAAGATACTAATCACCAACTTGCTTGATTCTTTGGAAAAACAGCACAAAAAAAACCTCTTTGAGGTGCACTTAAATCCTTTCACCACACTTGTTTAACATGAAGTAGAGGAAAAAGACACCGTTCATTTTAGAAGACATATTTTCATCCAGCATGTTTCTACTGTGTTGTGTATTTCAGTAGGTTTTACGATAAACATGGTTTACTACGTAGAGTATTTACATACGAGTAGGTACGTATACACACTGTTATGTACAGTAGTTTGCTAAAATGCTTTGTTTGACTACTCCGCACCGGTTCATAGGCAATCTAAAATAATGTGTGTTGGCGCTAGTCTTATGTACTCGTACTTTGCCATGAAACCCGGAATAGCAGACGAGTCGTCCTAAGTTATTAGCAGTAAGTGTGTTTATAGATTAGGCGTATTTTCTTCGCGCTGAATACGCACTCGAGATATGAACTTAGACACGCAAATTCTTGCGTAATTATTAAAAAAAAAACTAAAACTAATTAAAACCTTAAAAATCTAACAAAAGTGTAGGTACATGAGATTATGTTATTTAAATTTAAATTTTACATCGCGCTCTTATTAGACTTTTTAAACTTCTTACCGTTGTAATTGGGTTTGCAACCTCCTTGCTGAATAAAACGTTGGAATTTGGTTCAATAACCTTCTTGCTGTTTAGAAAGTTGGAACATGGTTGAATAAAAATGTGAAAATAGAACTTGTTTTTTTTTTTTATAATTAGACTGCTGTCAGTAGAAAGTGATTCTCCCTATGGCTGAAAGTATTACTTTCAATTAGGCCCCTCAGGCAACTTCAGACCTACTTTCCGAGTAGGTATGGGCAGTGAAAAGTATTTTGCCATCTCTATTTGTTGCCATCAAAGTGGCAGTGACAAGAGACTTACTAGTGAGCCACTCTGAATATAGGTAATTAGTCACCAGTAACATAATTCTAGTTCAAAAGTCCGCGCAAGATAACTTTGCGCGTGATTGATGGCGGAACACAAAATGGGCTGGAAATATATCTCGCGATCACAATGAATGGAGAAATCAAGCTTAATGCAAATTGATTCGGAAATTATCTGCAGTTACTTTTTTTACATTTTTCGCCATTAGCCACGCGCAGAGTTATCTTGCGTGAAATCTAATAACGAACGGTATATGATACAAATCTCCTTGATCCAACCTTCAAGGATCGAAGGTGTCATCAACACTCACCTCAACATAAACATGACATGACAAAAGAAGACGCCTATCTTATTATTATTTATTTTTTGTATCCAAAATTATTTACGCGTATGACAAAAGATAATAAACAAGATTTATTTCATTGAATTTTCTAAAAGATTGAACAAAAGCTGCAGCAATGTCGGTTTCTTTAGATTCGGCATTAGATCCGATGGAAGAAATCCGGTTTCGAAAGAAAAACGGGGCTTTATGGATTGAAATACAAAAGGAAACTCATTTCACATTCGATGAGTTGGAACGTAAGTTATAGCTATGTTGTCTAAGTTATAGCCATTATCACTTCTCACTTAAAATTGGCAGCGGTTGCTGTATGTCTAAAGACTCCATGCTTACAACTTGCCTATTGCCAACAAAAATACAGGTAAAGGTTGTTGAAACGTTTTAATTTTGTTGAATCGGTTTTTCTTTCAAACCGACTACGACGCTATCGGTCTGCTATGCTAAATAACAGCTATAGGACCTTTATGAATAGACCCGTTAAAACATTATTGCGAATAAAAGAATAGCATGGAATGAAATAATAGAACAGAACATATAATGAGTAAAATTGAGTGAGGGCAGGAAGATGGTGTAGCAAAGTTTTTCCGTATTTCTCACAAACCACTGAAGTCATCATTCGTTACTATACAATTAAAGTGCCATTTATGCCATATAAACACAGATTGTAGTAGCCATACTCATATTTTTTTTCAGAGATAATGGTGATATTTTTTAAAATTCAAAAACGTGATGAAAAACCTGCCGCTGCTGATCTGATATCCAGGTAAGACTAAAGATCAAACAATACCGAATGTTGACTGCTTCCTACCAAATGTGTCCTTAATCATAGGCATCCTAGTGGATATAGTCAAATTCAAAGGGCGTTCATTCTATTCAAACGCAAGGATTATGAAAGTAAAGATTTATATACATATAGATCCTTTGAAATCTATAGGTAAATCTAAATAAGCCAGTTATATGCGATCAAGTCTAGAATAACAGACAAGAAACTTACGGCTACTTAGTAGTACTAAGGTGAAAACTACCCATTAAATACAGTTAGAACTCTGTTTAGCTTTATAACACAGAGAACAATAGTCTACGATTAGGACGCCATCTGTCTTAACCCCGACTAGTGATGTGTGTCGTTGCCCAGTATCAGTAGACTAGTGATGTCCTATTCCTAAAACCGTCTAAAGATCACAAAATTACTTATGATGAAGATTCGGTGTAATGGCAATTCAACTCATACTTTGAACTTCACCGTTATATTGTTATGTATTAGAAGAATCAAACAAAACCAGTAGGAAAAGAATCATTCCCTAAGTTTATTGACCTTCTCTTCTCTCTTTCTCTTTAAGATGTTTCAAAGGGACCCTTGTGATTCAAGTGATTAAATGGTTTTGCCCCGAAATCCCTGAAATGTATTTCCACAGAACACATTTCCGGGACGTTCTACATACTGGGCTGGGTATGACCGACTCGTACATGATGGAGCGAGTGATGGTGGCACTGGACCGAGGCACCTCGCCTTTCGTCACGATGGCCACCTTCGCGAAAGCCATGTCGCTGTACCTCCGCGGAGATCTTGAAGAGAGAATTACTTACGCTTTTACGGTACAAAGATAAATCTATAAACTGTTATGTGTTCATTCAAGCAGAGAGGAACTAGAAATGTAATTTTATCCACTGCGTTGTCATTTCTTTAATTTTGTTTCACGATTTTATGGCGGTGTCGTGTACCAAAGAGTTTTTATGCCCAAAAATATATGTACACTATGCCAGTGCTCTCAAACGGTGAAGGAAAACATCGTGAGGAAACCGGCATATTGTAGAACCTACAAAGTTCGAAAATGTGTGTCAAGTGCACGAAAGCGAGCCTCTTTTAGGCGCACTTAAAATCCTTTCACCACACTTGGTTCAAAAGAATCAGTGACACGATAAGAAGAAGAAGATGGCGGTGTTGCGACTTTCAGAGCAGATTGGTTGGTCGCACTGTACAGAGTTATCACGGTAGTAACACGCCAGTTGGTCTATTAAAGTACCATAAACAAAGTAACGCAGTGATTTGAGTTACACTCCGTGGCAGCTGAGTAAACGTTCCACAAATAAGCAGTTTTTGTCTTACACGCCGAACAGTGTACATAAAAAAGCAGCCAAGTGCGAGTCGGACTCGCCCATGAAGGGTTCCGTAGCATCAAGTAACATACTATAAAGGTTCTTGTAGTTCGTCGAAAGGTAAATTGCGGGTTACGATTTATGACGTATAAAAAAAAAACAACTGACTAGATCTCGTTCAAACCAAATATCGTTGGAAGTTTCCATAGTAATGTACAACATCTATTTTTTTTAGCTTTATCAGTCACTTATTTTAGAAGTTAGAGGGGGGGGACCAACTTTTTTCCACTTTGGAAGTGTCTCTCGCGCAAACTATTCAGTTTAGAAAAAAACAATATTAGAAACCTCAACATCATTTTTGAAGACCTATTCATAAATACTCCACACGTATGGGTTTGATGAAAAAAAAATTTTTGAGTTTCAGTTTCAAGTATGGGGACCCCCGAAATTTATAGTTTTTTTTCTATTTTTGTGTAAAAATCTTAATGCGGTTCACAGAATACATCTACTTGCCAAGTTTCATCAGTCTAGCTTTTACGGTTTCGGAGAAAAATGGCTGTGACATACGGACGGACAGACAGACAGACAGACAGACAGACAGACAGACAGACAGACAGACAGACAGACAGACATGACGAATCTATAAGGGTTCCGTTTTTGCCATTTGGCTACGGAACCCTAAAAACGGCAATATGAAACTAACTGTTATAATATTTCAAGGACCAGTTGTATCACACGTATGGGAAACTACTGATTACGAGTAGTAACTATTTCCCGTGACTTCAACCGCCTGGAAAAGTACATTTCTATTTGTAATCGCCTTGAAATAAAATTATTCGAAAAAGCTTTCCCATAGATCCTGTTTTCTACACCCTGGGATCATCATCATTTTAGAAGAATCTATTATACTCGTTGATAAGCTTTTCAATCAATTTTATCACAGGTTTAATAATATATAAATAAAAGTGGCCAAGTGCGAGTCGGACTCGCCCATGAAGGGTTCCGTAGCAACATGTAACATAACATAAAAGTTCTTGTAGTTCGTCGAAAGGTAAATTGCGGTTTACGGTTTATGACGTATAAAAAAAAAACTACTGGCTAGATCTCGTTCAAACCAAATATCGTTGAAAGTTTACATAGTAATGTACAACATATATTTTTTTTAGTTTTATCATTCTCTTATTTTAGAAGTTAGAGGGGGGGGGACCAACTTTTTTCCACTTTGGAAGTGTCTCTCGCGTAAACTACTCAGCTTAGAAAAAAACGATATTAGAAACCTCAACATCATTTTTGAAGACCTATTCATAGATACCCCACACGTAAGGGTTCGATGAAAAAAAAAAATTTGAGTTTCAGTTTCAAGTATGGGGACCCCCAAAATTTATAGTTTTTTTTCTATTTTTGTGTAAAAACCTTAATGCGGTTCACAGAATACATCTACTAGCCAAGTTTCATTAGTCTAGCTCTTATAGTTTCGGAGAAAAATGGCTGTGACATACGGACGGACAGACAGACAGACAGACAGACAGACATGACGAATCTATAAGGGTTCCGTTTTTGCCATTTGGCTACGGAACCCTAAAAAGGTTAGAATATTAAGATAATGTAAATAAAATATTTACTTAGTGTGAGTAGGATCCGATGGCGCAGCGGTCAGTCTAGCCCCGTACCAAGGCAAAGGTCGCGGGTTCAAATCCCGCTCGGCTCTTAACTTTTGGGACATCTTTTTTTTGGATTGATTCCTTTTTTTCGTTTCATTTGCTTCTGCACATGCACAATTATCCTTCTTTCTACGGCTAATGCTTTGTAAAATCGTATCAAAAGCTAAACAAAAGCTTAATTTCCTTACACAAGACACGCTCGGCTTAAACTATACATAGTTGCATTTTGGCAAGCCCATTCCATCTAAAACACTGGTACACGCAGTATAGCGTCCCGTAAGTAGGGGCATGAATCGCTGTTCTTCTAGGCTTGGTCGCGTGAAACTGCCTAAGACGGTTCAAAGTTAATCCTTGGATTCCATTCTTCTTGGAATGAATAAAACATATTTGTCTTTGACTTTGACCATTTACTGCCCGTGACGCTTTATAAATCATCTACAATAGATGCAAAGGCCTGTTTGCTTACTTTGGCTTTATTGCACACCCGTGTTGTGATAACTATTGTTATATGCACGCACAGGCAACCACAATTGCAAGTTTTTTTGTACTTTTAGTCACTTTTCACCAAATTTCCGATTGATTTGGAACCAGCTTAACTTTGGTCTTGTTGCCATGTACACTAGCTTTTGTTTCAGTGTTACGATTTGCTCGGAGAAGGCTACCTACGCCGTGAGACCATGTACCAGTGTATGAAAAAATCTTTGGCCAAAGCTTCGAGGGACGATGACGTCGAAGAGGCGGTCAAAGTGAGCGTTCATTTCTTTTATAGCTAAGGGTCGTGAGTGAGGGTGAAACCCACGCCAATTTCTAAACCAGTATGTGTCTGTCTCTTTGTTACATTTTCATGGCTACGGTGCGATTTCATAATATTCTGTTAGTTACTATATAACAAAAGGTCGTTATAAATCCAGCATGTTCATCAAGGGTTACCTTGCTGTGATGGCCTGGATCTGCGTTAGGCTGCCCTTAATTTTGATGCCCGATTAGTTTTTTGTTAACAAGAGTTTGGTGAAATCGTGCCTAAAAGACAACCGAGGAGGAATAAAAGGGTCCTAAAAAACTTTCTAAAATATCCATTCGAAATTCAAGATTATGATGTACCTACATGTATGTGTTTTTGTTTTTTTTTTTTTTTTTTTTTTTTTTTTTTGGGGGTAGATGTGAAACTCCGCATACATATTCTAAAGACATTATTTATACTAAAAATAGAAAAACCTATATTTTCAAACGTTTTATTCTATTAACTTATGCAGTAATATTACATACCTGCCCTAAAGTGTTATCCAATCACTACATTAACTTTTCACTGCCTAAACAACACTTCAAAAATTGTTCACTGAGTTGGCACACAAGATGGAGGACATCAAGAACTCTATGTCCGAATTGATGAACTCCTTCACCCAAAGGATGGGTCAATTTGAGAGTGGTCTGCAGAGGACGGCAGCACCATCCACCATTGCAGGGCTAGCAGCTGAGTATGCCGACTTCAAGGCATTTATCACCGGAGCGTTGCGAGCCCTTCAAGTGCAGATTCAATTCATGGCTGGAGAAGTTGACAATCTTGAGATGCGAGGGAGACGCAAAATTTTATTGCTCCATGGTGTTGCCGAGGAACAGAAGGAAGACATCACACAGGTTGTTGTGAAGACTGTGACTGAGCGGCTCGGGCTGAATAGTTTTGGAGCATGTGACATTAGTCGCTGTCACCGAATGGGTCGCATTACAACACCAGATCGTGCCCGGCCTATCCTCTTCAAGCTTCGTGAGGCGACCGTGCGAAGCAATATCTGGGCGGCTAAGAAAAGTCTGAAGAGTACAGGTATAACGTTATCTGAGTTCCTCACGAAAGCTAGGCATGACACTTTCATGGCTGCGCGAGAGCGTTTCGGGATCTCGAAGTGCTGGACGATGGAAGGCACCGTGTACGTCTTGGGAGCAGATGGCACGCGTCACAGGGTGCGACGTGTTGAGGACTTCGCCTCTATCGCAGGCCCGGCCGTGGAGGCCCCCCGGGCCGCAGCGGCGAAGGAAACTTCAAAACCTAGGCGGGCGGCTGCATCCAGGCGTGTTTAGGTGATCTATGTGACGAATGAGTTGCCTGCGTCCAGCCAGGCTTGGAAGTTTTTTGCATCCGCTTACGCCCAGTCCACCCACCCACATTAAATTTTCTATTTTTTGTTTACCGGCGGATGTGATAGACTGTTAGCGTATTATTTGACAACTTGCTTGTCGCTTATTGTAAAGAACAATCACAGTCACAGATTTTGTGTGACAGCTGACATTGACGTTGATGACATGCCACTGCGTTGTCACGGTTGTCAAGAATGCTACTGACTTGCGTTCCATTTCACGCGGATTATGTATCTACACTGTCATTATATTTCATTTATTGTGTATTTCTATAATTTGTCATTGAATACTGGTTGGATGATTGTTTGGCGATGTAGGTTAATTTCTTTTAGTTTATTTTTATCGTATACAGCACAATTGGCAGGTGATGTAATAGCCATCATTCGACTTATCTACCTACAATAATAAGGTAGTAAGTATAATAATTATTTATTAATTTATATTATTTAGTAGTTGCAACTTATAATTTATTTTATTTATTTATTTTATATATTTTTATAGATACTTAGTGTAATATTTTATCTGTGTTAATTACTATGTCTGGATATAATAGTGACGAATGTAGTTCCGATTGCGATGAGTACGTTTCCTTTACCGATGGTGATTCTAGCACCGACGACAGTTTTAGTAGCATGCCTTCTTTAACCGCATCAATTGACTCTTTTCTTTGTGACGTTCCCAAGAACCTCAACATCCTCCATATTAATGCTCAGAGTATTCCGGCACATTATCCTGATTTACTAGCCTCTTTTGAAAATAAAAACATACACGCTATCTTAGTTTCTGAATCTTGGTTCAAACCCTGCCTTCCTTCTACTTCATATTCTCTTCCAGGCTTTAAACTCATCCGTAACGACCGCACTGGTGTGGTGGGCGGAGGTGTCGCCATATATCTACGTGCGCATTTTCCTTACTCTATAATCAGTATGTCGGCACAACCACCACCATCCAATGCGGGTGAGCATCTTTTCATACAAATTGATCTTCTTCATACCAAAGTCCTCCTAGGAGTGTATTACTGTCCTTCCTCTAGCATTAATTTTTTTCTGTCTTTTGAAACACTCCTTGAGAGTTTTGTCGCTTCCTATGATCACTCTATTATAATGGGTGATTTCAATACATGCTTACTTAAACAAGACTCTCGCTCAGCGTCACTGAAATCTCTTGCAAGAGCTTGTAATCTAGATATTCTTCCCTTGTCTGCTACTCACTTTTATCCTCACTCAACTCCATCTCTTCTAGATCTGATTCTTGTCTCTTCACCTGCACTGGTTGCCAAGCACGGTCAATGTGCAGCGGAAGCTTTTTCTTACCATGATTTAATCTTTATTTCTTACAAAATCCGTCCTCCCAAAGCAAAGCCCAAAATAATTATGCAGCGGAATTTTAGTGGCATGAATATAGAAGAACTGCAACGAGACGCTGATGCTATCGACTGGGCGCAATTAGCCGCCGAATCCTCAGTGGATGCTAAAGTAGAACAATTTACTTCTATTTTAACCGAACTCTACGACAAGCATGCTCCTCTGAGGGAAATTAAGCTGAAACATCTGCCAGCTCCCTGGATAACTCCTGAACTCAGGTCTCTTATGAATAAAAAGGTAGTAGCCAAGGCACAATTCAAGAGAAAGGCGACTGACTACTATAAAAATAAGTATTTTGACTGCAGGAATCGCTGCAATAGAGTGTGTCGTGACGCGCAACGCCGTTATATCCACAATTCAGTTGAAGATTCTGACCCTGCGAAGGTTTGGAAATTTCTACGGTCACTAGGGATCGGGAAATCACGTGAACCAGATAAATTTCCTCATAATCTCGATTCAAACTCATTAAATAATCATTTCACTCCTGCTTCAAATTTTGATACTAGAACAAAATCTCAAACATTAAATCAGCTTTCATCTATCCCGATTCCTGACTATCCATCTTTCAATTTTAATCAATTCACTGATTGTGATGTTAAGAAGAGCATTGCATCTATTTCATCTAAAGCTATCGGCAATGATTGCATTAGTCGGAATATGATTGTTCCCATCCTTGATCAAATTGTCCCAATAATCCGACACATCCTTAATATCTCGATCTCCTCTGGTGTTTTTCCTACTCAGTGGAAAGAAGCACAGGTTACTCCTTTACCTAAAAAATCCAATCCAACTTCTTTCTCAGACTTCCGTCCCATCTCCATTCTTCCTTTTCTATCAAAAGTTTTGGAGCGCCTGGTCCACCAGCAACTCAGCATCTTCCTTACTAGAAACCATCTCCTAAATTCCTTCCAATCTGGTTTCCGTTCTGGCCATAGTACTGTGTCTGCATTGGTTAATATAACTGATGATATACGTGAAGGCATGGAAAATGGACGAGTTACTGTACTAGCGCTATTAGATTTCAGCAATGCTTTTAATAATGTTGATTTCGAAATCCTCCTTGCCATCCTACGCTCTCTTAACATATCTCCAACGGTGATTGATTGGTTTCATAGTTACCTGTGCGGGCGTCGGCAGCGTATTCGTATTGATGATTCGTACTCATCGTGGTGTAATATATCTGCCGGTGTACCCCAGGGCGGCGTTTTATCACCTCTCCTTTTCGCAATTTTCATAAATACCATTTCTCAACAACTAACTTCATCGTACCACCTCTATGCAGACGATCTCCAGATTTACACGCAAGCCCCCGTCGAGCAGCTGCCTGGAGCGATCCGTGCCATAAATTGTGATCTGAGTCGCATTTTAGACTGGAGCAAAGCGTACGGTCTTAGTGTCAATCCACTCAAGACACAAGTTATTATTGTCGGCGGTTCGCGGATGGTGGCCAGGATCGACTGGGATTGCCTTCCGCACGTAATATTTGATGGCATGCATATAAAGCAGAGTGAGACAGTGAAAAATTTAGGGATCCTTATTGACAGGAAACTGTCATGGGGGCCTCAACTCGCTGAAGTTAGCCGTAGGATGTTCGCCTCTGCAGGCTCACTTAGAAGACTGCGAAACTTCCTGCCCATCGCCACCAAAATTGCACTTGCGCAGTCACTCCTACTTCCGATTCTCGACTATGCAGATGCTTGCTATTTAGATCTCACTGAACAACAACTCAGTAAACTTGAGCGCCTACAAAATTTTGCAATACGTTTCATTTATGGTCTGCGCAAGTATGACCACGTTTCCGAGTTTCGTAGTAAGCTCAAGTGGTTACCCATACGACTCCGCCGGAATACTCACATCTTGAACCTCTTGTATAACATCCTTTTCAATCCAACTTCCCCTCCATATCTTAAAGAACGTTTTCAATTCCTCCATCAATCCAACCCCCGATCCCTTCGCTCTTCCGAAACCCTCCAACTTAGTACACCTGTTCACTCCTCCTCTTACTTCAAAAAATCCTTTACGGTGCAGGCTGTTCTACTGTGGAACGCATTGCCTGTTGCTGTCAGACATGCTAAATCGCTATTTATATTCAAATCGATGGTCAAGGAACACTATTTGTCCTGTTGTCGCTAAACTCCTTTCTTTCATCTTTCGCATGTAATAATATATATTTTATGTTAGTATGTATATATTATGTGTAGAGTATATTTATATATATATATAGGTATATATATATATAGGTATATATATATATATATATATGTATCACTATGGGTAGGTATACATGTAATGTAGTATGTAGGTATAGTAGTATGGCTAAAATAGCCTTTGAATAATGTAAGTATTTTATAATTATATTTCTTGGTTTATTTTTCTTTTGTATTAGGTATGTAGCTAGCTACACATTTTTGTGTTTTTTTTTTTTTTTTTTTATCCACGCACACAAATCACCCCTTTTAAGTAACATTAATCCAATCCATCCACGGTTGTCTGGTAGAGATCGCTGCTTAGCGATAAGACCGCCTATTGCTTTTACAAATAGTTGTTAAGTTTTTATGTACCATTGTTTGTTCTTATGTATTTGTGAGCAATAAAGTATTTTCTATCTATCTATCTATCTACACATAACACGTGTCTTATTCTGACAAATGGGATTTTTTCTATTTTTTATGCATATTATGTACATACATACATAAAATCTCGCCTAAGTCCCATGGGGCTAGGCAGAGATAACGAATCCCACATGCTACGATCCTGAAATACCACTTTCGCTTTGCTCACTCGCTTAACATTCTTCATACATGCTTGTCTGTATAGGGTACTCCTGACCTGGCCTTTCTCTAAAACATCTGCTATCTGATCGAGATACATGCACCGAAGTCTTCCTCTTCCATCATTAGTTCCATTCACACTCACCTGATGCACTTTAATCTCCTTTCATCCATTCTCTCTACATGCTCAAACCATCTTAACATACCTTTCTCTACTCTCATCACTACGTCTCTACGTGTGAAAGAAGAATTTTATATTCTTGTTAAAGAAGCTGTTAGAGTTCTGATTGTTCTAGGCAAAATCACTATAAAATATAGAAATCGGTTGCCTAAATATTTCCACACAGGTTTTTCTTGAAAAATGTTTTACAAAAAAGTCACAAAGTACTGAAAATGCAAATTCGAATTGGTCCGGGACTTAAACTTAATTATAATGCGGTTTACTGAACTGTCTCCCGAATTTAATCACTCACTGGCCCAATTTATAATCAATAAGGATTACCATTGTTTCCTCAGTGTAAAATATGCTAAATGGAAATTTTACACCAAATTCCCTTCAACAATCTTGTTTTATTTGTTGAAAGTAATTATTAGTTTATGGACACGATCAAAGTTCAACTATACTACGTTATTAGTTATTATAAAATAGATATTTACTTTTATAAAGGTAAGTAATTTATTACCCCACGTTCTAACTGTTGCTTTGCTTATTCTAGATTTTGCTTATTCTATGCTAAGGAGCGTATTATGTAACCACCAAAAATTTTATACATTTTTGTATACTGCACTTGCACTGAAGGTAATGAACAAATTCGACACCCATTCTGCAGGCCTATTAGCTCAGCGGGCTAGAGCGTTGTGCTATGAGTCATAGCACAGAGGTCGTGGGTTCAATTCCCACATAGGCCCAAGAAGAATCTCGTCGCTCTTAACAAGCGAAGAGATTCTTGTTTTGAAGTTTTTAAGTTTATTGTGTGAAATTTAAGTAATTTTAAAATGTCTTTAGATTATTTGAATCTAAAAACACAATTTGTTAAAATGTTGCTCTGTTGCGTTCAAAAGTGGCACCCTCTACCGGAATTCTGCTCAACTAAAGCAAAGACCGTGTCGGAAAAAACCACCCTTGCGAGAGTTAATTTCTCGAACCCCAACTGAGAATACCTCCCTCTATTGGGGTTCGAGAAATTGGTGAAAACGGTGCAAAAGGGAGAAATGTACGACGCGGCGTCCGAGAGATGGCATTATTAATGACATAACATTTTGATTCAACAAAATATTTAGAGCTCTATGAAACTCGTTCATCTAATAAATACAATCTGTAATACATAACACCTTAAAATCAATCTGCAATATAATAACATAGTTTTAATACTATTAATTAATAAAAACACGCAAGGCATTTTTAATGTTTTTTCAGAAGTGGTTCCAGGTCTCTTGTAATACTCTCGTAGAATTATATAAGATAGAAAGAAAGAAATAAAGAAAACTTATTTATTTGATAGACTTGTAAGTATTTTTATTTTGTTCTTCATTCACTTCTGTATTCTAAAACAATGATCCCATTTCAGCTTTGGTAGCCTCATGGGTATGATAAGCTAACTGACTTGTACCAACATTGACGTGCCCAAGAATATCATTTTTTGTCGTTTCCGAGCCTGCTCCCACAATCTTCTTTCAAAAATAAAAATATCGTCCTGCTAAGGCTTTTTCGGCCGCAACGACGCGACGCCGTCGTCTTTGAGTTTTTCTAAGTGTATCGATGCTCTCCCACGCATCGGGACCGTCTTTAATAAATAAAGATCTAAAGAAAGGTTAAATAAATATAATTCGCTGACGATATTTCCTCTTCTCTTCAGTTAGGTTAGGTTCAGGAAAGTTTGGGTCAAATATGTGGAATATTTGACCCAAACTTTCCTGCGAATAGGTCTGATTAGACTGAGAAATTGTATAGATGGGCAAGGCACCCGCTTCTAGAGTTATTATATCCGGGGCAACATAGTGCGCCTTAAAGTTTGAGTGCAAACTTTCTCCTATGCTATGACATTCTAAAGTCATATAATTGTAAGCTTACCGAAATTTCACTCTGCAAAACGGTAAACAAAGTTTCGCAATACCATTTGCTTGGAGTTATACAGTTATAGTGGACTTCAAACTCGTTCCTAGCAAGATAAAGCTGGAGCTATGATTTATTAAATAGACGTGAACGTTCAATCTAATTACTTTAGTAACGAGAGTTTCATGAGCGCCACAAAAATGGGATTGAAGTAACTCGTTTCTGGGCAACATTAGGTAGGGCAACTGGGCACATTTCGTCTACGAAATGTTGTTTTCATTTCTGTGTCTCTCTATATTGTATTGAGAAAAGATGAGGCAGCATAAATACGTTACGTAGAAACGAGCTATTGTCTCATCAATTTTCCATTTTTTTCCAATGAGAGAGCCACGTGCTTACACGAAAAGAACATTTGGTAGACGATATAATATGTGGTAGCAAAACTCCGACTTCGGATACAGGTCACATTAGGTTTCAATTACTCAGTAGCGCACGTAACCACACTCTATGGTTAGCATTAGCCTGTACACCACTATTTTGCAATAAACAAAATAAGATTTCAACAGACGCTGAACACGTTGTACTCGCAACAGATCCTTAAAAATTATGCATTACAAACGATTGTGCATTTTTCTGCTGTGCGGAAAAATGACAAACAGTAATGTCTGAACCTTTAAAATACTACGCAGGTACTAAGCTGGTTAAGTTCAGAAGATAATAGATCCGAAGCGCGTAGTGTAAGTACTATGAAAGTAAAGGACCTACTTACAGAGAAAGGTTGATGTAAATAGCGACACTAATGCACTTTTCAGTGATTGGTTCACTTGCGTATTTGCACTCCGCATTTTTCTTTTATGAATGTTTTAAATTCACTAACACTCATAATTCATAATGGTCCTACAACATGCTCTAAGTTTAGCAGTTCAAAAATTCTTCTTCTTTTTCTTAATGAATGGCATCTGTCCTTTTCGGATCAATTTTGCCAGTGTCGAGTAGTTTAATGAGAATGAGATTAATGATTTATTTATTTTTATTTATTTATTTATTTATTTATTTATTTATTTATTTATTTATTTATTAGGACATCCAACAAAGGAAACACTTGAATAACAAATAATACTAACAAAACGTCTTAAAACTATGTGTCCCTCCAGTTATAGGATGCCACAGCATGCATGCACGCATGTAATATATTATGCATGATAATATATTACATAGATAAAATACCTTTCCGTCGAGTCGAGTCAGTCAAAGTCGAGTCGGTCCTACTTGGCTGTGAAATCAAAATGATTCGGTGGTATTTGAACCAATAGTACCTACATTGTTACCCGAGGGTTGAAAGCCACGAATTTAAGTCCCGAGACGGGTTTGGCGCCAATGGAGCTCAAGGGACTTAAATAAGTCTTTCACCCGAGGTAAACACTGTGCTTTTCATTACGAATACAAGGAAAGTAAAAATAAAAAGATGATAGAAAAAAATCGGCCAAGTGCAAGTCGGACTCGCCCACGAAGGGTTCCGTAGTAGTAAGTAATATAATATAGAAGTTCTAGTAGTCGGCGAAAGGTACATTGCGGTTTACGATTAATGACGTATTAAAAAAAAACTACTAACTAGATCTCGTTCAAACCAAATATCGTTGGAAGTTTACATAGTAATGTACATCATATATATTTTTTAGTTTTATCATTCTTTTATTTTAGAAGTTACAGGGGAGGGACCAACATTTTACCACTTTGGAAGTGTCCCTCGCAAAAACTGTCAAGTTTAGGAAAAAACGATATAAGAAACCACAACATTATTTTTGAAGACCTATTCATTGATAACCTACACGTATGCGTTTGATGAAAAAAAGTTTTTTGAATTTTAGTTCTAAGTATTATAAAAATTTATTGTTTTTTTTTCTATGTTTGTGAAAAAATCTGAATGCGGTTAACAGAACACATCTACATACCAAGTTTAATCAGTGTATATCTTATATTTTCGGAGAAAAGTGGCTGTGACATACGGACGGACAGACAGACAGACATGACGAATCTATAAGGGTTCCGTTTTTTCCATTTGGCTACGGAACCCTAAAAATGAGTGTAAATGAAGATTGAATTGCCGCCGTTCTGCTTTTTTTTCCCCTCAGGCAACTTTAGACCTACTTTCCGAGTATGAGCAATGAAAAATTACTTGAGGTCTTAGCACAAAGTGTGAACAGTTGGAATGAAAGTGTATTAGGTGATATCCTGATTTGAACGAAAATGTTTCCGATGGTTTTGAAGAAAACCGTCACCATTTTCTCCAAAACCAATGACAGCCTACTTGTCTATGACTGACTTGGCTAAAATTATTTTATTTATGTAATAATATCCTCACTTGACACTGGTAAAATTGACCGAATGGACAGATGCATTCTAACTAAGAAGAAGTATTTACCGTAATTTTCAAGTACCTATGCATGATATTACTATAATATTTACTAAAGGAAAGTTAATTAATTTGAAAGGGAGTGTTAGCGTCTGAAGAGAAATGGGGAGAAGGATTCTTAATGGACTGAATTCTGGGACATTTTTATGAATGGATGAATAAATTCCTGACAGCGCTTTTATCATAATGTTTAGAGTAACTATATATCTTACTCGAAACATAAATATGATAAAAGCAGAAATCATATGTATTTGTTTTTACATTATAGGTAAAAATATTTTTTTATAGGAACGTTATGAATTGGTGTAGAAGTTTTTTTTTGTATTGTTAGTAATTTTTTGTATAAGTGCAAATTGGCTGTCAAATGTCTAAACTATCTAAAAATGTAATTGAATGTGGTTATGCATGGTTGTAACCATTTTGTATCTGTTTTTCTTTTGTTTTTGTGCTGCTGTAATTTCAGACTGAACAAAAACCTAAAGCGCTTTATTCTCGTGTGTACACATACACACTTGAATAACGATCAAGAGCTCTTTTACGCTGTATGGAAAAAATAAACAATTAATCTATCCCTACTGCAAGGGAATCATTATATAAAAAATCTGAATATTCTGAATATGTTTTGCAAGTTTGTTTTTCTCGGCACAGTTGTATGCGCCATGCTTGTTGTTCAAACTGGAATTTATAGGAGTAGATGTAATGTAATTGGAAGATAAAACGGTCTATCCTATTTTACACTAATATATTTTGTAAAAATATGTACATATTCTCACATAGTAAGAGTCTCAGGGGATGTCGTATTTTTTTTTGCATATTCATTAATTTAATAAAACTATTATGTAGGTAAGTATTAGGTATAAATTACAACATTGATAAGTTATCAATCACGTATACAGATAAAAAACTTCGAGTTTAATATTGTTATAAATTATGAGGAACGAGAAATTCTTACAAAACCTACTTACAGAGGCTCCGCGGTAAGTTCGCGCGCGTAGAAACGTGATAACTTCTATTTACTTTCACTTGTTTATATATTGTAAATGCTTGATTCCAGGTCTTTGTTTCATTATTTTTATTTAGAACTGGGCGCCGCGCTCTTTTGTTTGCTGAGTAGTCTTTCAGTGTTAGTTGCATAATTATTTGAAAGAAACGGGTATTTTTCGCGATTACCTTTATTACTTCCCGACCCGACCGTTTCGATAAATTCCCGTTTCTTCCATATAATTATGCACAAAGATCGCGTTAATTTAAAAAGTGCCAGTGTTAGTTGGTTTTAAATATCTTGTACTTTATCCATGCTTGGCCCACCTGGACCGTGATCTATATACTTTGTGCATCTGGCACGGACAACGAAACATACCCAAGACCGGTTTCATGGATGATTAATCAACTGATCAAATAATTGAGTCATTTATGTCAAATTTTTGCTTCCAAAATTTGAGACTAAAATATTCGCCTTAGTTAATAGGTACATTTTATGTCAATATGCTGTCATTGTTACTTATAAGGCAACAAAAATTTTTTTTAGCTTTTTTGTTACTAACCCGTTTACCGGGTTTACTGATGACATGAGTTTCATAAGAACCAGAATTTACAAGGGAACTCGACTACTCTCGCAAAGTTATTGCAGAATATAGATAGAAGGAGCACATTTATGCAAAATAAATCTCGTTTTGTAAGTAATTTTCCTTCTGAATTATGTCGAGACGTCGCTCGCAGTCTAAATAAACAAGCTGGTTTGGCCATATTACGAGCGAGAGAGATAGCGGACGCGCAAGCGTTTTAAGTTCTAAGGGCCGTTCCCACGGATGACCTATGTACGAATCAAATATTTGACAGTTGTTGAAGTCAAATTTTGAGTTTAACTGCTATTCTGTTAAATATTTAATTTTGATTGTCCGTGATCCGTGAAACCGGGCCTAAGTCTGTTTCTTCTGACCACTACAATCTGAATCTATTCAAGACTAGAATAATTAGGTGTCTTGTAGCTAGACCATCTTCTCCAACGTCGTCGGCCACATACAAAATGATGAAAATGAAAATTCCATATTTAATATGGAAAATGTTTTACATTAATACGATCCGCCTCAGCTTCGCACGGGTGTCATTTTTCCACCAGTGCAGGTCGGGGAGAGTTGCTGTTGTGTAATTTATGTTACGCAAGCATAACATTAGCTTTCTAATAGTGAATACATTAGGTTTAGCAGTTTCTTCGTTACATACAAACCAATCCTCTTTATAATATTAGTGTAGACAACCTGGTGGCTTTTAGTAAATTCAATTTAATTAACGCAAGTGTATTTTTTCAGTTTTAACCATACTCTTGTCATGTAATAAATCAGGAAGATATTTAAGGATTTCGGTTTGTCAAAATAACCATTGATTAATTTCGTAGTTGCTTTTTTCATATCACTAGGCTTAATGCTTTATGTTTTTTATGTCATTAACAAAGTTTGTGACGTTAGTAAGAAATCTTCACAGCTTAAATGGGAATGCCACGTTTGCTGCATGTCTGACGATCTTTGGGCTAAAACCACGACTGATTGGGTGCCCAATGTAAGACGTCTACGCGGCAAACCACAACGAAGATGGCGCCACGAGCTAGATGTACATCTACCACACTGGTCCAATCTTGCAATGGACCGAGAAAGCTGGAAAAAAAGTAGAGAGGCCTTTACCCTGCAGTGAGACAAAATAGGCTTAAAATAAATAAATAAAATAATAATTATTAAATGCTGTGACAGTTTTCTTTCCCGCGTCCGCTTATTCCTCGTACTATGCCGAAGCACTGCTCAAGGAGAGCAAACGCAACAGGTACTATAAACCCTGTAAAACCTTGGCGGCACTGTTGCAATTTCATCCGAAATTGGCTGTTATTTATTAGATATTTTAAGTTGGTTTATAATTTGAACCAACTTTGAAGATTGAAATTTAAATTATTTTTTATTTTCTTCCAGTAAGATAACATGGTACAACTGGAAAGTAGGTGATAAATAGAAAATAAACAAAAATTATATTTACCTTACGCGAAGCATGCTATTTTTAACCGACTTCCAATCAAAAAGGAGGAGGTTCTCAATTCGGTTGTATGTTTTTTTTTTTTTTTTTTTTTTTTTTTTTTTTTTTTTTTTAATGTTTGTTACCGCATAACTTCGTCATTTGTGAGCCGATTTGAAAAATTATTTTTTTATCTGAAAGGTACTGCTTCCAGATTGGTCCCATTTTAATTTTATTAAAATCGGTGTTGCCATTTTTTTTTAAATAATTTTTTTAATGTTTGTAACTGCATGCCTCCGTCATTTATGAACCGATTTAGAAAATTATTTTTTTATTTGGAAGGTTATTCTTACGTCCAGATTGTCCCAAACAAATTTGATTAAAATCGGTTTAGCCGTTTGACAATGAAGTCGGTTTCTCAAGTTTTTTAAACTTAAATTATTATGTATTGCGTAAGGAGTACTTATTATAATAATAAAATGTATGTTTTCCTAGAGTTGCGGGGAAAAAAATTGCGCGCAGATATAGCTACCCATTGTGGATGAATAATTTACGCCTAGATTTATAATGTATTACAAGAAGTATTGACAGCCCTCACACCTCAGTTGGTCTGTGTTGCTGTGTAGCTGTCAAGTATTTGTATGGTTATGTTCTCTGTCCGGCTGTTATATTGTATTCGAAATATGTATTTACAGAAAAATAAAATGTATTTTTAACCGACTTCCAATCAAAAAGGAGGAGGTTCTCAATTCGGTTGTATGTTTTTTTTTTTTTTTTTTAATTTTTTTTTTTATTTTTTTTTTTAATGTTTGTTACCGCATAACTTCGTCATTTGTGAGCCGATTTGAAAAATTATTTTTTTATCTGAAAGGTACTGCTTCCAGATTGGTCCCATTTTAATTTTATTAAAATCGGTGTTGCCATTTTTTTTTAAATATTTTTTTTAATGTTTGTAACTGCATGCCTCCGTCATTTATGAACCGATTTAGAATTTTTTTTTTTATTTGGAAGGTTATTCTTACGTCCAGATTGTCCCAAACAAATTTGATTAAAATCGGTTTAGCCGTTTGACAATGAAGTCGGTTTCTCAAGTTTTTTAAACTTAAATTATACCATTTATTATTCATCGCTTCATGTGTTATAAAGGTGTCTTAGGGGGGTATTAACGGTAGCGGTAAAGAGAGTTTTTTTATCAAGTATCTGGTTCCCATCGTACGAGCTCTGCTCAGTTTGGGACTAGATAGTGTTGTGTGGATTGTCCAAAATATTTACTTAGTTTTACATAGTTTTAATCTATCTACTGAACTAGTATATAATTATGTATATGGATTTAAGAAATGGGAAAATCTTTAAAGTACAATACTTAATCGAATTAAGGGGGGACTTACGAATACCAACGGTTTTTGGGTACCATTTATGGAACCAGGAATCATAACTGTAGATATAACATGGTATAAAATTAAAGATGATATGTTCATCTATAGTGATAGCCAATAAAAAATGGGCAGTCCTATACAACATTTTCACATGAATACGTTTTTAACATAGCAAAAATCGCTAAAAATGGGGTCTGGATAGGTACATAAATAGCTAAATCCGCTGAATATTATAACGTGAAAATAGAACGAAATTGTGGCATACAGAGTCTTCTATTCGTCTTCGTTATTATTTTGTACCCAAATAAATTACTTTGAAAGAATAGACAATTTTAAAACGCACTAAAATTTCTCCATACATTTTTCCAAGGGTAGGTAGATAGTAGGTAGACTTCATTACATTTCGTTCGCCATTCCGCGCTCAGACGCGGTCGTGGAAGGACGGGTGACACATTTTTGCAAATAATTAGGATGAATACGACAAGGTTCTACAGAAAGCACTGCGGCGCCTGCTTGAAGAACCTTGTCGTTCTCATCAGTACACAAGATGCGCCGTGCGTGTGTGTACTATACCTGGATAAAGTTGATACTTTCTTGGACCTTAATAAAAGTCATCATTATCAGCCAGAAGAAGTCATGGAACGAACCTTCAAATACGTCATGGCATTGGCTGGAAAAGGAAAATGAAAATGTTTTTACATTGATTATGTATAGAAATTTACATTTTTTTCCTGGAAATGTATAGGGGAGGCCTATGTCCAGCAGTGAACTTCTCCAGGCTGATGAGGATGATATTACCAATATACCTGTTAGTGACAGCGGACAAATTTAAAACAGCCCATTAAAGGTTTCAAGACCTGCATTTTAAAATGACGGTTGTCAAACTTAAAATGGTCATATTTCGAAAGCTATTCGTCCCGGACTTCTCGTTCCAATCCCAAATGATAGGTATGACCAAGACCTTCATTTATGAAAGCTGTCAAACTTGAAAAGGTCATATCTCGGAAACTACTCGTCCTGGTCTTCTCGTTCTAATCCCAAATGATAGGTATGACCAAAACCTGCATTTTTAATGACAGCTGTCAAACTTGAAACGGTCATATCTCGGAAACTACTCGTCCTGGACTCCTCGTTCCAATCCCAAATGATAGGTATGACCAAGGCCTGCCTTTTTATGGACAGCTGTCAAACTTAAAATGGTCATATCTCGGAAACTACTCGTCCCGGTCTCCTCGTTCCAATCCCAAATGATAGGTATAACCAAGACCTTCATTTTTAATGACAGCTGTCAAACTTAAAATGGTCACATCTCTGAAACTACTCGTCCTGGACTCCTCGTTCTAATCCCAAATGATAGGTATGACCAAGACCTTCATTTTTAATGACAGCTGTCAAACTTAAAATAGTCATATCTCGGAAACTACTCTTCCCGGACTTTTCGTTCTAATCCCAAATGATAGGTATGACCAAAACCTGCATTTATAATGACAGCTGTCAAACTTGAAACGGTCATATCTCGGAAACTACTCGTCCTGGACTCCTCGCTCTAATCCCAAATGATAGGTATGACCAAGACCTGCATTTTTAATGACAGCTGCCAAACTTAAAATGGTCACATCTCTGAAACTACTCGTCCCGGAATTTTCATTCTCATCCCAAATGATAGGTATGACCAAGACCTGCATTTTTAATGACAGCTGTCAAACTGAAAATGGTCATATTTCGAAAACTTATAGCGCTTCGGGATTTAGAAAGGACGTTAATATTCAAGAATGTGGATTGCACATTGACAAAGAATTTCCATTTCTGGGAGCTACTCCGGACGGCAAATGCATACATGGCATTGTAGAAGTGAAATACCCATCATCAGCTTACAATTTAGAGCCCGAAGAAGCAATCAAACAGAAGAAAATTGACTTTTGGTTGTATAAATCTGATGTTTACACAGTAAATAAAAAAAGCAAGTGGTACTACCAGATTCAGGGCCAATTACGAGTTACTGACAAAAATATGTGTGTATTTGCCGTTTGGACTGGAGACGGCAAAATTAAATATGAATTCGTAAAAAGAGACGACCGGTTCTGGAAAGAAAACATGGAGGGGCATTTAGTAAAATTCTACAATAACTGTTTGCTTCTTGAACTTGTTGACCCTCGTTATGTGAGGTCAATGGATCTTAGAGATAAGTAGTTCCTGTAAATTTTTTGGGATTAAAAGTAACCTATATTCCAATCCAGGTTATTAACTGTATTCATTTCAAATTTCATCTAAATCGGTCCAGTAGTTTTTATGTGAAAGAGTAACAAACATCCATCCATACTTACAAACTTTCGCGTTTATTATATATATTTATTTATATATGTATATATATATGTATACATAGATATATATATATATATATATATATATAGTAGGAAAGTAGGAAGTAGGACTTCCGCTTACGCTTCCAAAAAATGCAACTAAGCTTAGTTGCATTTTTTGGAAGTTTATTGTAGGAGCGTACTCAGTCATTAATGTAATCCATCAACCTTTTGCTTGGTTTTGGTGTGTTATTTTAATTTTATTTAGTATTTAATAAAGTATTTATTTACACAAAAAACTTTCAATTAATACATGTAGGTAATTACAAAATGTACAAAATACACAAGAAACAGTTGAAGCTATCTGCAGACCGTTACAAACGATATAGAGATAGCTCAACTGATCTAAATCAGAGCCAGACGGAAGCGTCCCCAAGACGCTGGCGTCTGGGTCACGCGTTGTTTCGATCAGTCGCCTAAACAAAATTTTGTATTTTTGAATTTTGATTCCTGAAAAAAAATGATTTTGTTTTGATTTGATTTGTGAGTAAAACAATAGCTTAAAGACACATTCGAATTTATATTAAAAAAAAGTAATTTCAATTAACTGCCTACCTAACCATCAAGTATCAAGATTATTTGAATAATGTAGAAAATGGAGCGTAAATGGGCTTGAATGTGTTCGTGGTCACTTTGCTGTTGTGTGCCGGAGCAGAAAGCCGAATTCGAGACAGGGAAAAATGTAATAGCGTCCTTAAAGTTACAATAAAACACTACAATAACAAAATAATGTAAATCTTTTTCAGTCGTAACTTCGGAAAGCCCAAACAATCCAGTTTATTTTGGAGTTTTTAAAATAAACATCATGATCAGAATAAATAAAACTATTAGATTTCGGTGAACCTTGCTCTCGTCGAAGTGATTTGAGAAATCTTTGCACGCTTGATTCAATCAGCTGAAAGCTGACGAGTGACTATAAAGAGATACGAGAAAAATTATACAAACATTTTCAGGATGCAACAGTTGACACTCTCATAAGGTGTATGAAAACAATCTAAAATAATTATAAGTTTAAAAAACTTGAGAAACCAACTTCATTGCCAAACGGCTAAACCGATTTTAATGAAATTTGTTTGGGACAATCTGGACATAAGAATAATCTTCCAAATAAAAAAATAATTTTCTAAATCGGTTCATAAATGACGGAGGCATGCAGTTACAAACATTAAAAAAATTATTTAAAAAAAAATGGCATCACCGATTTTAATAAAATTAAAATGGGACCAATCTGGAAGCAGTACCTTTCAGATAAAAAAATAATTTTTCAAATCGGCTCACAAATGACGAAGTTATGCGGTAACAAACATTAAAAAAAAAAAATGAGAACCTCCTCCTTTTTGATTGGAAGTTGGTTAAAAAATGGCAAGATCTTCTCCAAATTCGGGTTTTGTACTCTTCAACAATAAAAAAATACATTCAAAATGATTCTTTATGCATTTTTTATTCTATAGGCTCAACAACACAGGTTTTGATCCGACAAAAGTTTTAGAATTTCGAAAACCAATACACAGAGCTTCCTTTATAAAAAATTCAATGGCTGCGTATAGTCTGTGGGGATTATATTCGTGTAACCTATTTAAATTTTCTGTTTCAGGAGTTCGTTGACATCATGCTTAAACGAATGGACCGGGATCTAGATGGCGTGATCAACTTTAAGGACTTTCACGAATCAGTGGTGAACACGCCATCTCTGCTCGAAAGCCTCGGCTACTGCCTACCAGAGCGGACGGCGGTTTACTCCTTCATCGCTACTTGGTGCCCCATATGGGGTAGAATGTAGTCCTCTACTACATACACACATCAACGTTGTCTAGGGATATTCCATTTCGAATAGATTAAAAAATAAAGATTCTTGCCATATCTAGTTTCTAAAGAAGTTGTTATCAGTTTTTGTAAAAATCAACAAAATGTTGAATATCCCTAGAAAGCGTTGGTGAGTGTATTCGGGTTGTAGGAAAAACTGGAGTCTCAACCTAGACTGGTATAAATAGGTATATAGGTACGCTTAATACAAATATACAAAGTGAAGAGGATGGAGGTAGTTTATTTCTAAATCTTAACTGCACAGGAAATATGTGTGAGTGTTCTAGTTTACCTTGTTCAAAATGAGGTAGATACAGACTTAGGTTTTTACATGATTTACAAATATTAATAATTAGGGTTAGGGATGGGAAGAGATATTCGTGAGCTTGTTTCTGTTGATTCATATACATTTTTTTAAAGACTATTTATTCATAAATTGAGTAGAGGTGTTGTAGCCTAAGAAGTAAAGTAAATAAAATAATTAAACACCTTGGCTTGTGAGTGTGTCTATCTATATATATAAATCTTTCGTGTCACAATTTGGAACGCGATAAACTCCGAAACTACTGAACGGATTTCGATAAAATTTTGCAACTGCCTAAAATATGGTTGGACTTAAAAGATAGGATAGTTTATATTCAATATTTAGGTGTTAATAATTTATAAGGGGCAAAAGTTTCAAAATCTATGTCTATCCCTTTCTATCGCTTAGGGATTTTTCGGAAAACTCTCGACTTTGACGAGGAAAGAACGCTCTAGAATGTCTTTGAGGTTCTGGAATGATCAAATTTAATTCGAAGACTGAAATTATTCGGCTAGCATCCGGAATGCATCCAAACGTTAGTAATCCAGAATTATCTAGAATACTCAAATATACCTTTCGATTTTCGTTTCTTGGTTTTCCCGAACTTATTACTTCTTCTAGAAAATCACTCCGCGGTTCGGGAACATTCGGACGGCGCGCTCTTATTATTATGTAGGAAACGCACAGGGCTGTCACAACACGTCTCGCCGGTTAGCCGCGCCGGGTCGCGCGAAATAATTAATATATTTTTTCAACAATCAATGACTTCTAAACAACCTGATTCATCACTGAATTACTCGCTAAAGGAAAATGTGGAACACACTTAAAAAAGTCATCACCCGAGACTCCCGGACTAATTAGTTCATTTATAACCATTTCTAAAAATATCATTAGCATGGTTGATACCTACAATGCTTACCTACCCTACCTGGTAAGTGAGTATTACATCACATACTCACGTCATGAATAAGTAGTTCGAAAACACGTGTTGACAACCCTAGCGTTACAAGGGCAACAGAGTTGCGTGTTAGAAAGAGAAGCGCGATGTAGTTTTATTACAGGTAGGTGCGAGCGGAATTGTGCTTTATTTTGTTGTAGCAACGGTTGCTTTTGATTTCAACACTTCCGCAGAATTTCGTAGGTATACCTACATTATATTCAAGAATTTTCAATTGCCGGCAGTAAGTACCTACTGGAAAGTTCGATTGTTGTAGGTATAAAAGCAGGAACTCGGTGAATAGCGTCATTTCCATTCTGGTATCCATAGAACAAAGATCGGAGAGAGAATCAAAGTGAACAAAGTGAAGTGTTTTCCGACCAATGCGATGGCGCGGGTGGGGCGACATAATGGAAATAACGGGTGCAACTTGGACGGCTAGCTCAAAATAGGAGAAATTGGAGAGTGATAGCCTTTGCCCTCAAGTGGGCGTCCCAAGACATTATACCAATAGAATAATAATAATAGCAATAGGTAGGTATGTGTACAAAAACTATGAATGAACTATGTAACGAAAATTGTCTTTGGAAAAAAAATGGCTTAGTACATGTAGGTACTATTGAAAAGCTATATTCACCTTGAGTAACATAGGCTATAAGTATTTAAAAAAAGTGTTTAAAAAAAAAGTCCACCCGTGCGAAGCCGGGACAGGCAGCTAGTGATATTATAATATTTTATTGAGACGCTTTTTTTAAATACTTTATATTCTTAAACGTTCCGATTATAAATAACAGCGATTACTTGCTTTTGCTACATTTCAATAAATTGATCGAGCGAGTACAACGAATAAAGATATCAGTGGCAACTCAGGCGATTTGGCGTTATAAAGTTTGTTCGAGCATAATTCTCGACGAGTTGGTTGATCCGATTTGCATGAACTCTGAGTCTATAAGGTAGGTCGTACAAGTTAGGGATACAAATGCTTTAGGATTTAGCAGGCATTTGTGTTTTATTAATTAAAAATAGCCAAATTTCATAGCACATAGTTAGGGGATAAAAAAAATGAAATTTTTAGCGTAATAATGCTCGAGGGCTTTTGGTACTAAGTACTTTGAATAGATGAGCCCTTGAAAAAGCTATAAGCTATCAGCCAGTAATTAGGTCCAGTAACACGTCGTTTCTAATCTTAGATGACAGATGTTTTTTTTGGCTTCTTTCCTTATCTCAAAGTCATTTCTGTGATTCAAAGTAGTAAAAATAACGTTTTTTTTCTTTCCAATAACACTATCACACACGCGTATCTAAAAGTTTTAAAACCAAAAGTTTCCTATATAATTTTGTATGTTAAAAGCTATATAATGACGTGTTTCATCAAAAACTGATTAATAAGTTTTAATTTACGCTGTCGTCGGTCCAAAGTCGATTTATTTCTTTTTCACAGACAGCGAGAAAAAATAACTAGGACGGATGCTGCGTGTTACTGCAACAGTTTATCTCAATATATGAATATCCACAATATTTACTTATTTTGTATATTTTTTAGCTTAAAAATCCCGCGAGTTTAGCTACGCGCGTAGAGGCATGCTACGAAACTGCTACGAGCGTAGCAAGCTAAAGCTTACATAAACTTGAGCAAGTCGCAAAACACATTTTGGTTACCATTATTTTACTCTTTTGGCATGAATAGATAATGAAAACAATAAAATATATTAACATAAAATGATTAAAATTTGGATAATAATTAAATCTTGATCCATAGTATAAAATATTCGAAGCTTTTAATTTTTTATCCAATCTTATTTCCTTTATGATGCCTACTATAATTAAATGTTAGACATTCGTACCAAAGAGATTTTATATAAAATATTTTTTTTATCACTATGTAACGACGATAATATTTAATATCTATTCAATCTAAATTGTCTAAGATTCAAATACATATTGTCAGACATTTTCAAAACTAAAATAATCTTGTAATAACGGTTAATAATTCTTTTATTTTTATAAATACATAAATAGAATAAAGAGGTAGGCCAGAGACAATATAATAATTCTGTGTTCATCAAAACTAAATGTATCAAATAAAGTTCAAAAATGTAATGTAATATCAAGACCTGGGTGGGCATCGAATCTAAAACGCGCAGCACAAAAGGCAGAGCTACTACCAACTAGACTGACAACCCCCGTCCTAAGTCTCTTAGACGTAAATGTGTTATGTATGTCAGTTTTGTACCAACACAAATCAGAACCCAGCAATGTGAGTATCACGCTTGACTTGCGAAATCTTGTCGGGTGAACGTATCTTTTATACCTAATGCATATTTAATATACTGCTATCCAGAATCTGATAGCTCAAGGCATTTCACTGACAAGCACTGGTGGTGTGGTTTTAGCGGCCACGCCTTCCGAGCCTCAGCTCGTGGGTTCAAATCCAGTCACGTACCAATGACTTTTGGTGAAGAAAAACATCGTGAGGAAACCAGCATGTCGCAGTATTTAAAAAGTTCGAAATCATGTGTCGAATGTGTAACTTTTGGTAGGCGTACCTAAAATCCTTTCACCACACTTCAAACGACCTACAAAATAAAAATAAATGTGGCAGGTGCACGATATAAAAAAAATACTCACACGAACGAAGAAGAAGAAGAAGGCTGCAGTTCTAGCTGCGCCCTAGAAACTAGGTCTTCTTCGATAGCTGAGCCAATTAGGTCCCTTTGCTGGCGACCTAGCTTTCCCGACTGATTTGAGTTTTATTGTTTTGTCGGTTACGTAAGATGAAGGAGGTTGATTAAAAGTTTTCTCCAAGATTTTTCTTTGAGTTATGGAGGTAAATGTTAACTTATTTAACTATAACGAAAATATGTCAAGTGTTTACAAAATACAAACAAAACAGTTGAGATATCGGTAGACTGTTGCATACGATCTAGACATAGCTCAACTGATCTAAATCAGTGCCAAACGGAAACGTCCCCAAAATGCTTACTATATTGTTCACCAGATTCTTCAAAACCATTTTCAGGGCACAAAGGTACCTTGAAAATTGAAATGAACTTCGAGCAAGGCGACGATGCTGCAATCTACTAAATAATGGACTATAGTGGTTAACCAACCTCTATTCCTGGAGCAATTCACTATTCCATCGATTGTTCGGACCATCACAGGATGGTGTTACTCGATTGTGGTTTTAAGGTGAAGTTCTTGAACTTGATATTTCGAGTTATTCCTGTTTCATTCCACGAGCTTTTTGTCAATTTGTGAGTTACCAGGAATCACACAAATTGAAAAGCAAGCCCAGAAGCAAGCTAAAGCAAGCCCAGAAACGCTTATCCATGCTAATAATTATAAATTCTAAAGTAACTCTGTTTTTGTTTTTACCTTTTTTCGACTAAGTGGATATACGGATCGTGGTGAAATTTGGCAAAGAAATATATTATATTCCCAGTAAGACTTTAATATGTATATAATGTGACAGGATTAAAATTTTATATTATAGGTAATGCATAATTTTTCATGTTAGGGATCTGAAAATTCAAGTTCAGACCTTTGTTCGATTTATATAAATCGAACAAAGGTCTGAACTTGAATTTTCAATATGAAGGTATTTCGTTGATTACCTTAAAGATTTTTCATTAATATCAATTTGAAATAATATTACTAACAATGTTTAATGCAAAAACTTATTTCTCAAACATAGAGAATTTAAGATTATTTTGCTGTGGTTCGCTGACAAACATCCTCATAGAATTTGGCTAAAGCCTGCTTTAGGCCTACCACAGTTCTGCCTGGCTCTGTCTGGCTCTAGTTTTGAGTACAGAACTAAGTTTTGGATCAAAAGATCCACCCTAATTCTGAAAGATATGGCAAAAAATATAAGGCAAACAATAGTATTCGTAATGTCGCTAACACTAGTTTCTAAGTTATTTTTTCTACAATAAAGTAGACAAACAAACATGCGGCCCACTTGATGGGAAGCGGTAACCGTAGCTTATGGACGCCTGCAATACCAGAGCCATCACAAGCGCTTTGCCGACCGTATAAAACTTTAAAAACGCCTTTTTTATACACGCCCCATGCTATAGTCCTTAGGTAAAACCTCATAAAAATATAATTAGCTATATTATTACTAAAAAAATTATGTAATAATGTCTGGAATAATTAATATTTGATTTGATTTAAAAGACAGTGATTTGGTTGACAATGTAATCTTCAGAGATTACATTGGGTCTGCTGGTTCTAAACGTGACCCCTTAATTGGGTCACATCAGCGCTGTAATTTAGGCACTAACGTGACCTATTTGATTTAACTGAATGCGTCATGTAATCATGTAATAGGATTACTTAGCAGGTCCTGTATTAATTATAGGAGAAATACCTGTTGTGTTAAGCTTGCGGTTAGTAGGTAATGTTAGAATTATGGCGACGAATGGCCTAACGCTGACCCAGAACTGACCTGTAGGTCTATCAGCAGCTCTGTCTGGCTCTGTTTCTGGCTCTGGTTTTTAGTCTGTATGAGTGCTCACCAGTGTATTATACTATGTGTGCTACGTTTCAACGTAGGATTTATTTAGTCAAAACTCACACAGTTTCAAGACCAGAGACAGAGACAGAGCCAGGCAGAGCTAGTGGTAGGCCTACTGTACTTTACAAGTGTCAGGTCAAAGCTACTGTGTCTGGTGTTACGCAGTTTCCTATCCAACAACTCTGAGCTTTGAAACGATGTGCAACAGGAATCTAGATAGGTATAGAGTAGGCTGCACAAGAATGCTTACAATTTTTATTGAAGGTAGTTTTGATACATTACAATGAACGTATGCAGGTTAAAACCTGCGTACATCCAGGCGATGGCGATGGTGATCAGCTGAAACGCTGTTAAATACCGCTGTCATATTTGACTGATCTAACGGAAGTACATATTCCAAGCGGGTGAAGCCGCGGGCGGCTTACAAAAAAGAGAACCTAAGACAATAAATAATACATTATAGAAACCCATCGAATATCATCCTCTAGCTGTCGCAAGTGGCAATTTAAAATTACTGAAAGAGGGAGGTTTGACAAAAAATTTAGTTGTGACATCTCTCCATCAACTCCAGCGTGCGCCGGTTCCAGCAACACGGCTCGATTGAGTGATCGCGATACATCGTTACGCGATCGCTTGAAATAGAAATAGCAATAGCAATAGCAATAGCAACAGCAACAGCAACAGCAACAGCAACAGCAACAGCAACAGCAACAGCAACAGCAACAGCAACAGCAACAGCAACAGCAACAGCAACAGCAACAGCAACAGCAACAGCAACAGCAACAGCAACAGCAACAGCAACAGCAACAGCAACAGCAACAGCAACAGCAACAGCAACAGCAACAGCAACAGCAACAGCAACAGCAACAGCAACAGCAACAGCAACAGCAACAGCAACAGCAACAGCAACAGCAACAGCAACAGCAACAGCAACAGCAACAGCAACAGCAACAGCAACAGCAACAGCAACAGCAACAGCAACAGCAACAGCAACAGCAACAGCAACAGCAACAGCAACAGCAACAGCAACAGCAACAGCAACAGCAACAGCAACAGCAACAGCAACAGCAACAGCAACAGCAACAGCAACAGCAACAGCAACAGCAACAGCAACAGCAACAGCAACAGCAACAGCAACAGCAACAGCAACAGCAACAGCAACAGCAACAGCAACAGCAACAGCAACAGCAACAGCAACAGCAAATAGAAATAGAAATAGAAATAGAAATAGAAATAGAAACAGAAACAGAAACAGAAACAGAAACAGAAACAGAAACAGAAACAGAAACTGAAACTGAAACTGAAACTGAAACTGAAACTGAAACTGAAACTGAAACTGAAACTGAAACTGAAACTGAAACTGAAACTGAAACTGAAACTGAAACTGAAACTGAAACTGAAACTGAAACTGAAACTGAAACTGAAACTGAAACTGAAACTGAAACTGAAACTGAAACTGAAACTGAAACTGAAACTGAAACTGAAACTGAAACTGAAACTGAAACTGAAACTGAAACTGAAACTGAAACTGAAACTGAAACTGAAACTGAAACTGAAACTGGAACTGGAACTGGAACTGGAACTGGAACTGGAACTGGAACTGGAACTGAAACTGAAACTGAAACTGAAACTGAAACTGAAACTGAAACTGAAACTGAAACTGAAACTGAAACTGAAACTGAAACTGAAACTGAAACTGAAACTGAAACTGAAACTGAAACTGAAACTGAAACTGAAACTGAAACTGAAACTGAAACTGAAACTGAAACTGAAACTGAAACTGAAACTGAAACTGAAACTGAAACTGAAACTGAAACTGAAACTGAAACTGAAACTGAAACTGAAACTGAAACTGAAACTGAAACTGAAACTGAAACTGAAACTGAAACTGAAACTGAAACTGAAACTGAAACTGAAACTGAAACTGAAACTGAAACTGAAACTGAAACTGAAACTGAAACTGAAATTGAAATTGAAATAGACATAGAAATAGACATAGCGATAGCGATAGCGATAGCTATAGCGATAGCGATAGCGATAGAAATAGCAATAGAGATAGAGATAGAGATAGAGATAGAGATAGAGATAGAGATAGAGATAGAGATAGAGATAGAGATAGAGATAGAGATAGAGATAGAGATAGAGATAGAGATAGAGATAGAGATAGAGATAGAGATAGAGATAGAGATAGAGATAGAGATAGAGATAGAGATAGAGATAGAGATAGAGATAGAGATAGAGATAGAGATAGAGATAGAGATAGAGATAGAGATAGAGATAGAGATAGAGATAGAGATAGAGATAGAGATAGAGATAGAGATAGAGATAGAGATAGCGATAGCGATAGCGATAGCGATAGCGATAGCGATAGCGATAGCGATAGCGATAGCGATAGCGATAGCGATAGCGATAGCGATAGCGATAGCGATAGCCATGCAAAAATGCAATCTTATTGTCAGCATACTTTGTGTGCGGGCTTGCACCTTTGACTGTGTATGTAGTATTGCTGTGTAAAATACGTGTCCCCAGTCCAGACCCAGTATCCTTCCATTATGTTAAACTTATATTATTTAAGTTAATTTTATGTTATGACTGCCGATCAATTTTATGAATTAATTATAGCACTAATTATATGCTTACTAGCATGATAAAATGTGATGTCTACATATTTGAATTTTAAATTTGATTCTACTTACAATTATGATCAATCGATGGGATTGCTGATCGTTTTAAATGACTTCCAGTTTCCATCTTGTCTCTGGGGTCAAAATGGCATCACATATTCTTTTATGTTTGTATAATTATCTTCCGATCGGTTTCTTTCAGTTTATTTCCATTAACAAAACTCAACAAATATTACTTGTGACTAACAAATAACCTCGAATTAAAGCACATTAACATCAAATCCAAACGGCAGAAAAAAGAGGGTAGACAATGAATGAAATGAATGAAGTTGAAATTATCCGACATTCACCCATCTCCGTCCTGTCATGACGTCACAAAATGGCTGCTGTTTAGTTTGTCCCCTTGGCACCAGTTGGCGCTGTCGTCTTCAAAATGTAAGGTTTTTTTAAGCGTACCCCCCCTGACGGCCGCTCAGTATTGGAATATGATTGTTATTTAGTCTGTGGTAAACCCTGAACGTAGAATGAGTTGAATCTTGCTTCACTCGTTCTTCCGTGTGTAAAACCGCGATGGCGGATACCTTTTGTCTGGAGTAGTAAATATGAAAATGTAAAACTTTCTAGAGTCTAATAAACGTTATAACTAACTTGATTATGGACTATTCCTCAATTTACAATAGGTTATGGGCCCAGGCGTCCATTTAGTCAGTTAGATGAACAAAGATTAGCGTTAGGAAGTTGTAGGGACACGACACGCGCCGCCATCAGCAAGGCAGGCTTGGAAAGAAAAATTAAATTAAAAGTCCGTGAAGAAATAAAATAAAAGAGATGGCAGAACAATTATTAAAGATTCCACAATTGGAGATGGGAAATTTTGCGAACTGGTTGTTCCGCATTGAGATGGCACTCGATGAAAAAGATTGTAAAGAAGTGATGCAACAAAAGAAAGAGCTATCCGAAAGTGAGAAGAAAAAAAGACGCGAAGGCCAGAAATGTAATCATACAGGCACTACCAGACAAACATCTAGAATACGTGAGAAAAGCGAGCACAGCTTTTGAGATGATAGAAAATTTGAGAAGTATTTTTGAAAGAAAAAGCACTTTATGTAGTCTTTACTTGAAAAGACAATTATCCAATTTAAAATGCAGGAAAAGTGACAGCTTGGAAACCCATTTTAATAGCTTCGATAAAATAATAAGAGAAATAGACGTTGATGGCAAAATGGAAGAAAAAGATAAGGTTTGTCATCTTCTCATGAGTGTAGAAGAAGCATTTAAAACAACTGTAACAGCACTGGAAGCAACGAACTCAGAGCTCACTGTAGAATTTGTGAAATGTAAATTGTTGGATGCAGAGTTAAAAGAAAAGAATGAAAAACAGAGGCCCACATCATCTACCCACAAAGAGTATGTATTTAATAGCAATTCAATAAAATGCTACAGCTGCGGAGAGCCTAATCATTTTGCAAGAAATTGTCCTCGTAACACTCAAACAAGCTACAACCAAAATCAGAGAGGTAGAGGAAATTACAGAGGAAATCAGAGAGGTAGAGGAAATCAAAGAGGTAGAGGAATTCAAAGAGGTTATTACAGAGGAAATAACAGAGGTACAAATGTTGATGGAAATAATGCAAATGTCGGAGAAGAGGTAATGTTTATTGCTGCACAAGCACAATCAGCAGCGTGTAACACAGAGAATGAAATTGAGTTTGTGATTGATTCAGGAGCGTCACACCATATGATTAGCAAACAATATGAAGAATTTATGACAGACATACAAGAAATACCTGAGATGAAAATACAAATGGCAAATGGCAGTGTGATCACAGCCAACACAAAAGGTACAATTTATGGGAGAACTATTGAAGGAACTAAAATTAATATAAAAGAATGTTTAATACTGGAAAAAACTTTCACACAACCTGATTTCAGTAACTAAACTTAATGAGAAAGGTATAACGGTTAAATTCCAAAATAAAGAGGCAATAATAACCTATAGATACACACAAGTTAAAGGGGTTAATAATGGAAAATTGTTTGTACTTAAATTAAATACAATTAATTTAGAAGAGGGCCTACTCACAAGTAACAACGATAAGAATTTATGGCATAGAAGACTGGGTCATTTAAACTATGGAGGTATGAGAATACTCGGCTTACCACTATCAAATGAGCGTTGTACAATATGCATGGAAGCCAAAGGAACTCGCTGTCCATTTACACCAACTCAACAACCAAGATCAAGGAAGATAGGAGAACTGATATACTGTGACATCGGTGGACCAATAACACCAATAACAATGGATGATGAAAGGTACTATCTGACAATAATAGATGATTATTCACATTTTACTGAAGTGTACTTACTCAAAACCAAGGATGAAGCGAAGTATCATATAATGAAATATGTAAACAGAATGAAAAACGAAGGAATAAATGTTATAAAGTTAAGAACAGATAGAGGTGGCGAATTCGTGAATGAAGAATTAAAAAGGTTCTATGAAGAAAATGGTATAAAGCAAGAAACCACTTGTAGCTACACACCACAACAAAATTCTGTATGTGAAAGGATGAATCGTACACTAGCTGATAAAGTAAGAGCTATGTTGTTAGAAACAAATTTACCAAAATATTTGTGGGGAGAAGCGATAAGAGCGGCTGCATACATTATTAACAGATCACCCACGAGAGCACTCCAAGGGGATACACCAGCAAATGTAAGGTATGGAAAGAACCAATTAGAACGTATAAGAGTTTTTGGATCAAAGGCATGGTGCATGATATTCCCGAAGCCAAACAAATTAGAACCAAGAGCAAAACCTATGATTATGGTCGGATACGGTGGATCAGGATACAAACTATGGGATCCTAAAACAAATGACATTATAGAGTCCAGGGACGTCCGTTTCGATGAATCAAACTATAAATATGAAGACGAAAGAAATGTTTTTATACAATTAAACGGAGAAGAAAGCTCAGTACCAAAGGAAGAACTAGATAAAAATGAAAGATCAGACACAGAAGACAAGAATGAAATGACAAGTGATGAATATGAAAGCCCAGAAGAAGAAGAGAAATATACAAATACAAAGAGACAAATAAAATTACCAAAAAGGTTTGATGATTATGATTTGTCAAATATAGCCTATGCGTTACATGCAGAAGATCCTACTAGCTATAAAGAAGCAATCGAGCAAGGAGAATGGTCAGATGCTATAGAGAAAGAACTAGAAGCACACAGAAAGCTAGGAACATGGGAAGAATGTGTCTTACCAAAAGGTCACAAGGCAATTGACACAAGATGGGTATTTCGAACAAAATCAGATAATACAAAGAAAGCTAGACTGGTTGCCAAAGGATTTCAAGAAGAAACAGTCCAAAATGTCTATGCACCGGTAGCCAGAATGACCACTGTAAGATTGTTGATAAATAAAGCAGTCCAAGAAAACTTACCTATTAAACAACTAGACATACCAACTGCATTTCTGAATGGAGAGTTAAAGACGGATGTATACATCAAGCACCCAGAGGGAATAGATAGAAAAGAAGGAAAAGTACTAAAGTTAAAAAAGGCATTGTATGGTTTGAAGGAATCTCCACGATGTTGGAATGAGAGATTGAATGATTTTCTAACCAAAAATGGATTTACTCAGTCTCAGAGTGATTTTTGTCTGTACACATCAAGCAATGTATACATACTTATATATGTGGACGATATCCTAATCGTTGGAAATAACTGTACAATCATAAAGAAATTACAAGATGAGTTTTTAGCAAAAGATCTTGGAAATATTATGAAGTTTCTAGGATTGGAGATAACATATACAGATCAAGGATTGGAAATAAAACAAACACAAATAATAGACAAAATTTTAATAAAATTCAACATGAAAGAATGTAAAGGCATAAATACACCAATGGAAGTTGGAATGAATATAAATGAAAAAGAAGAAATATTAACCAACATTCCTTACAGAGAACTTGTCGGATCACTTATGTACTTAGCCACAATAAGCAGGCCAGATATTGCATATGCAACCGGATTTCTGAGCAGATATATGCATTGTCCGACATCAACACTATGGAAAGCTGCAAAGAGAATCCTAAGATATCTGAAACAAACAAAAGAAAAAGGATTAGTATACAAAAGACAACCACATAATCACCTTAACAGTTTTTCAGATGCTGATTGGGGAGGAATAAGAGATGATCGCAAAAGTATCAGCGGAGTTGCCATATTCCACTGTGGCAATCTTGTAAGTTGGAGCTCGAAGAAGCAGTCGACTGTTGCACTTTCAACAGCTGAATCAGAGTATGTAGCAGCAGCACAAACTGTAAGTGAAATAGTGTTTATAAGAGGAGTGTTAAAAGACTTAAATTGTGATAAAGACTTATGTTGTTCTTTGCTAATAGATAACCAAAGTGCTATAAAAATGATAGAAAGTTACGAAAATAGTAAGAGAACCAAACACATAGATATAAAAGTACATTTTATTAAAGATATTGTAAACAAAGGCTTGGTAACAGTAAAATATGTAACTTCAAATGAAAACAGAGCTGATATACTTACCAAATCTTTACCAAGGATCAGACATGACTATTTATGTAAACTTCTAGGTTTGTATTGAATGAATAGTTAGCTTACTTATACATTTTTGTGAAACATGTAAAGATAATGTTTAATTTCGTGGTATTTTGAGATAATTGCGGTTGATTTATCTCACAGGATACAGCGAAGTAATTAGTTAGTATTATAATATTTAGTTTTGTTGCTAATTTGTCTAAATTTTGAGAGAATGTAAGATAATACGATGTTGTTATTTACAGTAAATTTGGAAATTGTTTTGTTTACATTTTGTGAGGACTAAAGTTGTCAATGTCTAAAGATAGAACTGTCAAAGTCATGTTGAATAGTTGTAATGTCACATGGTTGTCATTATTAGGGTTACCAGGTTATAAATAAAATTATTGTAAGGAACAAGTTCAAGATTATTTTTGTAATTTGAATTATTTAAAAAAAAAATAGAACTTGAACTTGAGCCGGGGTATTGGAATATGATTGTTATTTAGTCTGTGGTAAACCCTGAACGTAGAATGAGTTGAATCTTGCTTCACTCGTTCTTCCGTGTGTAAAACCGCGATGGCGGATACCTTTTGTCTGGAGTAGTAAATATGAAAATGTAAAACTTTCTAGAGTCTAATAAACGTTATAACTAACTTGATTATGGACTATTCCTCAATTTACAATACTCAGCAATTCATGTTCCTTTACTAGTATGAGTGAGAATGAAACCACCAATTATACAAGTGGTGTGACTTTTTTTTTATACAACTGATGGATCAAGCATATGGCCCACCTGATGTTAAGTAGTAATCATCGCCTAAAACAAAGCATTGTCTCGTTGGCCACGAAAGTCAGGAACTTGCCCTACGATGCACTGGCCTATGTCCATCAACTTGAGGCATACAGATGTTTAGCCTCGTGGGCCAGTAATTTCACCGGCACCCACACCTTTAGAACCGAAACAGCAGTGCTGCTTTATGACAGAAATAGGCATGGTGCACAATATGCATTAAAAATAATCACATCTCATTTGACTGGCCTCTCAGCTTAGTTGGTAGTAGCTCTGCCCTCTGCGCCGTAGGTCGTGGGTTCGATCCCCACCGAGAACAAATATTTGTGTGGTGAAAACAGATGTTTGTTCTCTGCCTGGGTGTTATATTGTATTCTAAGTATGAATTTACAAAAAAAATGTAATTAAGTATTATATCAGCTATCTGGTTCCCATAGTACAAGCTCTGCTTAATTGTGGGCTAGATAGTGTTGTTTGGATCGTCTAAAATATTATAATATTATATAAATAATCACAACAATGAGCATATTACCCCAGCACCGATCACGGTCGCTAACTCTACCCTCGAAGTTGTTGAGGAATACGTCTATCTCGGGCAGATCCTCCAGCTAGGCAGAAACAACTTTGAAAAGGAGCTAAGTAGGAGAATTCAGCTTGGTTGGGCAGCATTTGGGAAACTTCGTCAGGTCTTCTCGTCGCCCATCCCACAGTGCTTGAAAACCAAAGTCTTTAATCAGTGCGTCCTACCAGTTATGACATACGGAGCCGAAACGTGGACACTCACGGCAGGACGGGTCCATAGGTTAAAAGTCGCTCAGCGAGCTATGGAGAGGGCTATGCTCGGAGTCTCTCTTAGAGACAGGATCCGGAACGAGGTCATTCGACATTGGTCCTCTGTCGAATGACCTCGTTCCGGATCCTGTTGTCATAGTTGTCGACATAGCCCAAAGAACAAGCAAGCTGAAGTGGCAGTGGGCCGGTCATGTTTGCCGAAGAACCGATAACCGCTGGGATAAACGAGTTCTGGAGTGGAGACCGCGTTTAGGCAAACGTAGTGTAGGACGCCCTCAGACTAGATGGAGCGACGACTTGCGCAGGGTGGCGGGCAGCAACTGGATGGGAAGAGCCAAAGACCGGGCTCAGTGGCGCGCCATGGGAGAGACCTATGTCCAGCAGTGGACTGCAATAGGTTGATGATGATGATGATGATGAATCACAACTTTATAACATTAAACTAAAGCCAAAGGTGAAGCGCATATCGTCGTTGTGGTGCGAGAAGTCACTAAGTGACATTTTTTGCCAAAATGAGTTATTGACGCCAAAGTGTTTTGAAACCCATTAGGCACCTTCTCAGAATGTAAAAGAGTAGATTTTACTAAAATTATAGATAATACAAGAATGTCAGAAGTGCATAACTACCCGTAGAGGCAAAAATCTGTCTACAAAAATCATCTAAGGGATCTTAAGTAGTTTAATTCAATCACTTTACTTACAATATTCTTCAAGTCTTGGGGTTGCACTGCTCACTAAAGTCACTTAGTGATTTCTTGCAGATAAAAAGCTATTGAATGAAATGAAATTCTGTTGTCGGTAAGAGTCATCAACAGAACATAATTAAGTAATATTTAGTCAAGGTATTACGTTAATGTGTATGCCAGAATTAATTAACTTACTTTTTGTTATGTATCTCAGTAACCATATAATTACTTACATGAATTTGTTGAAAGTTAGTGTGTAAGGTAAAATTATCTATATTTTATATGAAGAAACCTCTTTCGTAACTATAAGTGTTGATAAGTTACACTCATTTTAAAAACAAAAAAACTTTAAAACGCGATTATCTCGAGACTAGCTTTTTGCACTTAGTTACTTCTCGCACCACAACGACGATATCTTTAAAATCAATAGCATAGTTTCTCGTTCAAGGTTCATCAGCGAGCAAGCTAGAATAATTTAATCGCGCTTCACATATTACGCGTCTACCCTACACGTGGATGCAGATTAGTTGCTAAACTAACTTACATCCACGTGTAAGCTTATCCGCTTTTTAGGGTTCCGTCGCCAAATGGCAAAAACGGAACCCTTATAGATTCGTCATGTCAGTCTGTCTGTCTGTCCGTCCGTATGTCACAGCCGTTTTTCTCCGAAACTATAAGAGCTAGATTGATGAAACTCGGCGAGTAGATGTATTCTGTGAACCGCATTAAGATTTTTACACAAAAGTAGAAAAAAAAAACAAAAAATTTGGGGGGTACCATACTGGAAACTGAAACTCAATTTTTTTTTTCCATCATACCCATATTGTGGGTTAACTACGAATAGGTCTTCAAAAACGATGTTGACGTTTCAAATATCGTTTTTTTCTAAACTGAATAGTTTGCGCGAGAGACACTTCCAAAGTGGTAAAATGTTGGTCCCCCCTCTAACTACTAAAATAAGAGAATGATAAAAGTAATAAAAATATATATGATGTTTATACTATGCAAACTTCCAATGATATTTGGTTTGAACTAGATCTAGTGAGTAGTTTGTTTTTATACGTCATAAATCGTAAACTGTAATTTACACATGGTATGTTACTTGTTGCTACGGAACCCTTCATGGGCGAGTCCGACTCGCACTTGGCCACTTTTATTTTATAAGTATAAGCAATACCTACTTGATGCAATATACCCAGACACGGGACAAACATCTTTGTTCACTAAATCTTTGTTACAACCTCTCTTACTACTGGGTAATGATAAACAGTGACAACCTTGATTGGGCTAACCTTGATTGATGTCTCCCAGCAAAGTATAAAAAACTATATAAACTTGTAATTTAAGTTGAATAAGTATTTTTTAATGCGAAAAGCGCCGTGTTCTTGACGCTTTAGATTGAAGATTAGTTTCTTACTTTGAATTTTCCTACATTAGTCCCTGAACTTGAGATACTTACTGCTTTGAGAGCCCGTCTTGGGCTAATTATTTTGTACATAATTATTGTGAAAAAACTGCACAACACTATGTGCACAAGTTCTGAATTTGAGTCAGAGTTTGTACTATGAGAACCAGATAATTGATATAATACTTATATAATTACTTTTTTGTAAATTCATACTTATAATACAATATAACACCCAGACAGAAAACAAACTGTGTTCACCACACAAATATTTGTTCTCAATGGGGATCGAACCCACGACCTACGGCGCAGAAGGCAGATCTAATACCGCTGAGCTGAGAGGCTAGTCAATTTCAAATAATTCATTTTCATAACTCGGGATTCTATCGTCATAAAAAGTTTTAAAAAGAAAAATGAGATATGATCAAAAAGAAAGAAAGAATCAAAGAATCACCAAAGAACCTACGGATCACAGCCACCACTATCGTAACTGATTTAAATAAAATGCTTTTAGTCATTTTCCGTTTCTAGGATGAAAGTTTTTTCTTAGTCCGATTTCATCTTGATTGCTTTCTATAGAAACTTATGAATAGACTGACCCACTTCCACGATAACTATAAGGATTCCTTTTCTCCTAGTTTCATATCTTGTTTATCGACAATATCTACTAATCTAGAATTCAGTCTTTAGAATTTGCAGAATTGATATTTGCGGATAAATACGAGCATTTCAAATTGTTGTTTCACCGATTTTATCCATCTGGACAGCAGTTATCAGATACCAGGAACTAGCAAAATTCTGCGAAGCTATCAATCCATTTTCGTTTATGTTGCTTATTTCTATTTATAAAGAAAAAATATATTGAGTAAAATTTATTCACAGTCTCAGTCACAAATTATCATTCATGCAAAAGCACAACCTAAAAGTAAACAGTACATAATGTTACACGTAAGGGCAAGTAGCCCTCTTGAGCTTGAGCAGCACTTGAGTAGTAGTAATTAAATAGTTATATCGACAACCCATGTGTTTAGACAAACCTAACATAGGCTTTACACTACTGTTTATGTGATAAGGTAATGAACTTTGCGTTAAATAAATAAATATACAATACAATACAATAGCCATGCTAGGTCGAGCCGGTGTTAGTGGCTGCTAACAATTCTTGTATCATATGTACATACGTAAGGTTATATGCAACAAAAATGCAGGGCAACCATCATAAATTAAGGTTTTTAAACCTGAAAACTCGGATGCCAATAAGGACTGGGTGAAAACGCGTAAGTTTCATAAACTTGATAAACCGACTTCATGCTTTACTTCCGAAGGACCTTTCAGATATAAAAAATTTTTTTTTAAATCGGTTCATAAATGACGGAGGTATGCAGTAACTAAACCGGTTTTTATGAAATTTCTATAAGACCTATCTGAAAAAGATTTTTTAAAATCCGCTGTAATAAATGAAGAAATTTTGCGATAGCAAACATTTGAAAAATCAATTCAATCAAAGGTTAAAAAAATATAGATCGATGAAGAATAATAGTCAAAAGCCTAAAAGAAAACACGCCTACGTGTTTTAGGTAAACGCTGAAGTTCCTACACACAGTTGCTAGGAAAGTACCTATACTGAGCATTTTAGATGATAATTAGCAAGTGTTTTGTCAAGATAATATCATGATTAAATTCATTCAAATGCTACATCTGATTGATCCCTTTGAAATACGATCTGGCCTCGATAGATTCTTATCTATCCTGCTTTGTCGTAAGTCACTGGGTCTAGGTTAAACCATTCTTAACACATAACTTGGTTTATTAATGAAATTTCAATTCCAGAACCTGTCTTTTGCAGACAACCAAATACTGGGAGTTATAAATATACATTTAAAACGCCCACGCCAATCAAGTTCAATTGTGATAATAATATGATAGGCATTGAAATTCCGTGTGGCTTGATGAAATTACTTTAAAAAACTGCAATGCATGTGAAAACACGAATTCTGCAATAACTTAATTCGAATAACTTGGCCAATTTGAAAAATATTATTTTTGTTGTTTTTTTTTATTATTGATAAACACAACAAAATAAAGATTTTTGCCACAAGTACTTAGTTTCTACCGAAATTAATTTCAGTTTTTGTAACAATCAACAAACTGTTGAATAATCCCTAGACAATGTTGATGAGTGTATATGGTTTGGGCATGTAGATTGGATGAAAGGAGATTAACAAAACCCATGTATCCGGAGAGTGGGAATGGAACTGCTGGAAAAGGAAGACCACGGCGCAGCAGCCGTTTTAGAGAAAGAGGTGTCAGGATCGTAGCAAGTAGAAATCCGTGATCTCTGCCTAACCCCATGGGAAAGACATGTGATTTTATGTATACACATGGCATGTGATATTTAACAAGCATAGCAGGTTCTTCTGAAATATCGAAGATGAACTCCAACGGCACTTTTTAGTAACAGCGTCTTTGTAAGTGCTGCAAGAATTTAGATTTAATTTCCGTCTGAAATTAGGAAATGCAATATGTTTATGACATTTAAGACAAAATTGTTTGATCACCTAATAGAAAATACTTTGCACAACCACCCTGTCGTGTTTGCGACGAGTGTTAAAAATAGAGTTCTATTAAAAGTTTTGAAAGCGAGTTCAAACGGTATTGCTGCAAAAGCGTTTTTGCTTTTATGTGGTATTGCTTGCCGGTATTGAGGAAGGTTTATTGTTTGACACTTTTATACGTACGTCTAGTATAAAAGCGTCAAAAAAATAAACCTTTCTCCGTTTATTTTTAGGAAGAACCAGATATTGACAAGAATTTACGTATCCAATATGAAAGATAGATAGAAGGTAGAAAATAATTTATTGCACACCACAATAAAGTTTACAAACATAAAATTGGAATACAATGAGCGCTCTTATCACTAAAAGCGATCTCTTCCAGACAACCTTGGGATAGACTGGACTTGGAAAGAATGTTAGAGGACGATGGTGTAGAAAATGTCGTCGACATAAGCTAAGCCCGTAGAATAAGTAAGTTGAGGTGGCAATGAGCAGGTCATATAGCTCGAAGAACTGATAGCCTTGGGGAAAAAAGGTTCTCGAATGGCAACCACGCAACGGAAGACGAAACGTAAGGCCCTGATGGATCGAAGATATAAGATGGGAAGGGCTTAGAATCGGTCTTCCTGAAAATGTGTAGGGGAGGCAGGATATATCCAGCAGTGGACTACTTCAGACTGATTATGATGACGTGGTATCATGATGGGCAGCCTAATTGGCAACTACATTATTGATGCGAGTTCGAATCAATCTTCAATCGAGACCATGCTTTGTTATATGGGATGGTTACCACTCAACATCAGGAGGGCCTTATGCTTGTGCTGTCAGCAAGTTGAATAAAAAAAACCACAGATTGTATGGTTCTCGTTGTGTCGCTTTTAATAAAGCTAGCTCAAATAAGCAGCTGAACGATGTCTTTTATCGTGATTTAAAGTGGGTGGGGGCGTGCGGTTTCAAAACATCGCGAACACTACACAATGAATTAGTTTAATGTTACACGGAAACTCAACTTTTACTAGATGGTTTTTTTCAAAACCATCAGAAGCATTTTCGATCAAATCTAAACTTTCATTCCAACTGCTAGCGATATTTTACATATTTAAAAATAAACAAATTCGGGAAATAATAGAGAAATCGCGATATATAATCATTTCTTCCATATTTTCTTAACATTGTTTTATTGTAGTGCGCGCTTAAGCTTAATGCAACCAAACAACAAAGATAATACGTTTTACCAAAACTAGAAAGCGGTTGATTAACCACGAACGAAGTACGAGGCTATACTTAGGATAAAGTAAGGAAACCAATTATAACGTGAGATCCTTTCGCCTCAAGCTGACTGGTGATTAAACACAGTAAGCTTTGTTTGAATATGAATGAAATGTTAACAAAAGGCTGAACCATAATAATACAAGAGCACGATTCACGAATATCTACAGAGCTGACAATACTAAAAATACGCTTTTGTACGGATGTCATGGTAAACGTATGTAAGAGAATTTATATAAAGCTTTAAATATTTACTGCATGCACTTTCGGCCATGATGAAAAGCTGCTTACACGGTTTTTTTTATTGGTTTGGGAAATGCGAATATTGAGATGGATGTGACGAGAATGGATAAGATAAAGGGAATGAGTATATTAAACAGTTTAAATAGGTGCCAGTGTCTGAAAAGATGAGGAGCAATAGGTTAGCATGGTATGGGCAGGTCATGCAAAGGGAAGAGTGCTAGACATGAATGTGATTGGGTGGGTCTACCTCTACCAAAGAAACTATGGATAGATTGTGCGAAGGATGACATGGGTAAGAAAGGAGTGACTGCTGAAATGACGGCTAATAGAGGAGAGTGGAGAACCAAAACCTGTAATCACGACCCCACATGAAGCGGGACAAGGACAAGAAAATGAGGATGGTGGGCTATGTTTTCAATACAAGGATAACTTAAAAATATCGCTTATTCCTTATTCATCTCTTTTTTAGGCTTGTGAAAAACGAGGAAGTTATTTTATATTTGACAAATCTGAAACAATTTTAAAGGCAATATTAAGCAAAAGTCGGAAGCGAAAGAGTAGTTCGGAAGGTATGCACACTTTGTGCTAAGACCTCAAGTAATGTTGGTTAAAATGACACAAAGCACCGAAATGACACAACAGACCTCAAAATAACACCAGAAAAACAATTAAAAAACGCTGTGACTTCCCAAATGACAAAAAACTAATCCGTTGCTATCTCTTCTTCTTCTTTTATGTATGGCTTTTCAGTGGAGGGGTTGCCACGAATTGTTGCCATCTCTATTTGTTGACATGAAAGTGACAGTGACAAGAGAGTTTTAGCGAGCTCTTAAAAAGTATTAGGCATTATGAATGAGAGAGTTTCGTTTAGTGTGTGTTCACTCAGTTCTCAAAGAGATCGCGAGGCGAGATGAAGCATTCGTACCTATATTAGTATTTTATAAAACTATTTAGGTATTCATAAACTAAAAGTATTTAAAATATTTGCAAATTCTATTCTCAATCTACTGCTTTCAGTAACATCCTGCATTCATTCTAATCTAGTTTTAGTTTTTCGATAGGATTCCGTAAAAAGCCAAACATACCACTTTTATACAACATTTGCTATTGTTATAAGTTTATATAATATACGCACTCAATGGTGCAAACGTAACCGCGAGATCAGAGGAACGCAAGGATCGGGGTTATGAAAGGGGAAGAAATTCAAAGAAATTTTAAGAAACGCGGCGGAGTCAGATAGGTAACAACTTGGGTTTGTTACGGTACCCAGAAATATGGCCATATTTGTACAAGCCGAAAATCAATTTAATACATTAATTCTGAAGACGCTCAAGTTTATTGAGTTGGTCTTCAATTGGGTCAAGAAAGCTGGTGTTGGCGTAAGATAAGGTGCAACAGAAATTTGGTGGAAGTGGGTTTCAATAGAGCCAATTTAGGACGATCTATGTCGGAAAATCAATTTACTAGACGTTGACTAGCACGACAGACAACGGGATTACTGTGAGATTCATTTATTTTGCAAGCAACGACCCATTTTTGTGCAACTTATACTTACGCTTTTCCTGCCGGTCTTGAACGCGATTCCGATCCCAATCTTAAGTTTTGAAGCCATTTTGACAGAAATCCTATGGGTTTTCTGTCAGAATTCCGTCAAAACCTAAAATTGGGATCGGAATCGCGTTCAAGACTACTCTTGAACGCGATTCTGACCCCAATTTTTAGTTAATTTTAAGTAGACCTGCCGTTCTACACCGGCAGTTCTAAAATTAAAATTGACCTGGCAAATCTTCGAGTATTTTTATTTGACTTTATTTTAAGTCAGTGCTTGTTCGTAATCGATTTTCGCAACCAGCTACGTAAAAGGGAAAGGTATTTCAATTAACTTTCCTGTGAAGTGTTTTTCTATGTAATTTCGGTGCCGATATCGGTTTAGTACTACTCAAAAGAATCTTGTTATTTGATCAAGTGAAACGAGACCTGTAAATTAACAAAACTTTAACGCAGCTTACGAAGCTTTTCCGAGCATACCTTCCGAACTACTCTTTCGCTTCCGACTTTTGCTTAATACTACTTATTAGGACATCCTGTATTTTTTTTAAGTTACTGACTTAGATATCGATGATTCTACGAGAACTTACATATCCTCTAAAATTACTGCGCTGATCCCCACCGAGAACGAATATTTGTGTGGTGAACAGAAATATTTGTTGTCTCTCTGGATGTTATATCGATTCTTAATAATGTATTTACAAAAAAATGTGTATATCAGCTATCATGTACCCATCTTAAAAGGTCTGCTTAGTTTGGGGCTAAATAGTGTTGTTTGGATTTATTTTATTTTAGCCTCGCGGAGCTTCCAGCAGCTCCTTCAATCATTAGAGTGTACTACTCTTATATTTTGCAATGTAAACCTTCGATACAGTTAAAAATAGTTCAAGCTTTTGTTGAAATTGGTTCGTTGAACCAATTTGAACTAGCTCGAACTTTTTTCGCTAGGTTTTTCCGGACAGTATTTTTAGAACCATTTCAATATTACACCAATCAGTTAGATTGATAGTGTTTATTAATACCTTTTATCTGCCTGCGGGCGTAGCCGCGGACTGAGCACAGTAGTCCTACCACAAGCTCTGTCTGGCTCTGTCTCTGTCACTCGATGTCCCGGTCACTCTACCCATAGGAAGCTAGCATGTCAATTTGCAATGTCTGTACCTACTATTTAATATCTTATTTTTATATCTGTGTAGATACTTTATTATAACTTTGAAGCGTAGCGTGTGCTGTCTTTGAAACTTTTGCTTTTGTATAATTACATTGCATACGTCTGACTAAGTGAAGTGGCACCACACTGGAATTTCACTGCTATTATTTTAGACTATTTTTGATTTGTAAAAGGATCATATAAAAAAACGGTAGGAACCGAGACGTAGTTTGTTGCCTGTTCTTCTACGCTTGGTCGCGTGGAACTGGCATCTAGACTCACCTAGCTTTAAGACGTTTCAAAGTGATTCTTGTATCGTATTGAATAAACGCTTATTGAATCTTGAATCTTGAATCTGACTCTGATTTTGAGTCTGTGTGAGCGCTCACCAGTGTATTATATGTGTGTGCAACGTTTTGGCGTAGGATTTATTTAGTCATCACTTACTCAGACTCAAAACCAGAGCCAGACAGAGCTTGTGGTAGGCCTACAGATTTATAAAAACACTCAGCTGAAAATTCTTTGGTTTCGTTCCGAATAACTTACTTTATATTATTAGTCTTTATAATATAATGATAACCGAGTTAGATATATAACTTGTATGATTTTTTCATAAAATACAAAATATGACTTTTAAATTACAGTGTTCTAAGCCCCTCACGTCCGAAGCCTAGCTTTTTATTTGACTCTTTACGAGTCTTTTCGGAGGCAAAGTCGACGAAGTAAAAGTTTATCTTCAAAACCTTTTACGGACTTATTTCACTGTGATTTGCACGTGGGTGGACCCTAATGAAACCCAATTCAAAGTATGCGGAGATTAATTGTAGTTGCTATAATTTTATCAAAAACCCACTTAAGACAAAGGACTATTTCGAGTCAAGGATCTGTGTTAATTACTGTTGAATTGTAAAATACTACCAATATTTTATAACACTATTCATAGATCTGGCATAAAATAACTGATTTGAATTTTTGATTTGATTTGTTTCGAACTTATATTACTCTTCTGGTATTAGGAGGGAATAAAAAGACATTAGGATACGAAAGATTTTGAATATTAAAATGTCATCATAGGAGAAGCGTCACAAAGGTAGGCCTCTACGTGGTCCGTGGCAAGCCTCCGGGACGCGCGGGAGGCAGCAGCGATAGCGGCAGCGGCGACAACGGCGGAGCGGAGCGGAGGGCGGACGCAGTTAAAGCTTGCTCACTGTACGTTAGATCGGAGGTATGAGTGGTCGCCCCGGCGCTCCCTCTTGATCTCCGAGCGCGAAATACACTTTTTCAATCTCTTTGAATAAAAAGTATCAAAACTATTTAAAAAAAAATTAAACATCTAGAAGCTGACCTCGCTCGCCGAGTTGCTGAGCCAGGAAGAACTTTTGGTAAGTATATTATTTTATATAATTTAAGGACACCGGTGGCTGTGGCGGAGCGTGAAAGGAGCGCGTAAAAGTTTCGTAGGCCCATAGCCGAAAACGAGCAAGGTGCGGCAACAGGTAAGGAGGCTGGTATCGAGCGAACGAGACGTTCACTTTTACTTTTCGTCAAAGCGGCCCTAATCGTGGCTCCCAAACCACGCCATTTTATCTGTGATCTGCCGTCGACTCCACCACCACCTTTACGCACCTTCGCATTTTACAACATACCTAAATTACCTTTTCACACGTCATTACTTTTAGAACGAAGTAAATTTATATTACGATGTACAAAATCGCCGTTTTCAGGGTATTTAGAATAAGCCTCTCCAGGTTCCAGGAAGAAGTCCAGAGCAGCCTGTTTTTAGATGAAAAAATAAGTTAAAAAATAATATTTTTTAGCTGTTACTAATAGGAAGGCTTATTTAAAATTCGGTTTCCTTCTTCCGGTTCTTGCGGTTTTCACACAAAGAAAATGACTAAGGACCTGCGCGCATCTATTGCGATGGCGATGGCGATCAGTGAATCGCTGTCAAATATGACAGCGATATTTGACAGCGTTTCACTGCTAGCCATCGCCATCGCGCTAGATGTGCGTAGGCCTTGAGAGTTTTAAAGGCGTGCGCACATCTAGGCAATGGCGATGGAGATCAGCTGAAATGCTGTCAAATATGATAGCGATATTTGACAGCGTTTCAGCTGATCGCCATCGCCATCACCTAGATGTGCGCAGGCCTTAAGAAAGCTCATTCATTTTTCTGTATTTACAAAATGTTTGTTCGTTTTGTCTTTCGATATAATATTTTGGTTCACGTGGATTCAATAATGCTTTGTCTACTTAATTTTCAGCGATACATTTTATAAGATATTAAAATGAAATTTAAACTTGAGAAACCGACTTCATGGGCAAACTTTTAAACCAATTTTAATGAAATTTCAATGGGACCAAGCTGGAAGTATAACCAATTAGATAAAAATAATTTATTAGATTTCATTAATGACCGTGGTATAACAAACATTAAAACACAACGGCTAAACCGATTTTGATGAAATTTCTTAGGATCAAAATGGAATCATGGCTTTTCACATAAAAAAAATTAAAATCTGCTCATAAATGACGAAATTATGCGATAACAAACATGAAAAAAACAATTAAATCAAAACGGCTAAGCCAATTTTGAATAAATTTAAATAGGACCAATCTGGAAGCAAAACCTTTCAAATTGATAAGAATTTTTGAAAATACTTATCAATATTAATAACTTTTGCATGGAACAGTCGTTTACTTTAACCCCTGACATTTTCGGTTGTATTCTGGTAACGCCCTGTAGGTATTACAGGTAAAACGCAGTTCAGGCGACCGACACAACATGGTTAATTAACTAATAAACCAGTAGGCCTACCACCAGCTCTGTCTGGTTCTGTGTCTGGCTCCGATTTTGAGTATCGACTAAATAAATCCTACGTCCAAACGTAAATCACACAGTATAATACACTGGTGAGCATTCATACAGACTCAAAACCAGAGACAGAGACAGAGCCAGACAAAGCTTGTGGTAGTCCTACAGGTTCCATTGGTTTGCCGATATTGTCATTGCTTTATTATTATAGAGTTACAATATTTTTTACAAGCTCATTTCCAGAAGGTAACATTGTTTATTAATTACAAACGTTTATATGAATAATACTAAACACGTACAAGTATTCAGGGATGATTAAATACGCAAATTTTCATTTATATAATGATGGGTATGTACGAAGAACAGATCCTCAAATACGAGTAAAGAATATTACAAATTTCATCATCATCATCATCAGCCTGAAGAAGTCCACTGCTGGACATAGGCCTCCCCTACACATTTTCAGGAAGAACGATTCTGAGCCCTTTCCATCCACCGTCTTCCTGCGATCTTAACAATGTCGTCAGTCCATCTGATGGGTGGGCGCCCGACCTTTCGTCTTCCGGTTCGTGGTCGCCATTCGAGAACCTTTATTCCCCAACGGTTATTAAAAACGGTTATTAATTTACGGCGTTTAATTAACATTATCAAACAAATACGTAAATATTGAGAACATTCACCGGATTTACACACTAATTGGTGCGTTTCAAGAAGTCTTACAGTTGGACTAAACGAGGAAGTCCGGTCAACTAAAGTTAAGGCCTGCGCACATCTAAGCGATGGCGATGGCGATCAGCTGAATTACTTTCAAATATTTGACTGGCCTCTCAGCTCAGTTGGTAGTAGCTTTGCCTTCTACGCTGAAGGATGTGGGTTCGATCCCCACCGAGAACCAATATTTGTGTAGTAAACGCAGATGTTTGTTCATTGTCTGGGTGTTATATTGTATTCTAAGTATGTATTCATTTACAAAAAAAAATATTTAAGTAAAATATCAGCTATTTGGTTCCCATCGTCCAAGCTCGGCTTAATTTGGGGCTAGATAGTGTTGTGTGGATTGGCTACAATATCTATTTATATTTCATCTTCTTCTTCTTAATGAATGGCATCTGTCCATTTCGGATCAATTTTGCCAGTGTCGAGTAATGAGGATATATATTACATAGATAAAATAATTATATGACAGCCATATTTGACAGCGTTTCAGCTGATCGCCATCGCCATCGCCTAGATGTGCGCAGGCCTTTAGGAACGTTCTGCGCGATCACTATTCGATTGAATGCATGACTGATAGGTCTACCAGAATCTCATAGCATTAAAATAAATTAAAAAATAGTGATCAAATCGGCCGGCGGCAGATCTGGCCGAGGATCTCAAGAGGCGCAAATATGCAGGTCAGGATCTGTCGTCCTGCTTATTTGCTCCTCGTGGGGAACCGAGGCCTCGCGGGTCTTCAAAATTTGTCTAGGCGACTGATCGAAGCGACGCGTGACCCACAGGCTGATGGGTATCTGGCGCAGCGTATAAGCATTGCTATTCAGCGTTGCAATGCCACCAGCGTCTTGGGGACGCTTCCGTCTGGTACTGATTTGGATCAGTTGAGCGATCTCTAGATAGTTTGTAACGGTCTGCAGATAGCTCAACTGTTTCTTGTGTATTTTGTACATTTTGTAAATATTTGTTTAACTGAAAGTTTCTTTGTATAAATGAATGAATAAAAATTAAATAAGTATCAAGATCGTTTAATTAAATTTCCCTAGCATTGTACGCATCAAATTTATATTTCTCTATTTGCTCTTTGATTCTGGTTGACCTATAGTTGCATTCTCATCTGCCCGATTCTCACTGGCCAGTGTTGATTTTAGCAATCGCTCTTCTAGTACGGAACTACGTCACTAGTCATAGATTCAATTAGGTATTAGTTCTAGAGACTGTACATTTGGAGGGTGCTATCCTTGGCACAAACAAAGGAATTTGTTAGGAATGAATCGAAGCAATAAAGCTTTGTAGTTCACGAACCACTATAAAAAAATCGGTTTACTGACGATAGTTGAACGTGACAACGTCATACAGCTGTCCACGCAGACGCATCGCTTACTCAAGTAGGAGAGAGACAGATGTCGAACGCTGCCGAACGCGGAGGCCGATTGTGGCTCTTTGACGCTCGTTCCGCGCACTCGATTGCACTTCAAGCCTTTAATGGAACGCCGCAGAGCGAGGTAACGCCGCATGCGTCATGTTTTTTCGTGCGTGCAGCCAGCTCCATCGAATTATAAGACGTTATCACGTCAAAATATTTATTGTCGAAAAATGAAACTTACTATAGATAGTGCAATCCACGAAGGCGCGCCCCACTATTCCTCCTTACCGTTTATAGTATATGTGTGCAAGCTTCCGTCAATGTTTGAATGTTATCGGTACACACTAATTACCTATGAGTGCACACGCACACTACAATGAATAGACTACGGTTCGCAACTGCCGCTCGGAGCAAACTCCCCGCACCCCGCGAGGGGCGCGTCTTCGTGAATTGCACTATCTATAGTGAAAGCGGACAATACCAGTAATCTTTTGCTTACAAAATAAAACTATTTGTATTGATGATATGAAATATTGAATAATATTTCATATTTTCTCACCAACAACACAATTGGTTGTAAAAATGAAAATATTTGTTTTGCTATATGAATATGAAATATGAATGATGATTTTTCACATACGAACATAAAACGCATATTTTTATCAGTTTTAAGCTTTCAGCGCTTTACAAATCGACATGGAACTACGGAACACCTATGATAAAAAAAAATCTATAGATTTTAAATTGGGTCAATAATTTGGGCGTGGTGTAGTTTTATAAGAGATTTGCTGTAAAGGTCTGCGCACATCTAGGCGATGGCGATGGCGATCAGTAGGCCTACCATATCTCTGTCTCTGGCTCTGGTTTTGAGTCTGTGTGAGTGCTCACCAGTGTATTATACTGTGTGTGTGACGTTTCGGCGTAGGATTTATTTAGTCAACACTCACACAGACTAACTCACTGTCAGAGCCAGACAGAGCTTGTGGTACGTCTACAGCTGAAACGCTGTGAAATATGACAGCGTTTCAGCTAATCGCCATCGACATCACCTAGATATGCGCAGGCTTTTAAGTTTCCAATTTCCTTGCGTATTTATAGTCTTTAAATAATCTGGTTTTAACGAGTACAGGAATAAGAATACATTGTCTTGCAATGGGCGGTCTTATCACTCGGGGCGATTTCTTCCGAACAGTTGCTCAAGAATTTCGATAAATAAGTTCAGTGTTTTTATATCTTTTATAAAAAAGATTAATTTACCAAAAGTAAATCCGTTATGAAACGCTGTCAAATTTGACAGCGTTACACTGATCGCCATTGCCAGCGACCTAGGTGTGCGCAGGCCTTTTTTGGCCGTTAGATTCGCATTAAGGACATATTGTACTACTATTAATGGCTGTAGATTTAGTTTAACAAATAAAATAAAATAAGGGCGAGATGTGCGAGCGGGAAGTTGTTTCACGGTTTTCTAGCGGAGCAGTTTCTTTTGTTTTAAGTTTTTCACCACCACTTGCGCCATTGTAGTGCTTAAATGATAAGGATCCGGTTCGCGTAGTATAACGGGATAATACGAAACTTCGGTTAGTACTTACGACCTGTAAAACGAAAGCTTTACTTTAGAGTCGTTTAAAGGTCTAAAATAGATAGATATTAGACACCTTATAACGGTTTTAGTCCCACGGGAAATTAAATTTCATGTGGGCGAAGTCGCGAGCGTCGGCTAGTTTAAGTGATCTTGGGCTCTATTAGCAGTTGACCTTGTGGAAGATTCGACGCATTTCCTAAGAGAATTGAAGCTTTGTTTACTTATTCCTTACTGTATTGGCCTCTTGGCAATAAAAACTAAGTTACAGCCTTTGTTAGACTTCTTCGGAACCTACTTATTGTATTATGGTTATGAGGTTGTTGGCCAGGTCAGGGCTGTTTCAGAACTTTGTCTTAGGTAATAAGAGAAACCTGTGATTGTCCCATCTTGTTTTACTATTTGTCAAAAACCTTGGAACTTTTTTTGATGCTAACCTAATCTATACCTGTATTTCATGGACCTCTTTTTCTTGATAAATTGTGTAGTACTTGTTTGTTTTCTTGGCCAAATAAAAGTAGGTAAGTTAGGCTTACCTATAAAAAAAACAAGTCTTTTTATTTCTTGCATTTCCTAATTTAACACTCCAACTTATTACTTCTTAGTTTTATTTGGTTAGTATGCATACTTTAAATTATTTTTTAGTCATCATCATCATCAGACTGAAGAAGTCCACTGCTGGACACAGGCCTCCCATACACATTTCCAGGAAGAACGATTCTGAACTCTTTCCATCCACCGACTTCCCGCGATCTTAACAATGTCGTTGGTCCATCTGGTGGGTGGGTGCCCTGCGTTGCGTCTTCCGGTTCGTGGATTTGTTAGTTAGATTATAATTATATTTCTATTGATACAACCCCAGATTGGGTGAAGGCCTCCTCCAAAGATGACCATTTATCTCTCACCTGGTGCTAGATAAACTGGCTATTTGGCCCCAGATTGGGCCGGCTGCTCTTATAATGTCGCCTTCCCATCGAGTCAATGGTCTTCCTCTGTTTCTTTTGCCGTGTGGGCCTCATGGCCATGGTCATTTTTGCCACTTATCTACACTATTTTGTTTTAAGATCCTGAGGTGTGGTGTTTATTCTATTAGGTATTCAAAGAAATTCATGAGTCTGTTAATAATTGAACGTGGCTATTGTGTCCCCAAATAATAAAATATTTTATATATTGGTAAGCTTTTAAAAGCTGCTTTGGCCTTGAACTATGTTTTAAAGGAAACAATACAAGTATTTGTATAGGACTTCGCGAAACGTACTAAGCTGGGAACCTATTGTAATGTTGAACTTAAGTACTTAGAATATTTCTATATTTCCATAATTCTTGTTTTACTGGCACAGTAGGTACATTTTATTATTTAGCAATAGGTAGGCTTAACAATATTTCGTTGACTAAAAAATATAAACATCTATTATCTTAGAATCTATTTTAGATGATTTATATAGCGTCAGGGGCAATTGGTGTTAAGTCATATGCCCCTACTTACGGGACGCTATAGTGCCTGGGACAGGATTTTGGATTAGGCTTGCCTTGCACCTATACCATCCTGACAGCTTAAGCTTTCAAATATCGCTGTCATATATTTGACAGCGTTTCACTGATCGCCATCGCCAGCGTGCTAGATGTGCGCTGGCCTTTAGTCGGCCTAATCCACAGGAAAAACATAGTCAATACGTGCGGACTGAGCCGTAGTTGTCTTCACGATGTTTTCCTTCACCGATTGAGAGCACATTTGATGGCTAGTAATCTTATTTCAGAGCAACTTCCTTTCACTTAGCTGAAGATCAGCTTCCTTTATTATATATCCTTTATGAACACCTTCCTTTATGGTGTCTTGTGTCTCTTAAATTGTTGTATTTTGTTGCACAAAATAACTTTAGCTCTCTATTGTATAGCATATAAAATATAATATCAGTTTAAAAAACTTGAGAAACCGACTTCATTTCTTTGGGACCATTCTGAAAGTAAAAAAAAGATTTTTTCAAATAAACTCGTGGATTACATTAAGTTAAGCGATGCCAAACATTTAAAAAAAAAACAATTAAAACAAAAGACTGATTTTGATGAATTTACTATGGGACCAATCTGAAAGTACAACCTTTCAGATAAAAAACAGTTTTTTTAAATTTGCTCATTGATGACGAAATAAAGAGATGAAACACAGAAAACGACTTGAGAACGACCTCTTTTTCTATTGGAAGTCGGTTAAAAACAAGGGCTTATGATGATAAATGTATGCTCACTAGTTTCTAGCGCATAAATATTAATAATTTATTACGAGTATAAGCTGTTGGTTTTCAAATAAATAAATGTTCATTTTCATAAGACACATCGGTCAGTCAACCTCGTCCATCTCGTCAAAGTTATCTTAATTTTATAAAGAGTAGAAGTTCTCAGCGGCTATTTTACGTAATTGATTGGAAATCACAAAGATTCGACTGCGTTGCGAAGCCTAACTTTTACAAATCTGTCCCAATACAAACAATTATTATTAGCTTCTGCCTTAATGTGAATGGTAATGGATAATGACAGAGCTAATTTGAAGCCGTGTTTATTTAAATTAAAGCTCAAATTAGTTTGAGAGTAAATGAGTTAATTTGCTTTACATTCTGCTACTTAGTTGACCTACAATCACGATGTTAGAACTTTATTGAACAATGCCAGCTTTTATACATAGCCTAACCCCCGAATACTGAAACGCAACTCAGATTTAAGCACGTCTCAAGCGACGAATATTTGACAGTTTTCAATGAAAATCTGTCAAATATTCGTCGCTTGAGACGTGCTTAAATCTGAGTTGCTTTTCAGTATTCGGGGGTAAGCGGCATACATGCAAATCTATGTGGTCAGCAAAGCGAATTATCTCAGACACAAGTGGTAATAGGGCAAAACTAGTTAAATTCTTGCCATGAAAAGCTTGTGCTAAATACAAAGCATTGTAAATTAATTCACGTCGGAAGCAGCACTCGGATTGTAGGACTTTTATTGTACGGGCAACCAAAAAATGGAACTCCTGTGTGTTAGGTTTTCCAAAATAACTTGACGTTTTTAAGAGAAGAGTGTATGCTATACCATTGACTGCACCGTAACATCAGGTGTGTTTGTGATCAAGCGAAATAAGTAGAATAAGGCGGAAATTTTAATAAAACTAAAGAAAAATGCGTTTTTTTCAATCTTCCTTTCAAGTTAATTACAGAAAGGATTTATTTACCACTAGATATTATTTTCTCAAACTTGCATAGAAAGAGCTTTATTTTGTCAACCTTCTTTGAGATAAATCAAAATTTATGTGATGCCCAATACTTGCGAGCAGCGGCCGGCAAATGTTATATGAAAATCCAACTCATATTTGTCGTGTAATTTGAAAATGGAACGACTTTTTACTCCGAAACATGGCAGCCAAGTAGGTTACTTACGAAAGGTTTTATTCAAATTTTAAATTTTATAAATTTTATTGAAATTAAACGAATGAACACTTCCGCGCGAGAAAAATTTTAGCTTGTCGTAATTGTATTTGACAAAATAAGCTCAAGAGTACTACTTAGTTCCAATTTACTCGCATTATTTGATAAAAGTACTATACAAGCCTATACAACTTGGCATTGATGGACTTACGTAGGTACAACACGTGCGTCCATCAATGCCTCTTTTGCTGCAGTATTTACTATATTTTATAAAGAGCCGGAGAGTATCTGGCGCAGTTCATCAGTATTATTATAATTATAATTTATAGGTGAAAAAAGTAAAATTATATTTTTTAGTAATAAGTACAGCAAATATAATTAAGAAAAACCGAAATTAAAATAAAAAAAACTTAAAACTTGTGAAACTGTGAACAACTTAATCTAAGGGCGGGTTTTCCATCCACGGAACAACACCACTCGTCGAACTAGATCGTATTTAAAATCTTTTATTTAAAATCTTTTATATGTAAAAGTATATCTTGACCTAAATCCTGCAAGATGAATATCATCCAATTTTTTTTAAGTATTCAGCAGGCATTAGTAATTGAATTATGAATGTTTGACTCTGTTCCTGAAAGTGTTTATGAAGGTTTTCCGTTGAACATTTGCATTATTTTTATAAATAAATAAAAAAAAGTATTGTGGACAATCCACACAACATTATCTAGCCCCAATTAAGCAAAGCTTGTTCTATAGGAACCAAATAGCTAATAATAATACTTGTATAGTTTTTTTGTAAATACATACTTAGAATACAATATAACACCCAGACGGAGAACAAATATTTGCGTTCACCACACAAATATTTATTCTCGGGGGGGGATCGAACCCACGACTTACCTACGGCTCAGTAGGCTGAGCTATTACCAACTGAGCTGAGAGGCCAGTTTTATTTATTGGAGTTATAACGTTTACGAACTTATAAAGACATGTGCTTCTATACGCATCTTTATTAAGGCCTGCGCACACCTAGGTCACTGGCAATGGCAATCAGTGAAACTCTGTCAAATTTGACAGCGATATATGACAGCGTTTCATTGATTGCCATCGCCAGTGACCTAGGTGTGCGCAGGCCTGAGTTAATTTTTAAATTTGCAGCTAAATGTAGCCGTCAGATAAAAATATATCCATCTCATTTTTTGGCTTCTCAAAAATAAGAGCCGACATTTTTTATTCCACGAATAGCTTTATTCCGTAGATTAAAAAATCTGCCCTTAAAATTATGGTGGCCTTTCACTCAAACATGAGTAAGAAATTATTTGTTTATTGAAGATTGGACATAACGGTTGCTAGGGCTTTTTATCTATTATTAAACACTGGATGAGGATAAAATAATGGAAAAGTAGGTTTTGGAGAAGATGATGTAAGATTTCGCTTTCAGTCAGAGTTTAATTAGTTAATTGAAACCATACTTAAGACGCTGAAAATCGTGGAACAATTTATCGCTCGTACACTTTCAATGCTCTTATATTTTATGTGGCCTAAAATAAATAACTTTTGAATTGATTAAATTTGACTTGGCCTTTTGAAAAAGAACTTATATTTTAAATATCGCGAGCAACTATCGAGTGCAGCCCGATTGCACACAGTGCTGGCGAAATTGAAAGCACTTAAGGGGCAGGCTGCTGTCGATGACCTTAGAACTCGCAGACTTTAGCCTTAAGTAACATATAAAATCACTAAACCTATAAATCGAAAATCTCCAGCAAATATCTTGTATTCAACCTAATTAATACACACAGTTTAGAGAAATCAATTCAGTGATTTTATATATTTCATAAGGACTTAGTGTGCGAGCGTGAAGCTGTTTCACGGTTTTCATCATCTTAACACCAGTTTGCCTCAAATTGCTGGAAAAAAGTTTATCGAAGGGCGCGTTTTTAATATACGCCTATGCACGTGACTTGTGACGCAGTCTATTCATGCAATACATTCACGAACCACACTTCATGTCGTAGCAAGCTACGGCGTAGCAGTACGTAGCACCTAGTGCTTAGGCCGTCTGTTTCATCGTTTAGTTTTTCATGTTTCGTTGTTTATGTTTTTGACGAGTCTTAGTCATCATTCTGATAAAAACAGTACCATCTCTAGTACTATTATTATCAAAATGATCAAATGGACACCCGCTTGCTTTAACACGAGGGATATTTATAACGGTATTCCTTTCACTTAGAGTCACCTAGTTTTCTTTGATCTTCACTAGATATTACGCGTATATTATAGTTAACGCTAGGTATTATAATTTGACAAATGAACTGACTTAAATCTAAAATGGAATAAGTGGCTAGTGGATAGACAAGAATCAAAATCATTATTCCTGAAAATACAGGGATGAATTTGCACTTTAAATTTATTCACTCTGTTTGAAGGTTAGAAACTAAAATATACCCTTAAACAGGTACATAAATAAAGTTAAGATATTATTTTTTCACAGGAACCAATATTACCGGTTGAACAGTTCTATAACAATGATATATTTTTTCGATTCGGGTTTTTGTACCGGATGCCCGCAGCAAATTTTCCGAGAGACTGGCTCCCAGTCCTCTTCCTTTGTAGGCCTTGACCCCCGAGCCCGTAGGCCCTTTATGTTGCGCTCCTTATAATCTACCATTCACTAACAAAATAGTTATTAAGCTTAAGGTACTCGTAATTGTACCCCAAACAATAGTAAACTCAACTCTAGTTTGGCAACCTCGACTAAACAACCGCTATTCTAAAATAGCTTATAAACACTTTGCTTCGTGTTGTGTTTCCCCAGCAATATAGAACAGCAATATAGACATGGTACTATATCAATAATAATAAATGTTAGGTCTTCCCTTCATACTTTGACGAAATAGGTGCTATTTTTTGTTGACTGATTTTGATGACTAAAAAAACTTTTAAAATAATATTATCAGGTTGCAATGCTTTATTAGTTTTATGTTGTAATATGGTACGAGTATGTAACAATTGTGCAATAAATGAAATTAAAACGAGGCACGTCAAGTGTCAGGTCAAGTGAAAATCAGGTTCCCGTTTCTCTATTTGTTTGTTGAAACACAAAGTTTGCTCTATCTCAAATCAATTGTCTCATGGCATACCAGCCTTGTACATATAGGCGATCAGCAGCATTTCAGTTTATAGGAGTTTGCATAGGGGTTAGTCCTACCAATGCCACGTCCATACAAAAAAGAAATCAAAATTTTCATACATTTAGTGCGCACACAGGTCTTTAGTCCCAACGTCACAAGCGTGCGTAGGTAAGGACAGTAAGCATCAAAACTAAAGGAATATTTTAATGCCTCTAGCTTTCTTATAATACAGCAAATGAAAATTGTAGAGGGTCTCCGAATAATAGTAGTGTAAATCGGCACACACTGCCGCGAACTTTGACAGCGATACACTGTAAAAGTTCTGCGTATGGGGCCTTATTAATAATCCTGGCGTTGCGTTGGACTAGTTAATCCGTGTTTTGTCACATTTGTTCGAGTTGACAATTGCATGTCAATGCAAGAGACAAAACACGGATTAACTAGTCCAACGCTACGCCAGGATTATTAATAAGGCCCTAGATGTTTTGAGATAGAGTAGCTTGCCAATTGCCAAGCACTTAAACCAACCTCGTAAAACCGGCAGGAGCTACATAGTTAATAGGTAAGAGCGGAGCTACGAGTTGACGAGTGGCAACGACAATGTGTGTATCGTCTTAATTTCCGTGTTCAACAAGTAAATTCTTGAGAATGTAAAAGGCGGAAAATGAGTCGACATCTTGTTGAGTTTGATTTTGTAGATATGTCTACTTTGACTTATTACACTTTGTAGGGTTATTTGCATGTACAATGAAAGTACACACACGTCTACATTTTGTTGGACAAACGTGGATTCTAGTAATACAAATAATACTTTGTTTTTATACAACTAGCCTATGGAACAATCATATGGCCCACCTGATGTTTAGTGGGAACCATCGCCTATAACAAAGAATTGCCTCGTAGGTCACGCATGTCAGGAACGTACCCTACGATGCACTGCCGTGCGTCCACCAGCTTGAGGCATACAGATGTTCAGTCTAACGTGCCAGTCATTTCACCGGCTCCCACACCCTTCAAACCAAAACACAGAAATTGGCATGGTGGTAGTACTTCCCCAGACGAACCCTTCACAAAGAGCTCTACTATTAAATAGCCGATCGTAAATGGTACATTCATGAACAGAATCAAGTAAATATAAGCGGAACTACGAGTAAGTTCGGTAGATTTTATATTACGAGTATCTAGCATTACGTGTAGTATTTTCCTATCAGTGGCATCATGCTTTTTGTAAAAATAATTAGACAAAAATATACAATACCTATAATAATTATTGTTTGTACATCGAATGTCTTTCACGAACCTACTTAATTTGTCTTTTGTCGTAATTATACTCGTAATAACGTCGTTTGGCGTTAATGATGCGTTCAAAATTTAATGTTATTCACTGAAGTCATTTATTTACTTGTTGAGTGAGCCCGTGGGGTGGCTGGGTAGTAATAGAGGGGTAGGGGGTGCATCCCGACGCACGAACCTGAGAGCAATATTTTACTTCTGTAATTTTGAAAGTTACAAATTGGGTTTTGTTTGTTGTAGATAACTGTAATACCAAGTTGTTATAAAAAATTGCAAAACAAAGTATAGTAAACTGACAACATAATGAAATGATAATGTCAATTTTAGTTCCTTTCAGACCTGCGCACATCCAGGCGATGGCGATGGCGATCAGCTGAAACACTGTCAAATATCGCCTAGATGTGCGCAGTGCGCAGGCCTTTACTCTATGGTTACATTGAACGTAATTAGAGGTTTTGTAGGGGTGCTATAATGGGGTATAGTTAATGTAGGGGGCGCACTCTGTAAGAAGAGGAATTGAAAGAGCTTGAATTGCCGCCTTCCCGGTTTTTTTTTCTTTTTCTCTGGCGGGCCTTTGGCTTCGGCTCGCCAGCATTATTCAGCCATTATTTTCATTTTCATAATTTAAAAAATGGTAAATTGTTTGCTCAAATCTATGTTATTTTAAATAAATAGTTGAAGCTATATTTAATCAAGTAATTTAGAAGATATGTTATTTATTTAATACTATCTTTATGTTATTTAAATTTAAATTTTACATTGCGCTCTAATTAGACTTTTTAAACTTCTTACCGTTGTAATGGGTTTCCAACCTACTTGCTGAATAAAGAGTTGGAATTAGGTTCAACAACCTCCTTGGAGTTAGAAAGACTTAAGAAAGTTGGAACATGGTTGAATAAAATAGAACTTGTTTTTTTTATAATTTGACAGCTGTCAGTAGAAAGCGATTCTCCCTAGGGCTGAAAGTATTACTTTCAATTAGGCCCCTCAGGCAATTTCAGACCTACTTTCAGAGTATGAGCAATGAAAAATATATTTTGACTGAGAAAAATTGAGAAACGAAGCCAATCAACAACTTTCGGAAAAGTAAACATCTTGATAAGTTGTCTTAGTTTTGTGCCGTGATTACGACTACATTTTGACATTTGTGATGTGAGATTAACGTTATTTTTATTATACACAAACACATTTATTATACACAAAAATATAGGTAATCATGGATTACCATATAACATTTTTGCGATTTTTGACTTTCGATATTTCGGCGCCATGATCACGGTTGAACTGAAGTCCACGAGTAAAAGAAATGTTATTGGCAGACAAATCGATCTACCCTCTTTCGCACTTTTTTATTGGTTTCGACACTACTATTGGTTTCACTCTCACTTTTTTCCCGATTTCGACAAACAACACTGACGGTATCAGCGCGATTCCAGTAACACGGCTCGATTGAGTGATCACTGAATCAGCGTTCCATTTTCAAATTTTTCAAAAATAAATTGATAATTCACATTGACTTTCGCGATCGCTTGAGCGTCGACGCCCTGGACGCGTAATAAATGCCACACTTCTTTTACGCGTTTCATAAAAATAGTGTTAAAAACCATGATAGTTTCAAAAGTTGAAAGTAACATATTCAGCATAACAGTACATATTCAATCTTATCGTGTTGTTGCTAAGGTTTCGATGCGTATACGCTGTGGTTATAAACACTTTTACGTTACCAGAGTCAAACTCATTCGTGATTAAGCCCAGGATAGAATATGATATGGGATGGGGGCGAGACGAAATGAAATGTTTATCGATTTTGTTTAAGAGATGCCTGAAGCGTTAAGAGCCCAGGCGAACACATGCTACCAAATAAATATAGCTAGAAGAGGCCCGTGACATTGTTTGTGCCACGTTTTCCCTTACAAACTTAAACTTGTCTTTCGTCGTTTCGGATTGAATTTCCAGTATCCCTTAATAGTTAAAGAGAAACTAGAGAACACTGCTAGAGAAAAACCCCCTGTTAGTTCAATGTTAACCAACACTTATATCAAAGCATTGTCTTAAAGGCCACGCTCTTAACTTGTTTTTTCAAATAATATCTACGAATATATCGAGGGATACACTTAATAGATTTACTTTATAAAAACAAACGCAAAAATATTGTATGCTCGCAGGTATGACATAACCAATACAGAGTTACGTAGTACTAATATTTGTTTTGTGACAGGGTGTAAAAAGGAAAAAGGCTTTCACCCAGCCTTAAATAGATAGTAATACAATATAGGTACTCGTCACGTGACTCTTATATCAAGCTACCTAAGACAAAATTACGTTATCAAGGAAGATGGGATGTTCCAATTAGGATAAATGTTTTGTATTAACAAGAGCGCAAAAGCTCTGGTATATCTATGAGTGAGAAAGGGGTTTATGATGGGTAACATACAAAACAAGTAATTAATATTATTATACTTATACATTCTTTATTCTTTCTGACACATGGACTCATTATCATGAATCTCATTGTGCTTTTCTAAACAAATATTTCGATAAAGCATAGATAGATAGGTAGAAAATTCTTTAATGCACTAAAACAAAAATTGCATTGTACTTATGCGAACTTAATGCTAGAGAGCATTCTCTTCCAGTTAACCTTATATTAGTAGTGCACATACAATTTATGAATATATATATATATATATATAAAAAGGAATTGTTTTAAAAATATCTGAACTAAGCAAAAAGTAAGGTAAGACACAAATTAAATTTACACAAAAAAGCATCAACTTCCACACTGGGTAAATTCTGTGAGCGAGTGTGCTTGTTCTCACTCATATTCTTAACAGCTGAACGGAGTTTATATGAATGTAGGTAAAAAAAACGGAAAAAACGTGCCATAAAACTACATAACTAGATCGTATTTAAAATCTTTTATTTAAAATCTTTTATATGTAAAAGTATATCTTGACCTAAATCCTGCAAGATGAATATCATCCAATTTTTTTTAAGTATTCAGCAGGCATAAGTAATTGAATTATGAATGTTTGACTCTGTTCCTGAAAGTGTTTATGAAGGTTTTCCGTTGAACATTTGCATTATTTTTATAAATAAATAAAAAAAAGTATTGTGGACAATCCACACAACATTATCTAGCCCCAATTAAGCAAAGCTTGTTCTATAGGAACCAAATAGCTAATAATAATACTTGTATAGTTTTTTTGTAAATACATACTTAGAATACAATATAACACCCAGACGGAGAACAAATATTTGCGTTCACCACACAAATATTTATTCTCGGGGGGGGATCGAACCCACGACTTACCTACGGCTCAGTAGGCTGAGCTATTACCAACTGAGCTGAGAGGCCAGTTTTATTTATTGGAGTTATAACGTTTACGAACTTATAAAGACATGTGCTTCTATACGATTCGTTCATCAGAACTTGTACACAACAGACGTGTTGTCAGCCAGTAATACACAGTGGTAGAATTGCTAGGACTGCGCCCCAAGTCCCTAATGCAACCGGTGCGGAGCCCTAGAAGCCTCTTCACTTCGCGGACATAGATGGGTGAGCGCCAATTTTTGCCCTTGATTTGGATTTGAACTGGCGGTCGTCGGCTTCTCGGCCGAGCAAGGTCCCACTACGCCAAAGGCATCGTGGACGACTGCGACGAATTTAATCAACACAAGCACAGTCGTACGCTACGCACCTGTGACGAGGCGCGCATTGTGCTACGAAACAGCTACGAGGCGCGCATGTGCTACGCGGCAGCTGCGACAGTGAATCGGCTACGGTTACTCCAATCACCCACACAAGCGCGTACAAAGCTGCGTTAGCAAACTAAGAAAAAGACCCAACGCTACGCAAACACTACAGACGCACTAGTACCGGCGCAAGTAAGTTACACGCACACTACACAGAGGATTGAGAAAATCACACGACCGCTTTCCGCTTTGCCATCTATACGGATCTGCCTGCTACCATACTTGAACGCCTGCTACCGTACCGTATCTTGCCAAGCTGTATTGTAGCGCTTCATTTTACTGGCACTAACTTAAGCCAAAGCTTGCTGCAGCAATGTCACTGCATCGCTCACCACCAAAGAAAACGGTCACTGCAACTGTACCGGTTCTGCAGCACTCTGTTTCGGACCCGAACCTAGCTGTCTCGCCTATGCAAGAGTGTGGAGCACCTTTGCCCCTGCCTATTACAACGCGTATGAACAAACGCAAACGAGCAGACGATATTAATAAAGGAGATATCCTCGAGTTATTTAATAAACTACGGGAAGACCAAGACGCTAAGTTTGCCGCCATTCTAAGCTCAATCAATGATGTCAAAGGATCCATGGAAACAATGTCCAACAAATATGATGTAGTCATACAGAGACTTGACTTTCTAGAGGAGGAGAGAAAAGGCTATAACGATAAGATACAGTTTTTGGAAAACAAGGTTGAGATTCTGGAGCGTCAAGCACGAGGGACCAGTATAGAGCTACGGAATATTCCACAGACTCCGAAAGAAACAAAAGAGGACTTAAAACAAATCCTTATAAAAACTGCCAAGGCACTTAAAATTCAACTAGATAGCTCGGAGATTAAGGATATCAACCGCATAGGTACGTTGGCAAGTACAAAACCAATAATTGCTGACTTTACGACCGTATTTACACGAGATAAATTCATAAGTTCCTATAAGAACTACAACAGAGAGCATCAAGAAGCCAAACTTAGCACTAGTAGCTTGGGTACTAGCGTCGGGCCGAGCCAGCCAATATACTTATCAGAAAACCTGACGCAGAAAGACAGGAGGCTTCATTTTCTTGCACGGGATTTTGCGAGAAAAAACGACTACGCATTCTGTTGGACTTCATTCGGGAGGATTTTCATCCGAAAGTCTGAAGGATCTTCGCAGATACGGATCTCGTGTGAAAGCGATTTGGTAAAGCTAAGAGATAATTAACTAGATAGGTAGGAACTTATATCTGCCTACTTGCTATCTGGTGTACCTACTGCATACCTGCGGTGGTGCTCTCTAGGTAAAAACAACCGAATAAATACGTCGTAATCCTCAGTTTAGTTAAACAGTTATTTGTTTTTTTTTTTTTTTTTCTTGTTTTCATTGTTATTTTAAGATAGTGTAGTTTTGTTATATTAAATTAAGCTTATTTCACCTGTCCTCAACTACAAATTTGAAACACATTATTTTAGTTTTAAACTGCATGCAACTTTTGTTTTATTTTTATTAAATACATAGTTTGTCCTTAAAAATATTATTATTGTTTTACAAAGGTTTCAAATAATTTTACTCTTATTACCTAAGTACCTATTGTGTCTCTTGATTTTTCTTTATTATCGCACAAGCTGGAAAGAACGTTTTTCTTTAGAATTTGTCTTTGTCATTGACCACACTGCTGTTACACACACAAATTACATAGACCGAACCGAAAAAAATAATAATAATAATAATGGTGGATTTACTAAACAATGAACTATTAAACGACATTGACAATGCCTCTAATACTAACTGCAGATATGCAGATGACCCTTCCCAAACGTACCGTCTTCTAAACTGTAACAATAATGACCTAAATATATTATCACTGAATATAAGAAGTGTTCACAAAAACTTCGATCTGTTCATGGCATTCTTAAGTAACCTAGATGTTCAAATTGACGTCATTATACTAACAGAATGCTGGACAGGTAAATATGACCCGCCGCCGATAGGTAATTATAATGTGTTTTGCACAAAACATTACCTGAACCAAAATGATGGAGTAGTGGTGTACGTCCGCAGTCACCTCACAGTCAAAGAAATTGAACCATCTATATCTGATGGCAACTGTCTTATCCTAGATATCGATGAATACTCCATAGTTTGTTCATACCGACCACCGGCTTTTAATAACCCAACGTCATATCTGCATAGCCTAGACAAAATTCTTGAATCGATACGTCTTAAAGAACATATTATTTTTGCTGGAGACATTAACATCAACATACTACCGACAGCCAACCACACAAAGCATGCATCAGACTATCTAAATTTAATGGCTGCGCACGGTCTTGCACAAGGGGTAAATCTACCGACGCGAATGACGACTTGTATCGACCACTTTATGGTCAAATCAAAAAATTCATGGCAAACTTTGGTATTTGGGGAGCTAACAGACCATTCACCAATACTACTCTGCATAAATGCTCGTATGTGTAAAAATTCTACCAGCAAGAAACGCAAAACTGTGACCAACATAAATAAGGTAAATGAAATACTAGCACAGCAATCCTGGACCGATTACTATCGAATACAAGACACGAACGAAGCAGCAGATGCATTCGTCTCCACCATTCAAACTGCTGTTATAAATAGTTCGAAGCTGCAGCAGATACCTAATAAATATAAAACACTGAAACCATGGATTACCCAAGGAGTTCTAAAGTCTATAAGGCGAAGAAGTAAACTCCAAAAACAAGCGAAGGCTGATCCAGACGACGTGAACAAAAAAACAATATTCTTAAATTATAGAAATACATGTAATCGTATCATAAAATCCCTCAAAAACAACTACTACAAAATGCAGCTGGACTCATGTTACAAAAACATTAAAGGGACATGGAAGGTTATAAATAATTTATGTGACCGCAACCTGGTTAAAACGCCCGCTAATTCACTACTTAAACTAAAAGACTCGACAAAAGAGTCATTAAACGAAGTAAACCAATTCTTCACATCTATTGGCAGGAACTTGGCAAATAATACATTATTAAAACTTAACACCACCGACAAAGAGCTTGCTTCGAATATAAACAGATTAGCCACTGCACCCTCAACATCGATGTCTCTTTTCCTCACAGATGCAAGGGAAATCTCACGCATCATTGCAGATATGAAGGGTAACACTTCGCCTGGCTGGGATGGCATCTCTACTAATATACTAAAGTCTTGTACACCTTATCTTGCAGAACCGCTTGCTAACCTTTGCAACCTAAGTTACACAAGTGGAAAGTTTCCCCAAGGTTTAAAAAAAGCCATGATTACACCCATCTACAAGGCAGGGAACAACCAAGAACCTTCAAACTACAGGCCAATATCGCTTTTATCAACTACATCGAAAGTGATTGAAAAAGTAGCCAATAAAAGGTTAATCGCCTTCTTGGAAAAACAAAAATTACTGTCTAGTAACCAGTACGGTTTCAGATCCAAAAAATCTACTGACGATGCTGTACTAAGACTGACATCAAATATAGCCCACTACTTGGACCAGGGTCAAAAGTGTATTGGAATCTTCCTAGACCTACAAAAGGCGTTTGATACCGTGTCTATTCCTATACTTCTATCGCGCCTGGAAAACGCTGGAATACGAGGAGTCGCACATGACTGGTTTGTCGACTATCTAACAGATCGTAACCAACAGGTCAGAATTGAAGGCCACGAGAGTGATAATGCTATCTCTAGCTACGGCGTACCCCAAGGAAGCACATTGGGTCCTACTCTGTTTTTGGTCTACTTGAATGACCTGTGTAAAATCCAGTTGCAAAATGCAGACGTACTGATGTTTGCAGATGATACGGTACTACTTTTTCATGGCCAAACTTGGGCACAAGTCCAAGAATACGCAGAAGTAGGACTTTCACGGGTTATTACGTGGCTTGACAACAACCTTCTCTCGCTTAATGTAAAAAAAACCAATTACATGTGTTTTAAGAAGACAGAAGCAGGAAAACAGCCTGAGGATCTCCAAATCAAAGCTCATACACACAATTGTAAACTTAGTCTGCAACCAGGGAACTGTGACTGTGATGCGCTTTCGTTCGTCAAAACAACAAAATACCTAGGGGTCACTATAGATGAAAAACTTACGTGGGTTCCACACATTCAAATAGTTTCTAAGCGCATAAGAAGGCTAATGCATGTGTTTAAAACCCTTCGAGCAGTTGCAGACCGGGACCTTCTGATCCAGACCTATAAAGCCCTAGGTGAATGTATTATTGGGTATTGCATAAGCTCTTGGGGTGGAGCCGACAAAACACATCTCCTAGAAGTAGAGAGGGCACAACGTGCTCTCTTGAAAGTTATACTAGCTTTACCATTTAGACACCCAACTGTGGACCTATACGCAAAATGCAGAGTTTATACAGTAAGAAAGCTATATATAGCTAGTTGCGTACAAAGATATCATAAGGAAACAGTCCCGAACCTACCGATGTCAACCAAGAGAGTTGATAAATGCCCAGTGCCGAGGTGCCGAAGTGCTATTGCGCAACGGCAGTACTCTCATCTCGCGCCAATATTTTACAATAAGATTACCGCTGAAAGAAAAATAAAAGACTTATCGAAGATTAGGTTAAAAGAGACAATAAAGAACTGGCTAGACGACAAAAACTATGACGAAGTGGAGAGTCTTTTAGTGAAGGTAGTATAACGGTGAACTGATTCATTTAAGTAAATAACCTACGACACACACACACGCCCTCCCCCCCACATACACTCCCCCCCCACACACACCCTCCCTCGCACACACTCACACATCCAAACCATCAAATTCAACAAAGATAAATTAAAAAATAAAAAAATGTTCAATGCTGTGCTCTTTCCATGTATTTCCCTACTTTTTATGTTCAATTTTTATATGTCGTTTAATTATATGTAGTTGTTATTAGTTGATTTTAAGTAATTATTTGTAAAACCCTAGTTATAGTTCTTTTTTTTCTTTTGTTTATTTTTATAATAATTGTATTTTTCATGTTTGGAAGAGGCGTTACTTCCTGCAACACAGCGCAAGCTAAAGCAGGAAGGCGCGTTGCACCTAATATTAAGCATACCTTTATGGAAATAAATATTTTTACATTTTACATTTTACATTTACGCATCTTTATTAAGGCCTGCGCACACCTAGGTCACTGGCAATGGCAATCAGTGAAACTCTGTCAAATTTGACAGCGATATATGACAGCGTTTCATTGATTGCCATCGCCAGTGACCTAGGTGTGCGCAGGCCTGAGTTAATTTTTAAATTTGCAGCTAAATGTAGCCGTCAGATAAAAATATATCCATCTCATTTTTTGGCTTCTCAAAAATAAGAGCCGACATTTTTTATTCCACGAATAGCTTTATTCCGTAGATTAAAAAATCTGCCCTTAAAATTATGGTGGCCTTTCACTCAAACATGAGTAAGAAATTATTTGTTTATTGAAGATTGGACATAACGGTTGCTAGGGCTTTTTATCTATTATTAAACACTGGATGAGGATAAAATAATGGAAAAGTAGGTTTTGGAGAAGATGATGTAAGATTTCGCTTTCAGTCAGAGTTTAATTAGTTAATTGAAACCATACTTAAGACGCTGAAAATCGTGGAACAATTTATCGCTCGTACACTTTCAATGCTCTTATATTTTATGTGGCCTAAAATAAATAACTTTTGAATTGATTAAATTTGACTTGGCCTTTTGAAAAAGAACTTATATTTTAAATATCGCGAGCAACTATCGAGTGCAGCCCGATTGCACACAGTGCTGGCGAAATTGAAAGCACTTAAGGGGCAGGCTGCTGTCGATGACCTTAGAACTCGCAGACTTTAGCCTTAAGTAACATATAAAATCACTAAACCTATAAATCGAAAATCTCCAGCAAATATCTTGTATTCAACCTAATTAATACACACAGTTTAGAGAAATCAATTCAGTGATTTTATATATTTCATAAGGACTTAGTGTGCGAGCGTGAAGCTGTTTCACGGTTTTCATCATCTTAACACCAGTTTGCCTCAAATTGCTGGAAAAAAGTTTATCGAAGGGCGCGTTTTTAATATACGCCTATGCACGTGACTTGTGACGCAGTCTATTCATGCAATACATTCACGAACCACACTTCATGTCGTAGCAAGCTACGGCGTAGCAGTACGTAGCACCTAGTGCTTAGGCCGTCTGTTTCATCGTTTAGTTTTTCATGTTTCGTTGTTTATGTTTTTGACGAGTCTTAGTCATCATTCTGATAAAAACAGTACCATCTCTAGTACTATTATTATCAAAATGATCAAATGGACACCCGCTTGCTTTAACACGAGGGATATTTATAACGGTATTCCTTTCACTTAGAGTCACCTAGTTTTCTTTGATCTTCACTAGATATTACGCGTATATTATAGTTAACGCTAGGTATTATAATTTGACAAATGAACTGACTTAAATCTAAAATGGAATAAGTGGCTAGTGGATAGACAAGAATCAAAATCATTATTCCTGAAAATACAGGGATGAATTTGCACTTTAAATTTATTCACTCTGTTTGAAGGTTAGAAACTAAAATATACCCTTAAACAGGTACATAAATAAAGTTAAGATATTATTTTTTCACAGGAACCAATATTACCGGTTGAACAGTTCTATAACAATGATATATTTTTTCGATTCGGGTTTTTGTACCGGATGCCCGCAGCAAATTTTCCGAGAGACTGGCTCCCAGTCCTCTTCCTTTGTAGGCCTTGACCCCCGAGCCCGTAGGCCCTTTATGTTGCGCTCCTTATAATCTACCATTCACTAACAAAATAGTTATTAAGCTTAAGGTACTCGTAATTGTACCCCAAACAATAGTAAACTCAACTCTAGTTTGGCAACCTCGACTAAACAACCGCTATTCTAAAATAGCTTATAAACACTTTGCTTCGTGTTGTGTTTCCCCAGCAATATAGAACAGCAATATAGACATGGTACTATATCAATAATAATAAATGTTAGGTCTTCCCTTCATACTTTGACGAAATAGGTGCTATTTTTTGTTGACTGATTTTGATGACTAAAAAAACTTTTAAAATAATATTATCAGGTTGCAATGCTTTATTAGTTTTATGTTGTAATATGGTACGAGTATGTAACAATTGTGCAATAAATGAAATTAAAACGAGGCACGTCAAGTGTCAGGTCAAGTGAAAATCAGGTTCCCGTTTCTCTATTTGTTTGTTGAAACACAAAGTTTGCTCTATCTCAAATCAATTGTCTCATGGCATACCAGCCTTGTACATATAGGCGATCAGCAGCATTTCAGTTTATAGGAGTTTGCATAGGGGTTAGTCCTACCAATGCCACGTCCATACAAAAAAGAAATCAAAATTTTCATACATTTAGTGCGCACACAGGTCTTTAGTCCCAACGTCACAAGCGTGCGTAGGTAAGGACAGTAAGCATCAAAACTAAAGGAATATTTTAATGCCTCTAGCTTTCTTATAATACAGCAAATGAAAATTGTAGAGGGTCTCCGAATAATAGTAGTGTAAATCGGCACACACTGCCGCGAACTTTGACAGCGATACACTGTAAAAGTTCTGCGTATGGGGCCTTATTAATAATCCTGGCGTTGCGTTGGACTAGTTAATCCGTGTTTTGTCACATTTGTTCGAGTTGACAATTGCATGTCAATGCAAGAGACAAAACACGGATTAACTAGTCCAACGCTACGCCAGGATTATTAATAAGGCCCTAGATGTTTTGAGATAGAGTAGCTTGCCAATTGCCAAGCACTTAAACCAACCTCGTAAAACCGGCAGGAGCTACATAGTTAATAGGTAAGAGCGGAGCTACGAGTTGACGAGTGGCAACGACAATGTGTGTATCGTCTTAATTTCCGTGTTCAACAAGTAAATTCTTGAGAATGTAAAAGGCGGAAAATGAGTCGACATCTTGTTGAGTTTGATTTTGTAGATATGTCTACTTTGACTTATTACACTTTGTAGGGTTATTTGCATGTACAATGAAAGTACACACACGTCTACATTTTGTTGGACAAACGTGGATTCTAGTAATACAAATAATACTTTGTTTTTATACAACTAGCCTATGGAACAATCATATGGCCCACCTGATGTTTAGTGGGAACCATCGCCTATAACAAAGAATTGCCTCGTAGGTCACGCATGTCAGGAACGTACCCTACGATGCACTGCCGTGCGTCCACCAGCTTGAGGCATACAGATGTTCAGTCTAACGTGCCAGTCATTTCACCGGCTCCCACACCCTTCAAACCAAAACACAGAAATTGGCATGGTGGTAGTACTTCCCCAGACGAACCCTTCACAAAGAGCTCTACTATTAAATAGCCGATCGTAAATGGTACATTCATGAACAGAATCAAGTAAATATAAGCGGAACTACGAGTAAGTTCGGTAGATTTTATATTACGAGTATCTAGCATTACGTGTAGTATTTTCCTATCAGTGGCATCATGCTTTTTGTAAAAATAATTAGACAAAAATATACAATACCTATAATAATTATTGTTTGTACATCGAATGTCTTTCACGAACCTACTTAATTTGTCTTTTGTCGTAATTATACTCGTAATAACGTCGTTTGGCGTTAATGATGCGTTCAAAATTTAATGTTATTCACTGAAGTCATTTATTTACTTGTTGAGTGAGCCCGTGGGGTGGCTGGGTAGTAATAGAGGGGTAGGGGGTGCATCCCGACGCACGAACCTGAGAGCAATATTTTACTTCTGTAATTTTGAAAGTTACAAATTGGGTTTTGTTTGTTGTAGATAACTGTAATACCAAGTTGTTATAAAAAATTGCAAAACAAAGTATAGTAAACTGACAACATAATGAAATGATAATGTCAATTTTAGTTCCTTTCAGACCTGCGCACATCCAGGCGATGGCGATGGCGATCAGCTGAAACACTGTCAAATATCGCCTAGATGTGCGCAGTGCGCAGGCCTTTACTCTATGGTTACATTGAACGTAATTAGAGGTTTTGTAGGGGTGCTATAATGGGGTATAGTTAATGTAGGGGGCGCACTCTGTAAGAAGAGGAATTGAAAGAGCTTGAATTGCCGCCTTCCCGGTTTTTTTTTCTTTTTCTCTGGCGGGCCTTTGGCTTCGGCTCGCCAGCATTATTCAGCCATTATTTTCATTTTCATAATTTAAAAAATGGTAAATTGTTTGCTCAAATCTATGTTATTTTAAATAAATAGTTGAAGCTATATTTAATCAAGTAATTTAGAAGATATGTTATTTATTTAATACTATCTTTATGTTATTTAAATTTAAATTTTACATTGCGCTCTAATTAGACTTTTTAAACTTCTTACCGTTGTAATGGGTTTCCAACCTACTTGCTGAATAAAGAGTTGGAATTAGGTTCAACAACCTCCTTGGAGTTAGAAAGACTTAAGAAAGTTGGAACATGGTTGAATAAAATAGAACTTGTTTTTTTTATAATTTGACAGCTGTCAGTAGAAAGCGATTCTCCCTAGGGCTGAAAGTATTACTTTCAATTAGGCCCCTCAGGCAATTTCAGACCTACTTTCAGAGTATGAGCAATGAAAAATATATTTTGACTGAGAAAAATTGAGAAACGAAGCCAATCAACAACTTTCGGAAAAGTAAACATCTTGATAAGTTGTCTTAGTTTTGTGCCGTGATTACGACTACATTTTGACATTTGTGATGTGAGATTAACGTTATTTTTATTATACACAAACACATTTATTATACACAAAAATATAGGTAATCATGGATTACCATATAACATTTTTGCGATTTTTGACTTTCGATATTTCGGCGCCATGATCACGGTTGAACTGAAGTCCACGAGTAAAAGAAATGTTATTGGCAGACAAATCGATCTACCCTCTTTCGCACTTTTTTATTGGTTTCGACACTACTATTGGTTTCACTCTCACTTTTTTCCCGATTTCGACAAACAACACTGACGGTATCAGCGCGATTCCAGTAACACGGCTCGATTGAGTGATCACTGAATCAGCGTTCCATTTTCAAATTTTTCAAAAATAAATTGATAATTCACATTGACTTTCGCGATCGCTTGAGCGTCGACGCCCTGGACGCGTAATAAATGCCACACTTCTTTTACGCGTTTCATAAAAATAGTGTTAAAAACCATGATAGTTTCAAAAGTTGAAAGTAACATATTCAGCATAACAGTACATATTCAATCTTATCGTGTTGTTGCTAAGGTTTCGATGCGTATACGCTGTGGTTATAAACACTTTTACGTTACCAGAGTCAAACTCATTCGTGATTAAGCCCAGGATAGAATATGATATGGGATGGGGGCGAGACGAAATGAAATGTTTATCGATTTTGTTTAAGAGATGCCTGAAGCGTTAAGAGCCCAGGCGAACACATGCTACCAAATAAATATAGCTAGAAGAGGCCCGTGACATTGTTTGTGCCACGTTTTCCCTTACAAACTTAAACTTGTCTTTCGTCGTTTCGGATTGAATTTCCAGTATCCCTTAATAGTTAAAGAGAAACTAGAGAACACTGCTAGAGAAAAACCCCCTGTTAGTTCAATGTTAACCAACACTTATATCAAAGCATTGTCTTAAAGGCCACGCTCTTAACTTGTTTTTTCAAATAATATCTACGAATATATCGAGGGATACACTTAATAGATTTACTTTATAAAAACAAACGCAAAAATATTGTATGCTCGCAGGTATGACATAACCAATACAGAGTTACGTAGTACTAATATTTGTTTTGTGACAGGGTGTAAAAAGGAAAAAGGCTTTCACCCAGCCTTAAATAGATAGTAATACAATATAGGTACTCGTCACGTGACTCTTATATCAAGCTACCTAAGACAAAATTACGTTATCAAGGAAGATGGGATGTTCCAATTAGGATAAATGTTTTGTATTAACAAGAGCGCAAAAGCTCTGGTATATCTATGAGTGAGAAAGGGGTTTATGATGGGTAACATACAAAACAAGTAATTAATATTATTATACTTATACATTCTTTATTCTTTCTGACACATGGACTCATTATCATGAATCTCATTGTGCTTTTCTAAACAAATATTTCGATAAAGCATAGATAGATAGGTAGAAAATTCTTTAATGCACTAAAACAAAAATTGCATTGTACTTATGCGAACTTAATGCTAGAGAGCATTCTCTTCCAGTTAACCTTATATTAGTAGTGCACATACAATTTATGAATATATATATATATATATATAAAAAGGAATTGTTTTAAAAATATCTGAACTAAGCAAAAAGTAAGGTAAGACACAAATTAAATTTACACAAAAAAGCATCAACTTCCACACTGGGTAAATTCTGTGAGCGAGTGTGCTTGTTCTCACTCATATTCTTAACAGCTGAACGGAGTTTATATGAATGTAGGTAAAAAAAACGGAAAAAACGTGCCATAAAACTACATAACTAGATCGTATTTAAAATCTTTTATTTAAAATCTTTTATATGTAAAAGTATATCTTGACCTAAATCCTGCAAGATGAATATCATCCAATTTTTTTTAAGTATTCAGCAGGCATAAGTAATTGAATTATGAATGTTTGACTCTGTTCCTGAAAGTGTTTATGAAGGTTTTCCGTTGAACATTTGCATTATTTTTATAAATAAATAAAAAAAAGTATTGTGGACAATCCACACAACATTATCTAGCCCCAATTAAGCAAAGCTTGTTCTATAGGAACCAAATAGCTAATAATAATACTTGTATAGTTTTTTTGTAAATACATACTTAGAATACAATATAACACCCAGACGGAGAACAAATATTTGCGTTCACCACACAAATATTTATTCTCGGGGGGGGATCGAACCCACGACTTACCTACGGCTCAGTAGGCTGAGCTATTACCAACTGAGCTGAGAGGCCAGTTTTATTTATTGGAGTTATAACGTTTACGAACTTATAAAGACATGTGCTTCTATACGATTCGTTCATCAGAACTTGTACACAACAGACGTGTTGTCAGCCAGTAATACACAGTGGTAGAATTGCTAGGACTGCGCCCCAAGTCCCTAATGCAACCGGTGCGGAGCCCTAGAAGCCTCTTCACTTCGCGGACATAGATGGGTGAGCGCCAATTTTTGCCCTTGATTTGGATTTGAACTGGCGGTCGTCGGCTTCTCGGCCGAGCAAGGTCCCACTACGCCAAAGGCATCGTGGACGACTGCGACGAATTTAATCAACACAAGCACAGTCGTACGCTACGCACCTGTGACGAGGCGCGCATTGTGCTACGAAACAGCTACGAGGCGCGCATGTGCTACGCGGCAGCTGCGACAGTGAATCGGCTACGGTTACTCCAATCACCCACACAAGCGCGTACAAAGCTGCGTTAGCAAACTAAGAAAAAGACCCAACGCTACGCAAACACTACAGACGCACTAGTACCGGCGCAAGTAAGTTACACGCACACTACACAGAGGATTGAGAAAATCACACGACCGCTTTCCGCTTTGCCATCTATACGGATCTGCCTGCTACCATACTTGAACGCCTGCTACCGTACCGTATCTTGCCAAGCTGTATTGTAGCGCTTCATTTTACTGGCACTAACTTAAGCCAAAGCTTGCTGCAGCAATGTCACTGCATCGCTCACCACCAAAGAAAACGGTCACTGCAACTGTACCGGTTCTGCAGCACTCTGTTTCGGACCCGAACCTAGCTGTCTCGCCTATGCAAGAGTGTGGAGCACCTTTGCCCCTGCCTATTACAACGCGTATGAACAAACGCAAACGAGCAGACGATATTAATAAAGGAGATATCCTCGAGTTATTTAATAAACTACGGGAAGACCAAGACGCTAAGTTTGCCGCCATTCTAAGCTCAATCAATGATGTCAAAGGATCCATGGAAACAATGTCCAACAAATATGATGTAGTCATACAGAGACTTGACTTTCTAGAGGAGGAGAGAAAAGGCTATAACGATAAGATACAGTTTTTGGAAAACAAGGTTGAGATTCTGGAGCGTCAAGCACGAGGGACCAGTATAGAGCTACGGAATATTCCACAGACTCCGAAAGAAACAAAAGAGGACTTAAAACAAATCCTTATAAAAACTGCCAAGGCACTTAAAATTCAACTAGATAGCTCGGAGATTAAGGATATCAACCGCATAGGTACGTTGGCAAGTACAAAACCAATAATTGCTGACTTTACGACCGTATTTACACGAGATAAATTCATAAGTTCCTATAAGAACTACAACAGAGAGCATCAAGAAGCCAAACTTAGCACTAGTAGCTTGGGTACTAGCGTCGGGCCGAGCCAGCCAATATACTTATCAGAAAACCTGACGCAGAAAGACAGGAGGCTTCATTTTCTTGCACGGGATTTTGCGAGAAAAAACGACTACGCATTCTGTTGGACTTCATTCGGGAGGATTTTCATCCGAAAGTCTGAAGGATCTTCGCAGATACGGATCTCGTGTGAAAGCGATTTGGTAAAGCTAAGAGATAATTAACTAGATAGGTAGGAACTTATATCTGCCTACTTGCTATCTGGTGTACCTACTGCATACCTGCGGTGGTGCTCTCTAGGTAAAAACAACCGAATAAATACGTCGTAATCCTCAGTTTAGTTAAACAGTTATTTGTTTTTTTTTTTTTTTTTCTTGTTTTCATTGTTATTTTAAGATAGTGTAGTTTTGTTATATTAAATTAAGCTTATTTCACCTGTCCTCAACTACAAATTTGAAACACATTATTTTAGTTTTAAACTGCATGCAACTTTTGTTTTATTTTTATTAAATACATAGTTTGTCCTTAAAAATATTATTATTGTTTTACAAAGGTTTCAAATAATTTTACTCTTATTACCTAAGTACCTATTGTGTCTCTTGATTTTTCTTTATTATCGCACAAGCTGGAAAGAACGTTTTTCTTTAGAATTTGTCTTTGTCATTGACCACACTGCTGTTACACACACAAATTACATAGACCGAACCGAAAAAAATAATAATAATAATAATGGTGGATTTACTAAACAATGAACTATTAAACGACATTGACAATGCCTCTAATACTAACTGCAGATATGCAGATGACCCTTCCCAAACGTACCGTCTTCTAAACTGTAACAATAATGACCTAAATATATTATCACTGAATATAAGAAGTGTTCACAAAAACTTCGATCTGTTCATGGCATTCTTAAGTAACCTAGATGTTCAAATTGACGTCATTATACTAACAGAATGCTGGACAGGTAAATATGACCCGCCGCCGATAGGTAATTATAATGTGTTTTGCACAAAACATTACCTGAACCAAAATGATGGAGTAGTGGTGTACGTCCGCAGTCACCTCACAGTCAAAGAAATTGAACCATCTATATCTGATGGCAACTGTCTTATCCTAGATATCGATGAATACTCCATAGTTTGTTCATACCGACCACCGGCTTTTAATAACCCAACGTCATATCTGCATAGCCTAGACAAAATTCTTGAATCGATACGTCTTAAAGAACATATTATTTTTGCTGGAGACATTAACATCAACATACTACCGACAGCCAACCACACAAAGCATGCATCAGACTATCTAAATTTAATGGCTGCGCACGGTCTTGCACAAGGGGTAAATCTACCGACGCGAATGACGACTTGTATCGACCACTTTATGGTCAAATCAAAAAATTCATGGCAAACTTTGGTATTTGGGGAGCTAACAGACCATTCACCAATACTACTCTGCATAAATGCTCGTATGTGTAAAAATTCTACCAGCAAGAAACGCAAAACTGTGACCAACATAAATAAGGTAAATGAAATACTAGCACAGCAATCCTGGACCGATTACTATCGAATACAAGACACGAACGAAGCAGCAGATGCATTCGTCTCCACCATTCAAACTGCTGTTATAAATAGTTCGAAGCTGCAGCAGATACCTAATAAATATAAAACACTGAAACCATGGATTACCCAAGGAGTTCTAAAGTCTATAAGGCGAAGAAGTAAACTCCAAAAACAAGCGAAGGCTGATCCAGACGACGTGAACAAAAAAACAATATTCTTAAATTATAGAAATACATGTAATCGTATCATAAAATCCCTCAAAAACAACTACTACAAAATGCAGCTGGACTCATGTTACAAAAACATTAAAGGGACATGGAAGGTTATAAATAATTTATGTGACCGCAACCTGGTTAAAACGCCCGCTAATTCACTACTTAAACTAAAAGACTCGACAAAAGAGTCATTAAACGAAGTAAACCAATTCTTCACATCTATTGGCAGGAACTTGGCAAATAATACATTATTAAAACTTAACACCACCGACAAAGAGCTTGCTTCGAATATAAACAGATTAGCCACTGCACCCTCAACATCGATGTCTCTTTTCCTCACAGATGCAAGGGAAATCTCACGCATCATTGCAGATATGAAGGGTAACACTTCGCCTGGCTGGGATGGCATCTCTACTAATATACTAAAGTCTTGTACACCTTATCTTGCAGAACCGCTTGCTAACCTTTGCAACCTAAGTTACACAAGTGGAAAGTTTCCCCAAGGTTTAAAAAAAGCCATGATTACACCCATCTACAAGGCAGGGAACAACCAAGAACCTTCAAACTACAGGCCAATATCGCTTTTATCAACTACATCGAAAGTGATTGAAAAAGTAGCCAATAAAAGGTTAATCGCCTTCTTGGAAAAACAAAAATTACTGTCTAGTAACCAGTACGGTTTCAGATCCAAAAAATCTACTGACGATGCTGTACTAAGACTGACATCAAATATAGCCCACTACTTGGACCAGGGTCAAAAGTGTATTGGAATCTTCCTAGACCTACAAAAGGCGTTTGATACCGTGTCTATTCCTATACTTCTATCGCGCCTGGAAAACGCTGGAATACGAGGAGTCGCACATGACTGGTTTGTCGACTATCTAACAGATCGTAACCAACAGGTCAGAATTGAAGGCCACGAGAGTGATAATGCTATCTCTAGCTACGGCGTACCCCAAGGAAGCACATTGGGTCCTACTCTGTTTTTGGTCTACTTGAATGACCTGTGTAAAATCCAGTTGCAAAATGCAGACGTACTGATGTTTGCAGATGATACGGTACTACTTTTTCATGGCCAAACTTGGGCACAAGTCCAAGAATACGCAGAAGTAGGACTTTCACGGGTTATTACGTGGCTTGACAACAACCTTCTCTCGCTTAATGTAAAAAAAACCAATTACATGTGTTTTAAGAAGACAGAAGCAGGAAAACAGCCTGAGGATCTCCAAATCAAAGCTCATACACACAATTGTAAACTTAGTCTGCAACCAGGGAACTGTGACTGTGATGCGCTTTCGTTCGTCAAAACAACAAAATACCTAGGGGTCACTATAGATGAAAAACTTACGTGGGTTCCACACATTCAAATAGTTTCTAAGCGCATAAGAAGGCTAATGCATGTGTTTAAAACCCTTCGAGCAGTTGCAGACCGGGACCTTCTGATCCAGACCTATAAAGCCCTAGGTGAATGTATTATTGGGTATTGCATAAGCTCTTGGGGTGGAGCCGACAAAACACATCTCCTAGAAGTAGAGAGGGCACAACGTGCTCTCTTGAAAGTTATACTAGCTTTACCATTTAGACACCCAACTGTGGACCTATACGCAAAATGCAGAGTTTATACAGTAAGAAAGCTATATATAGCTAGTTGCGTACAAAGATATCATAAGGAAACAGTCCCGAACCTACCGATGTCAACCAAGAGAGTTGATAAATGCCCAGTGCCGAGGTGCCGAAGTGCTATTGCGCAACGGCAGTACTCTCATCTCGCGCCAATATTTTACAATAAGATTACCGCTGAAAGAAAAATAAAAGACTTATCGAAGATTAGGTTAAAAGAGACAATAAAGAACTGGCTAGACGACAAAAACTATGACGAAGTGGAGAGTCTTTTAGTGAAGGTAGTATAACGGTGAACTGATTCATTTAAGTAAATAACCTACGACACACACACACGCCCTCCCCCCCACATACACTCCCCCCCCACACACACCCTCCCTCGCACACACTCACACATCCAAACCATCAAATTCAACAAAGATAAATTAAAAAATAAAAAAATGTTCAATGCTGTGCTCTTTCCATGTATTTCCCTACTTTTTATGTTCAATTTTTATATGTCGTTTAATTATATGTAGTTGTTATTAGTTGATTTTAAGTAATTATTTGTAAAACCCTAGTTATAGTTCTTTTTTTTCTTTTGTTTATTTTTATAATAATTGTATTTTTCATGTTTGGAAGAGGCGTTACTTCCTGCAACACAGCGCAAGCTAAAGCAGGAAGGCGCGTTGCACCTAATATTAAGCATACCTTTATGGAAATAAATATTTTTACATTTTACATTTTACATTTACGCATCTTTATTAAGGCCTGCGCACACCTAGGTCACTGGCAATGGCAATCAGTGAAACTCTGTCAAATTTGACAGCGATATATGACAGCGTTTCATTGATTGCCATCGCCAGTGACCTAGGTGTGCGCAGGCCTGAGTTAATTTTTAAATTTGCAGCTAAATGTAGCCGTCAGATAAAAATATATCCATCTCATTTTTTGGCTTCTCAAAAATAAGAGCCGACATTTTTTATTCCACGAATAGCTTTATTCCGTAGATTAAAAAATCTGCCCTTAAAATTATGGTGGCCTTTCACTCAAACATGAGTAAGAAATTATTTGTTTATTGAAGATTGGACATAACGGTTGCTAGGGCTTTTTATCTATTATTAAACACTGGATGAGGATAAAATAATGGAAAAGTAGGTTTTGGAGAAGATGATGTAAGATTTCGCTTTCAGTCAGAGTTTAATTAGTTAATTGAAACCATACTTAAGACGCTGAAAATCGTGGAACAATTTATCGCTCGTAAAGCATGATGCCACTGATAGGAAAATACTACACGTAATGCTAGATACTCGTAATATAAAATCTACCGAACTTACTCGTAGTTCCGCTTATATTTACTTGATTCTGTTCATGAATGTACCATTTACGATCGGCTATTTAATAGTAGAGCTCTTTGTGAAGGGTTCGTCTGGGGAAGTACTACCACCATGCCAATTTCTGTGTTTTGGTTTGAAGGGTGTGGGAGCCGGTGAAATGACTGGCACGTTAGACTGAACATCTGTATGCCTCAAGCTGGTGGACGCACGGCAGTGCATCGTAGGGTACGTTCCTGACATGCGTGACCTACGAGGCAATTCTTTGTTATAGGCGATGGTTCCCACTAAACATCAGGTGGGCCATATGATTGTTCCATAGGCTAGTTGTATAAAAACAAAGTATTATTTGTATTACTAGAATCCACGTTTGTCCAACAAAATGTAGACGTGTGTGTACTTTCATTGTACATGCAAATAACCCTACAAAGTGTAATAAGTCAAAGTAGACATATCTACAAAATCAAACTCAACAAGATGTCGACTCATTTTCCGCCTTTTACATTCTCAAGAATTTACTTGTTGAACACGGAAATTAAGACGATACACACATTGTCGTTGCCACTCGTCAACTCGTAGCTCCGCTCTTACCTATTAACTATGTAGCTCCTGCCGGTTTTACGAGGTTGGTTTAAGTGCTTGGCAATTGGCAAGCTACTCTATCTCAAAACATCTAGGGCCTTATTAATAATCCTGGCGTAGCGTTGGACTAGTTAATCCGTGTTTTGTCTCTTGCATTGACATGCAATTGTCAACTCGAACAAATGTGACAAAACACGGATTAACTAGTCCAACGCAACGCCAGGATTATTAATAAGGCCCCATACGCAGAACTTTTACAGTGTATCGCTGTCAAAGTTCGCGGCAGTGTGTGCCGATTTACACTACTATTATTCGGAGACCCTCTACAATTTTCATTTGCTGTATTATAAGAAAGCTAGAGGCATTAAAATATTCCTTTAGTTTTGATGCTTACTGTCCTTACCTACGCACGCTTGTGACGTTGGGACTAAAGACCTGTGTGCGCACTAAATGTATGAAAATTTTGATTTCTTTTTTGTATGGACGTGGCATTGGTAGGACTAACCCCTATGCAAACTCCTATAAACTGAAATGCTGCTGATCGCCTATATGTACAAGGCTGGTATGCCATGAGACAATTGATTTGAGATAGAGCAAACTTTGTGTTTCAACAAACAAATAGAGAAACGGGAACCTGATTTTCACTTGACCTGACACTTGACGTGCCTCGTTTTAATTTCATTTATTGCACAATTGTTACATACTCGTACCATATTACAACATAAAACTAATAAAGCATTGCAACCTGATAATATTATTTTAAAAGTTTTTTTAGTCATCAAAATCAGTCAACAAAAAATAGCACCTATTTCGTCAAAGTATGAAGGGAAGACCTAACATTTATTATTATTGATATAGTACCATGTCTATATTGCTGTTCTATATTGCTGGGGAAACACAACACGAAGCAAAGTGTTTATAAGCTATTTTAGAATAGCGGTTGTTTAGTCGAGGTTGCCAAACTAGAGTTGAGTTTACTATTGTTTGGGGTACAATTACGAGTACCTTAAGCTTAATAACTATTTTGTTAGTGAATGGTAGATTATAAGGAGCGCAACATAAAGGGCCTACGGGCTCGGGGGTCAAGGCCTACAAAGGAAGAGGACTGGGAGCCAGTCTCTCGGAAAATTTGCTGCGGGCATCCGGTACAAAAACCCGAATCGAAAAAATATATCATTGTTATAGAACTGTTCAACCGGTAATATTGGTTCCTGTGAAAAAATAATATCTTAACTTTATTTATGTACCTGTTTAAGGGTATATTTTAGTTTCTAACCTTCAAACAGAGTGAATAAATTTAAAGTGCAAATTCATCCCTGTATTTTCAGGAATAATGATTTTGATTCTTGTCTATCCACTAGCCACTTATTCCATTTTAGATTTAAGTCAGTTCATTTGTCAAATTATAATACCTAGCGTTAACTATAATATACGCGTAATATCTAGTGAAGATCAAAGAAAACTAGGTGACTCTAAGTGAAAGGAATACCGTTATAAATATCCCTCGTGTTAAAGCAAGCGGGTGTCCATTTGATCATTTTGATAATAATAGTACTAGAGATGGTACTGTTTTTATCAGAATGATGACTAAGACTCGTCAAAAACATAAACAACGAAACATGAAAAACTAAACGATGAAACAGACGGCCTAAGCACTAGGTGCTACGTACTGCTACGCCGTAGCTTGCTACGACATGAAGTGTGGTTCGTGAATGTATTGCATGAATAGACTGCGTCACAAGTCACGTGCATAGGCGTATATTAAAAACGCGCCCTTCGATAAACTTTTTTCCAGCAATTTGAGGCAAACTGGTGTTAAGATGATGAAAACCGTGAAACAGCTTCACGCTCGCACACTAAGTCCTTATGAAATATATAAAATCACTGAATTGATTTCTCTAAACTGTGTGTATTAATTAGGTTGAATACAAGATATTTGCTGGAGATTTTCGATTTATAGGTTTAGTGATTTTATATGTTACTTAAGGCTAAAGTCTGCGAGTTCTAAGGTCATCGACAGCAGCCTGCCCCTTAAGTGCTTTCAATTTCGCCAGCACTGTGTGCAATCGGGCTGCACTCGATAGTTGCTCGCGATATTTAAAATATAAGTTCTTTTTCAAAAGGCCAAGTCAAATTTAATCAATTCAAAAGTTATTTATTTTAGGCCACATAAAATATAAGAGCATTGAAAGTGTACGAGCGATAAATTGTTCCACGATTTTCAGCGTCTTAAGTATGGTTTCAATTAACTAATTAAACTCTGACTGAAAGCGAAATCTTACATCATCTTCTCCAAAACCTACTTTTCCATTATTTTATCCTCATCCAGTGTTTAATAATAGATAAAAAGCCCTAGCAACCGTTATGTCCAATCTTCAATAAACAAATAATTTCTTACTCATGTTTGAGTGAAAGGCCACCATAATTTTAAGGGCAGATTTTTTAATCTACGGAATAAAGCTATTCGTGGAATAAAAAATGTCGGCTCTTATTTTTGAGAAGCCAAAAAATGAGATGGATATATTTTTATCTGACGGCTACATTTAGCTGCAAATTTAAAAATTAACTCAGGCCTGCGCACACCTAGGTCACTGGCGATGGCAATCAGTGAAACTCTGTCAAATTTGACAGCGATATATGACAGCGTTTCATTGATTGCCATCGCCAGTGACCTAGGTGTGCGCAGGCCTGAGTTAATTTTTAAATTTGCAGCTAAATGTAGCCGTCAGATAAAAATATATCCATCTCATTTTTTGGCTTCTCAAAAATAAGAGCCGACATTTTTTATTCCACGAATAGCTTTATTCCGTAGATTAAAAAATCTGCCCTTAAAATTATGGTGGCCTTTCACTCAAACATGAGTAAGAAATTATTTGTTTATTGAAGATTGGACATAACGGTTGCTAGGGCTTTTTATCTATTATTAAACACTGGATGAGGATAAAATAATGGAAAAGTAGGTTTTGGAGAAGATGATGTAAGATTTCGCTTTCAGTCAGAGTTTAATTAGTTAATTGAAACCATACTTAAGACGCTGAAAATCGTGGAACAATTTATCGCTCGTACACTTTCAATGCTCTTATATTTTATGTGGCCTAAAATAAATAACTTTTGAATTGATTAAATTTGACTTGGCCTTTTGAAAAAGAACTTATATTTTAAATATCGCGAGCAACTATCGAGTGCAGCCCGATTGCACACAGTGCTGGCGAAATTGAAAGCACTTAAGGGGCAGGCTGCTGTCGATGACCTTAGAACTCGCAGACTTTAGCCTTAAGTAACATATAAAATCACTAAACCTATAAATCGAAAATCTCCAGCAAATATCTTGTATTCAACCTAATTAATACACACAGTTTAGAGAAATCAATTCAGTGATTTTATATATTTCATAAGGACTTAGTGTGCGAGCGTGAAGCTGTTTCACGGTTTTCATCATCTTAACACCAGTTTGCCTCAAATTGCTGGAAAAAAGTTTATCGAAGGGCGCGTTTTTAATATACGCCTATGCACGTGACTTGTGACGCAGTCTATTCATGCAATACATTCACGAACCACACTTCATGTCGTAGCAAGCTACGGCGTAGCAGTACGTAGCACCTAGTGCTTAGGCCGTCTGTTTCATCGTTTAGTTTTTCATGTTTCGTTGTTTATGTTTTTGACGAGTCTTAGTCATCATTCTGATAAAAACAGTACCATCTCTAGTACTATTATTATCAAAATGATCAAATGGACACCCGCTTGCTTTAACACGAGGGATATTTATAACGGTATTCCTTTCACTTAGAGTCACCTAGTTTTCTTTGATCTTCACTAGATATTACGCGTATATTATAGTTAACGCTAGGTATTATAATTTGACAAATGAACTGACTTAAATCTAAAATGGAATAAGTGGCTAGTGGATAGACAAGAATCAAAATCATTATTCCTGAAAATACAGGGATGAATTTGCACTTTAAATTTATTCACTCTGTTTGAAGGTTAGAAACTAAAATATACCCTTAAACAGGTACATAAATAAAGTTAAGATATTATTTTTTCACAGGAACCAATATTACCGGTTGAACAGTTCTATAACAATGATATATTTTTTCGATTCGGGTTTTTGTACCGGATGCCCGCAGCAAATTTTCCGAGAGACTGGCTCCCAGTCCTCTTCCTTTGTAGGCCTTGACCCCCGAGCCCGTAGGCCCTTTATGTTGCGCTCCTTATAATCTACCATTCACTAACAAAATAGTTATTAAGCTTAAGGTACTCGTAATTGTACCCCAAACAATAGTAAACTCAACTCTAGTTTGGCAACCTCGACTAAACAACCGCTATTCTAAAATAGCTTATAAACACTTTGCTTCGTGTTGTGTTTCCCCAGCAATATAGAACAGCAATATAGACATGGTACTATATCAATAATAATAAATGTTAGGTCTTCCCTTCATACTTTGACGAAATAGGTGCTATTTTTTGTTGACTGATTTTGATGACTAAAAAAACTTTTAAAATAATATTATCAGGTTGCAATGCTTTATTAGTTTTATGTTGTAATATGGTACGAGTATGTAACAATTGTGCAATAAATGAAATTAAAACGAGGCACGTCAAGTGTCAGGTCAAGTGAAAATCAGGTTCCCGTTTCTCTATTTGTTTGTTGAAACACAAAGTTTGCTCTATCTCAAATCAATTGTCTCATGGCATACCAGCCTTGTACATATAGGCGATCAGCAGCATTTCAGTTTATAGGAGTTTGCATAGGGGTTAGTCCTACCAATGCCACGTCCATACAAAAAAGAAATCAAAATTTTCATACATTTAGTGCGCACACAGGTCTTTAGTCCCAACGTCACAAGCGTGCGTAGGTAAGGACAGTAAGCATCAAAACTAAAGGAATATTTTAATGCCTCTAGCTTTCTTATAATACAGCAAATGAAAATTGTAGAGGGTCTCCGAATAATAGTAGTGTAAATCGGCACACACTGCCGCGAACTTTGACAGCGATACACTGTAAAAGTTCTGCGTATGGGGCCTTATTAATAATCCTGGCGTTGCGTTGGACTAGTTAATCCGTGTTTTGTCACATTTGTTCGAGTTGACAATTGCATGTCAATGCAAGAGACAAAACACGGATTAACTAGTCCAACGCTACGCCAGGATTATTAATAAGGCCCTAGATGTTTTGAGATAGAGTAGCTTGCCAATTGCCAAGCACTTAAACCAACCTCGTAAAACCGGCAGGAGCTACATAGTTAATAGGTAAGAGCGGAGCTACGAGTTGACGAGTGGCAACGACAATGTGTGTATCGTCTTAATTTCCGTGTTCAACAAGTAAATTCTTGAGAATGTAAAAGGCGGAAAATGAGTCGACATCTTGTTGAGTTTGATTTTGTAGATATGTCTACTTTGACTTATTACACTTTGTAGGGTTATTTGCATGTACAATGAAAGTACACACACGTCTACATTTTGTTGGACAAACGTGGATTCTAGTAATACAAATAATACTTTGTTTTTATACAACTAGCCTATGGAACAATCATATGGCCCACCTGATGTTTAGTGGGAACCATCGCCTATAACAAAGAATTGCCTCGTAGGTCACGCATGTCAGGAACGTACCCTACGATGCACTGCCGTGCGTCCACCAGCTTGAGGCATACAGATGTTCAGTCTAACGTGCCAGTCATTTCACCGGCTCCCACACCCTTCAAACCAAAACACAGAAATTGGCATGGTGGTAGTACTTCCCCAGACGAACCCTTCACAAAGAGCTCTACTATTAAATAGCCGATCGTAAATGGTACATTCATGAACAGAATCAAGTAAATATAAGCGGAACTACGAGTAAGTTCGGTAGATTTTATATTACGAGTATCTAGCATTACGTGTAGTATTTTCCTATCAGTGGCATCATGCTTTTTGTAAAAATAATTAGACAAAAATATACAATACCTATAATAATTATTGTTTGTACATCGAATGTCTTTCACGAACCTACTTAATTTGTCTTTTGTCGTAATTATACTCGTAATAACGTCGTTTGGCGTTAATGATGCGTTCAAAATTTAATGTTATTCACTGAAGTCATTTATTTACTTGTTGAGTGAGCCCGTGGGGTGGCTGGGTAGTAATAGAGGGGTAGGGGGTGCATCCCGACGCACGAACCTGAGAGCAATATTTTACTTCTGTAATTTTGAAAGTTACAAATTGGGTTTTGTTTGTTGTAGATAACTGTAATACCAAGTTGTTATAAAAAATTGCAAAACAAAGTATAGTAAACTGACAACATAATGAAATGATAATGTCAATTTTAGTTCCTTTCAGACCTGCGCACATCCAGGCGATGGCGATGGCGATCAGCTGAAACACTGTCAAATATCGCCTAGATGTGCGCAGTGCGCAGGCCTTTACTCTATGGTTACATTGAACGTAATTAGAGGTTTTGTAGGGGTGCTATAATGGGGTATAGTTAATGTAGGGGGCGCACTCTGTAAGAAGAGGAATTGAAAGAGCTTGAATTGCCGCCTTCCCGGTTTTTTTTTCTTTTTCTCTGGCGGGCCTTTGGCTTCGGCTCGCCAGCATTATTCAGCCATTATTTTCATTTTCATAATTTAAAAAATGGTAAATTGTTTGCTCAAATCTATGTTATTTTAAATAAATAGTTGAAGCTATATTTAATCAAGTAATTTAGAAGATATGTTATTTATTTAATACTATCTTTATGTTATTTAAATTTAAATTTTACATTGCGCTCTAATTAGACTTTTTAAACTTCTTACCGTTGTAATGGGTTTCCAACCTACTTGCTGAATAAAGAGTTGGAATTAGGTTCAACAACCTCCTTGGAGTTAGAAAGACTTAAGAAAGTTGGAACATGGTTGAATAAAATAGAACTTGTTTTTTTTATAATTTGACAGCTGTCAGTAGAAAGCGATTCTCCCTAGGGCTGAAAGTATTACTTTCAATTAGGCCCCTCAGGCAATTTCAGACCTACTTTCAGAGTATGAGCAATGAAAAATATATTTTGACTGAGAAAAATTGAGAAACGAAGCCAATCAACAACTTTCGGAAAAGTAAACATCTTGATAAGTTGTCTTAGTTTTGTGCCGTGATTACGACTACATTTTGACATTTGTGATGTGAGATTAACGTTATTTTTATTATACACAAACACATTTATTATACACAAAAATATAGGTAATCATGGATTACCATATAACATTTTTGCGATTTTTGACTTTCGATATTTCGGCGCCATGATCACGGTTGAACTGAAGTCCACGAGTAAAAGAAATGTTATTGGCAGACAAATCGATCTACCCTCTTTCGCACTTTTTTATTGGTTTCGACACTACTATTGGTTTCACTCTCACTTTTTTCCCGATTTCGACAAACAACACTGACGGTATCAGCGCGATTCCAGTAACACGGCTCGATTGAGTGATCACTGAATCAGCGTTCCATTTTCAAATTTTTCAAAAATAAATTGATAATTCACATTGACTTTCGCGATCGCTTGAGCGTCGACGCCCTGGACGCGCAATAAATGCCACACTTCTTTTACGCGTTTCATAAAAATAGTGTTAAAAACCATGATAGTTTCAAAAGTTGAAAGTAACATATTCAGCATAACAGTACATATTCAATCTTATCGTGTTGTTGCTAAGGTTTCGATGCGTATACGCTGTGGTTATAAACACTTTTACGTTACCAGAGTCAAACTCATTCGTGATTAAGCCCAGGATAGAATATGATATGGGATGGGGGCGAGACGAAATGAAATGTTTATCGATTTTGTTTAAGAGATGCCTGAAGCGTTAAGAGCCCAGGCGAACACATGCTACCAAATAAATATAGCTAGAAGAGGCCCGTGACATTGTTTGTGCCACGTTTTCCCTTACAAACTTAAACTTGTCTTTCGTCGTTTCGGATTGAATTTCCAGTATCCCTTAATAGTTAAAGAGAAACTAGAGAACACTGCTAGAGAAAAACCCCCTGTTAGTTCAATGTTAACCAACACTTATATCAAAGCATTGTCTTAAAGGCCACGCTCTTAACTTGTTTTTTCAAATAATATCTACGAATATATCGAGGGATACACTTAATAGATTTACTTTATAAAAACAAACGCAAAAATATTGTATGCTCGCAGGTATGACATAACCAATACAGAGTTACGTAGTACTAATATTTGTTTTGTGACAGGGTGTAAAAAGGAAAAAGGCTTTCACCCAGCCTTAAATAGATAGTAATACAATATAGGTACTCGTCACGTGACTCTTATATCAAGCTACCTAAGACAAAATTACGTTATCAAGGAAGATGGGATGTTCCAATTAGGATAAATGTTTTGTATTAACAAGAGCGCAAAAGCTCTGGTATATCTATGAGTGAGAAAGGGGTTTATGATGGGTAACATACAAAACAAGTAATTAATATTATTATACTTATACATTCTTTATTCTTTCTGACACATGGACTCATTATCATGAATCTCATTGTGCTTTTCTAAACAAATATTTCGATAAAGCATAGATAGATAGGTAGAAAATTCTTTAATGCACTAAAACAAAAATTGCATTGTACTTATGCGAACTTAATGCTAGAGAGCATTCTCTTCCAGTTAACCTTATATTAGTAGTGCACATACAATTTATGAATATATATATATATATATATATAAAAAGGAATTGTTTTAAAAATATCTGAACTAAGCAAAAAGTAAGGTAAGACACAAATTAAATTTACACAAAAAAGCATCAACTTCCACACTGGGTAAATTCTGTGAGCGAGTGTGCTTGTTCTCACTCATATTCTTAACAGCTGAACGGAGTTTATATGAATGTAGGTAAAAAAAACGGAAAAAACGTGCCATAAAACTACATAACCGCAAGTGAAACCGCAGGGTGCAGCTAGTAACGGTTCAACTAAGGTACAGCTACATCTAGGTGTAACCTAGATGTGGTACAGTCAGCATCAAAAGGCGATTGGCAATTTCCGTTGAAATATTCCCCTTTTCTCTGGATTTGTCAAAGATTATGGAACTTCCGTTTGCAAATAGTTGTGGCTTAAGGGGGTACGATTTCCATACAAACTTAATTTACACAACTAAGGGCGAATAAAGTATTAATGTACACTGAAATAGCTGTAATAGGCTTTTACAGTGGTCCTTATTACCGGCCAGTTATATAAAGTTGGAGTGGTAGCCGTTGGTCGTGGCAGTCGGGGCTTCAGAAAAAGAACTAACAGACTTTTACGACTATTTTGAGACATATGTTTTAAGCTCATTCTCGTATTCAATGCCGAGAGAGAGAAAGAATGAGGAAAAAATTACTTTTTTGGTTTTTTATTAATATTTCTGTTATCCTACAGTTTTCTCCAACTTTATATAACTGGCCGGCAATAAAGACCACTGTAAAATTCTATTACATCTATTTCAGTGTACATGTATACTTTGTTTGCCCATAGTTGTGTAAATTCAGTTTGTATCGGAATCGAACAACCTTAAAGTTCAAAACTTATATCCAGGAGGGCTAGTTTAAGAAATGTTTGAGCTATGCAAATCATAAATGACAATCTACTTCTGCCGCTAACTGTACTATTAGATACGATCGAACAAGGTTTTTATTGGAAGTTTGACGGTTGCTATTTGCTTTTTTGACACTTCAACTACAGCAGAACAATCTGAAAAATAAAACGCAAATCCAACTATGAATGCGTTAACAAACAACAGCAAAAATTACGAAAACATTTTAACCAAAACGATGGAAATAACTGTGTCGCGAATATAAGCACCTTTGTAATACCTTTCAAGCGGTGAAGGTAAACATCGTGAGGAAACCTAAAAGTATCGTATAGAACCTAAAAAAAGTTCGAAAAATATGTGTCAAGTGCACGAAAGGAGCCTCATTGAGGCGCACTTAAAATCCTTTCACCACGCTTGGTTTGAACGAACCAGTGACACGTTATGAAGAAGAAGAAGAATACAAATAATGCATACGGCTACACTAAGTGACGTGAGTGACTAGTGATGGTTTGGCTATAAGTGACTTCACTTAAATGTCACATATCAAATAAAAAAAACAAGAATGCTTAATAAAAGAAGGGAAGCGTCAAGTAGTCTACATTGTCTTGCTTTAAGATTTGTTTTATCAAGAACATCATTTTCATCAACAGCCTGAAGAAGTACACTGCTGGACATAGGCCTCTACACATCGCTCCCCTACACATTTCCAGGAAGAACCGACTTCCCGCGATCTTAACAATGTTGTCGGTCCATCTAGTGCGCAGGCACCATACGTTTCGTCTTCCGGTTCGTGGTCGCCATTCGAGAACTTTTATTCCCCAAAGGTTATCGGTTCTTCGAGCTATATCACCTGCCCATTGCCACTTCAACTTACTAATTCTAAGAGCTATGTCGGTGACCTTGGTTCTTCTACGGATATCCTCATTTCTGATTCTATCACGTACTGAAACTTCCAGCGTAGCTCGACTTTGAGATGGTGTACGAGGCCAATAGTTTTATTTATAAACAATAAAAGTAAATTAAACAACACTCAACGGTGACCTTACTGAACGTTTTCTTCTTAAGGCCTGCGCACATCTAGGCGACCTGCGATGGCAATTAGTGAAACGCTGTCAAATAAATATTTCGTCAACTGGCAGCTTAGGATTGCTTGATATTGTCAATCAGTCACAACCTTTTCATCTAATTAGTTGATTGATACAAACAGACAAAACTCTCGCTTGTGCGTAAATCAGTTTATTTGTACGAGAATTGTAGTTTGTATTTTTTATGCCTAGTTTAGAAAGTTCAAAAACAAAGCTCGATGAACCCTTTGATGGATTAGGCTGATTGTTTGCTGATACTACTAGCTTTACCTATCCAACTGACAGTCGCGCTTCTTCTTCTTCTTATCGTGTCACTGGTTCTTTTGAACCAAGTGTGGTGATAGGATTTTAAGTGCGCCTCAAAGAGGCTCCTTTTGTTCACTTGACACAATGAAACGCTGTCAAATATCGCTGTCAAATTTGACAGCGTTTCACTGATCGCCGACGCCAGCAACCTAGGTGTGCGCAGGCCTTTAGAACCGACAGACAGATGCTGGAGCGAAACCTTAATTGCTAATCCGTTTTGCTGCAAACTAATTAAAATAAAATATCTATTTCAATTAAATTCAATAAAAAGGGATTTCCATAAACTTATAGTTTATATAATATTAAACATTGATACAAATATAAAAATATATTTTAGTTAATCGACATAGACATGCATTTATTTGCAGCTTCAACACACGATTAATATAGAAATAAAAAAAAACAAAGAAAGATAACACATAATGCGTACAGTTATAGTATAAAAGTGTAAATGTAAAATAGTATAGTGTAAAATGATGTACAATACCATCGTACGCTAGATCTTCTAGAAGTAGGAGAATGTAGGGCACACACTAGTTAAGTTAATAGTTTATAGGCGGATGTGATCAAAATGCTGTTTAAGTTAGCTGAGAGCAGTTTAGTAGTACTACGTAGTACGTCGTTGTTGTACGTAGATTGAGTATTGTATGTTTAGATGGGTTTACTTGAGAGAAATTGCATAGTTATATTTGTGTTTCAATCATAGGTTTAGGGCGGGTTTCACTAACATCTTGAGAATCGCAACCGTCAGACAAAGTATTTCTGTCTTTCGAAAGAAGTTCTAAGAAATAATAGGTGTTTTATCGCTGAAAAAGCTATAACTTTATAAATAGATCTTTTGAATAGAGAGAACCAATTAGGAACACCCACCTAACTCAAATATCAATTAATTAGTAGAGTTTAGTCCAAAATACCACAAGCCCATGACAAAGGCGAATCATGGTGGAAGGTAAAGCCTGCAAATAAGAATAATACTATCTATTAGAGAGATCATTTTCTGACCTAAAAACGATGAAAACCATGAAACAACTACTCGCTCGCAAACTTTAAAAGATATAAAAACACTATTCTTCTCGGCTTGGTGAGATAGCTCGCTCCCAGACTCACTTAGCTTTTAAGCCTTGCACAATTTGCACATATCTAAGCATTCCGCGGTGACGATCAGTGAAACGCTGTGAAATATAGCTGTAATATTTGATAGCCTTTCGCTGATCACCACCACAGAACGCTTAGATGTGCGCAAGGCTTTAGACGTATCCTTGTAATTTATGAGCGGCAAAATATTCTTTCCCTCAAATCATAAACTCAAAGGAATTGCCCTTCAAACAGCTAGTTATCTAAGAGAAATATTTTTTATGCACAGATTTTTAAACTGTCGGTTATCTACGAAGAAAATAAAATCCTTTGAATAACCAGTTAACTCTGAAGCTCGCTCCACATGCTCGCGAAAATGCGAGAATCACGCGTAAAACAGGCGAGAAGCAAGGCTCCACACTCTCGTTCTCGCGGCTTTCTCGCGTTCTCACGAGATTCTCGCGAGAATGTGGAGCGTGCTTGAGGAAATAAGTTCTTCGCAGATCACTAATTATCTGACGCTAGTTATCTCTAAAGGGCGCTCCACATTCTCGCGAGAATCTCGCGAGAACGTGAGAAAACCACGAGAACGCGAGAGTGGAGCCTTGCTTCTCGCCTGTTTCTCGCGGTGTTTCTCGCGTTCTCACGAGATTCCCGCGAGAATGTGGAGCGCCCTTAAGAATAAGCGCAAAAAACTTTGCGGTATTGAAATAGCACAGTTTCTTTGTTTCGGACAAAGCTCACGTTTTTACGTTTCGTATTAAAAAAAATAAACAAACGTGCAAGACAAGCTATAGTCACCTGTAACTGTGGGTGGTGGCTAAGTCTTCCACGTGTATTTCAGTTATTTTATATTGTTAATTTTTCGAAAGATATGAGCTTAAAATAAACAATTGTTTAAGTAGAATCCTAATAAGATCTTGCTTTTAATTTCATTTCCAAAGAAAAACTTTTCTCTTATTTCTTACGAAAGTTTTGACAAACTGTCAACAATATACCTACAGCTACAGATACCTACAGTTACATACAGGGTGGAATTTTGTAATGCCACCTGGAGGGAAAGTACTCTTAATACTGCAGATAGAAAATTTTACTCAAAGGAAACATTCCTTTATTTTTGAATAGAAAGCAAACTGCATTCAAAGATTTTCGAAAATTCTCGTCTCCCAAAAAAAAATATCTTCTGAAAAAATTTCACCCTGTACTTTTATTGCATCAATCGTTTGGGTCAATTATAAGGATGAAATCTCTCTAACAGACATGATAAATTAAATGAAAGAAAAACCTATTTTTTGTAAATAATTAAATTAATTTAAGATTTCCTGGTTTTTCTTTCATTTAAATTATCATGTTTGTTAGAGAGATTTCATTCTTATAATTGACCCTAACGATCGATGCAATAAAAGTACAGGGTATAATTTTTTCAGATTTTAGCCGGTTCGATTCCAGGGTGTGGGAGAAGAGAATTTTCGAAAATCTTTGAATGCAGTTTGATTTCTATTCAAAAATAAAGGAATGCTTCCTTTGAGTAATTTTTTCTATCTGCAGTATTAAGAGTACTTTCCCTCCAGGTGGCATTACAAAATTCCACCCTGTATAATGTACAATTCAGTCTAACCCAGATATTGCTTGCATTTGCATAAATCAGCTGCTTATGGGTTCAAATAAATATTTTACCTACAAACTAAGTTGAGAGGCGAATACCTTCATTCATTTTAACAGTACACGAAGGAAGCCTCTGAGGCGCACTCGAAATCCTTTCACCATACTGCTTCGAAAGAATCAGGGACATGATTAGCAGAAGAAGAACATACTAAAAAAAAGAGGTTCTCTATCCGGTTGTTTTTTTTTATGTTTGTTATCACATAACTTTGTAATTTATGAACCGATTTGAAAATCTTTTTTATTTGAAAGGTCTTTGTGTAAGTTTTATCAAAATCGGTTCAGCAGTTTGCCCATGAAGTCGATTTCTCAAGTTTTTTCAACTTTACTTCTTAAACAACAATATCATGAATACATTTTGTGAGTTTTGACTACCAATGTACCTAAATATCCCGCTGTTTCATAAAATAGTGTTAAAAACCATGATAGTTTCAACAGTTATATTTACTTCTTACAGGTAAAACTTTTGCTACTTATGATGCTAAACTCCGTGTAACTTCTCTCTCGCACACTTTGACCTCAAGAGACCTTACCCTTTCCCTTTTCCTTTTGAGTTTACTTATGTACGAAAACTAGCAAGTAACAACAAAACAAATTTTAAACTAAAATTATAAATAAAACAATTTTTTAAATAGCAATAAGTGTTTGGGTGAAATCATTATTTGTTAAACTGCGTGCATTGTATTGCACACAAATAAGTTGCTCGCGATTTTCGATAAATAAGTTCAGTGATTTTATATCGTTAAAAGGGTCAAACTATGTGCGCGAGATGATTTTTTTTTATACAACTAACTGATGGAACAAGCTTCTGGCCCACCTGCAAACAATTGCAGCATTGCCTCGTAGGTCACGCACGTTAGGAAATTGCCCTGCATCCATCAACTTGAGACATACAGCCTCACGTGCCAGTAATTTCACCGGCACCCACACCCTTCAAACCGAAACAAAGCGATGCTGCTTCACGGCAGAAATATAATAGTGGTAGTACTTCGGATGGGCCCATCCGGGGAAATTCTCCCACCATTCTATTTTTGCTTCACACTTCACACTTCTTGCTTCACAAAGAGCTCTACTACTACTGTAGTACATTGACAGTGGTCTTCGTCTTAAACTTTTCTATTTTAGCGTAGCATTGACCTTGGAGGAAGAACGCCGCTTGCCGGTGAACTTTCATTCATCTGCTCAGAATTGGAACAGTGACTACATAGGTAAACAAGCTTCAAGTCGATATAAAGTCAAGGGAAACAAATTGATGGATATGGTACTTTTTTATTTATTTATTCGATTACCCGCAGCCCGTCCCGGCTTCGCACGGGGTAGACAATATTGTTGTACATTATTTTGTTCTATCGCTAATAGTTTCGGCAGCGCATTCGACGAAAGACATTTTAAGACTCATTTTTCTACATCTTCGGTTACATTGTTCAAATTTTACCAAGGATCCCTAATTTTTTTCAAAATGAAATGTAGCCTATGTCAAATTGGAAGAATGTAGCATTCTATTGGTGAAATATTTTTTTAAATCGGCTCAGTACTTTTTGAGCATATTCATTACAAACATACAAAAATAGGTACAAATCTTTCCTCTTTATAATATTAGTATAGATAAAAAAAAAAAATTATCTAATTATTATAAATAGCACTACGGAAACCACTAATGTTTGTAGGGATAATGCTACTAGACATGGCAAACTTACTCTATCTCAAAACGTGTCTCATAATTTTGGTTGGATCTTGATGGCATAATTTGACACGTACAAAGACTACTAAGGCGTAAAATTACATATTTATAGAGGCTAATTTAATTTTTCAATAAACAGATATAACTATCCTTCAGATAAAAATGTACCCATCTTTTTTTAGATTTGTCAAAAACAGCCAGAGAGCTTATCCATCATTAGCGTAACGTAAAATGAATTATCGTTAACGCAGTCACTAGCCCTTTACGTTAAAACATGAATTCACGCAATCCCGCCAGGGGCGTTCATCATTCTCTAAAATCTAATGCTAAAATAAGAGATAAACGACTATCAATATTTTAATGATCGATTAGCAATCCGTGAAATCAGGCCTTAGCAGGTTATTATTATTTAAATTTTATAATAATTCATTATGTTAAATGAATAATGTAGTTCTTGAAGTGTGGAAAATAGATTTAAGTGAAACCTGCTAATTTCAAAGATATAGGTCTTTGTCCAGCGGTGGACTACTTTAAGCTGTTTATGAAAATGTTTAACATTTTACAGTTTGTACTCACATCATTGCTTTATACTCTAATCGTAGTAGATCGTAGAGATGGGTGGAGGGTAGGTAATTCTGGGAGAAGAGGAGGTGGGGAGAGCCTCAACCGAGCCGTACGTTCCGTACCTTACTTTTATCTATTTCACTAAATATTACACATTTTACATTCTGTAACCGCACTACGTCTGTTACAAGTGAAGTTTAAAAAAAAATAAAAAACCAACTTCTTTGCCCCTAACTCCTAAACTGATTTTGTTGAAATTTATGCATAAATGTAAGTGTATCCTTCCAGATAAAAAACATATTTTGGCTCATAATGATTAAGTTATGCGATAGCAAACATTAAAAAAAAAACGAATTGAGAACCTCCTCCTTTTTTATGAAACAACGGGATATTTACCAAGATTAAATTTTGATGAGTTGATAAAAATAGTATTTAAAACCATGATAGTTTCAAAAGTTATATCTCCTCCTTTTTATTTGAAGTCAGTGAAAAATGGGCGATTGTATAAAAGTACTTGTATGTGTCAATTCGAATGGGTTTAGAACTTTAGACCCAACGAATGCCATGTCCATACAAATTATAACTATATGCGGTTTCTTAGAAAACCTCAGATTGTTTGCGTTGTCACATCACAAATGGCGTCCAGTAAATAAGAGAGAAAAGTTATTTTTCTTTTGTGCAACAATACAAATACAATAAACAAACAAATACCAGGAATAAAAGCTAATAGCCGAGCGGGATTTCAACCCTTACAAAAATCTTTGTGATTTCTTTAGTAAACACTTCAAAATCAATTTAAAATACCAGATTTTCAAACTCTTTCTTCATCATTTTCCTGCTTTGATCCCATTTTATGTGACGTCAGCACAATAATGTTCTCCTTTTCCTTTGTTCTCAACCGACACCTCCGTATTCACACTTTTCTTCAATGTCGATCGGGTAAACACTGCGTACATGTATATCCATGTATGAACTTAAAGATTAGGATTAGTTATAGTTACAAAAAAATATATTAAATGCTGAATCCAATTAAATCTTTCAAAGTAAAAAATGGGTGGAAAGGCAATATGTCTCTTCTGATGGCATGACTTTTACCTTTGCTACTAATGGGTTACTCCCACCAATGCCACATTTTCCCACTCAATGCCACGGATTTTATAAAAGAAATGAGTCATTATTCCACACCAAGCACATACAAATATTCAAGTACAGTCTACATCAAGCCAGAAATTATTTGAACCTATACATAATCTTACTATTGATTACATTTGATTAAAAGTACCAGGGGAACAGAAATCTAAGAAGTTGCCTACCAGATAACTTCGAATAATATCTTCCTATTTGAACCTAAACATAATTATTCTGACTAGGTATATAACATTTTATTAAAGGTGCTAGGGAAGAAGAAATCTAAAAAGTTGCCTGTCATAATAAATTTAAATTATGTCTACCTATTTGAACCTGGGATATTTATATAATAAAAAAAAATATATTATAATAAATAATAATATTTAATCAAATAATCATGTATATAGAAAAACTAAATTTATATAACAATTAAAATTAATTTGAATTAATAATTTATGTTTTATGTAAACATGTAGGTACCTAACGAAAAATGTCTTCGAAATAAAATGCTTAATAATTTGAACCTGCCATGCATAATCTAATATCCCAATACATACTTATATATCTATCTATACTTTATACTAAATACATATACTAATATCATAAAAAAGAAAGAACTTCTGTGCCGATTTCAAAAATTATTTCACCATTGGAATGCTACATTAACACTGAGTAACATAGGCTATATTCATGTGTTTAAAAAATAAATGTTCACCCGTGTGAATCCGCCGCTTGTCATGTATAAACATAATGTCTCTTCTGATTGCGTGACTTTTATCTCTCCTACTAATATTATGCAACTGAACCTCTTACAATATTAACTAAAGCATGTCTTTTGTTACAGGTGGTCCGATAGGACTCTCTAATTCAGTCACACTAAAGTCAATATCAAACAAATCATGATTTTGCCGGATTGGTGTAAGGACACGATAGCCGAGTTAACTATCTATACAAACTTGGCCCGCGGCATCGTTGCGAAGCCACCGCCTGCTTACTTGGACAACAGCAATCCCATAACGCTGTGGTATGATATCCACGAAAAATTTTCGTCGGCTGGACCAGGCTTGATCTGGAGCATACATAAAGCGTCCAGGAAGTATGATAGCGCGGTAAGTCAGTAGCTTTAGTATATTTGATAGTGTTGTAGTTTGATAAACTTAACTTAGGATGAAACTTGGATAAGAGCAAACAATAATCGCCGCATCCCCATCTGATCTAATTCCAGTGCTCATTCAGGATTATATGAAAATGGGGGGTATTCAGAGGTAACATGTCCAAAATGTTAGATTTGTCATACGAGACAAAAGTAAACGCCGCATCACCGTTTCCGTCCATCAAACTAATATTACACACACAGCTACGAATAATGATAGCCGTTACACCCAGTTACACCTCAGCACTTAGAAACCTTTACCCTATTTTCAACTCAATTTGTTCGGTACTTACTTTTAGACCTTAAAATGTGAAATGTAAACAGCTGAATGTGAGATGTCCTCCAGCGACAAGAGTTCCGTATTACGTAAAATATTCATTAAAATATTTCTTTGCGAAATTCAGAAAGTCGTTGTTATAGTTATAGATACTTATATATATTATTAAAATAAAAAATCAATTTAAATCCTTTCACCCCACTTGGTTCGAAAGAATCAGCGTCACGATAAGAAAAAGGTCCAAAAAGGGTGGTGCAGTTCGTTTGAATATTTATTTGATCGTTCCTATTAAAAAAGAAAGGAAAGAACGAAAAAATAACTGGTTTGACTAATGCTTTGTAATAAGGTTCGGTTAGCAACACTATAAGAACCTAACCTAAGTATTCAAGTTAATCCAGTTTCAACTTTCGCCTTCCTAAGTCATCCTAGATCGAGGTGATCATTTTACACATCATAATTCTCTGACAGAAGGCCTAGTCAAATTACATTTGCGTATTTCTACAGTCAACTCAAAAGATTATTTTTATTAGAATCGAGAAATAAGGCATAGGTTTGCAAAAATAGTACTTTTCTTTACTACGGTACCATTTTGTATGTGCAAATGTGCATGCTTGCGGCATAAATATCCTCCTTAAATATTATCGGACTCTACGTCAGCCCTTGTAGAATGTATAAAGGCTTTCCACATATAGCGACCCGGACACTTGTTGATACAGCATACCAACAAAAAATAGTGTGTGGTCCAGTGACTGAACAGGTTTTATTTAAAAATATTTATAAAAATATACTTTGAGGCAATGATACAGTTTTGATAGATACAATTTTCAATACTGTATCAAAACATTTTGCCATTCGTGAAATCCCAACCACGTAAATATTATTTGATGACTGAAATAAATACTATGAAAGAAAGATACATGTGTTTCACATCCTTTAATATTATTTATATTTTTTTCACAATACTTGACTCGGACTGGCCTCTCACCTCATTTGGTGGTAGCTCTGACTTCTGCATCGTAGTTCGGGGGTTCGATCCCCACCGAGAACAAATATCTGTGGTGAACACAGATGTTTGTTCTCTGTGTCTGGGCGTTAGGTATATAGTGTTCTATGTATGTTAAAAGTGTGATATCAGCTATGGGGTTCCCATAGTACAAGCTCTGCTTAATTTGGGTCTAGATAGTGTTGTGTGGATTGGCACACACCACAATATTTATTTATTTAATAATGAGAAGAATATTTTCACGGCTCAATTTTAAATCGCAATGATAACCAAATTAACAAGCAGTAGCTCTCTCTGTACTTCTTTCAACACGTAGCATATCACCATTCTCCAACATGTCCAATACAAACATTTTGGTTGAAACGTGTCGTTATTTATATAGTCACAAACACTTACGACATCGTCGCAAATACATTTACTGGGCACTTTGCGGAGCTTTGTAGTGCACTTTCGAGACCGAGGCAAGCGACAGGGCACAATAATTCTATTTCACACGTCATTTATCGTTTATCGAGACCTCAATATCACTCGGGAATTTCGACAGACTGCCTCAATATCAAAATAATGCTTGGTGATTTGTGCACGTAACTAGGTCATCATATCAGAATTGACACCGAAACGCATACGTGCTGGCTCTTTGTTTCAGAGGTGACATCATCAATTTGACTTACCACCACAGCATCATCCGCCAGCGCATCCACCGTAGCTCATAGAATACCCTAAAATTATTTTAGACACAGCCACTCAAATATTAGATATAGGTACAGACGGACACGGATATAGTGAGAAGACTTATAAGAGCGAAACCATTTGAACTAGTGTAGACTTAAATCATATCCATATTAAAAATGCGAAGTGTACTGTTACGAACACGATAACAAAGTGGCGTCATCATTTATATAGACAGTAAGAAAAGTGTTAGTGGACACATTCTTAGTTTAGAAATTTAAGCCAATGACAAATTACTTATTAGCCTGAATTATGACTAGATTGAGATATTATTAGAGTAGGTTATAGAACATAGCGTACACTATAGCTAAAAAAATATATAGGTAATTTTACAACACCCAAACGCATAGTATTGTTTGGCCCACAAACGTTTGTTCTTGATATACTAACCACAACCTATAACGCAGAAGGTAATACATACATAATACCTACCAACTGGGTTGTGAAGTAACATTAAATTGCTCGCTGGTTGTAGCCAAATAAAAATAAGCTTTTCGTATACCGTTCACTAATTATATTGGTTCAGTCTACGGCGCGATTAATTGAACTAGCTCGATTTACAAACCGAATCCGAACGTAATATCTTTCTCAGATAAACTACTTGAATTGATGCTGTTGGGTGTTTAAAACTAAGTGAATTTGTTACCAATTTGTTTAAATAGTGAAAATTAAGGGGATTTTTATAGATTGGTTGAAAAAAAATTACAGATTTCGTAAAGGAAATAGTTACAGGCGAAGTCACGTGGACGATCATTACAAAGAGCTGTAATCCCGTATTGTCCAGACTCATTTTGTATTTCAAAAAGATTACTTTAGATGTTATGGTACTCACTCAAGATCCTAGACAATTTGCTTTATTTTTTTATTTTACCTATTTTATCCTACTGCTGAGCTGTCTCTTTGCCCGGACAAATATTTATGAAGGTAAAAAAACCACCACTGGATATGAATCCTGGCATAACGCGTCTCGACTCGACATCTACCTTCCCGCAATCTTTACGATGTCGTCGGTCCATAGATAGAGGGTTAGATGAAAATTATAATGGCACACAATTTCCCACCGCCATTGAATTGGCGCCCACGTATATTTGATTCGCTATATTATGATGCAAATCAATGTCACATTTCCCAGTAACATTCAATTAATTAGTGCAAATAATAACTGGCCTTGAATACGTGAGCGCCCACACGCTACTGAAAATATGCAGAATTCAGAATTACATTCAATTCTATCATTACTCGTAAATGTGGTGTCAATCATTATTAAATCGGGCTATTTTACTGATGAGTGAGGTTCAGAATAAAGACTTGAGGATTAGTGTCGGACGGCACTACAGAAAGCCTACCACAAGCTCTGTCTGGCTCTGTCTCTGGCACAGGTTTTGAGTCTGTGTGAGTGATGTCTAAATAAATCCTACGTCGAAACGTCACACACACAGTATAATATACAGATGAGCACTCACACAGATTCAAAACCAGAGCCAGAGACAGAGCCAGACAGAGTTTGTGGTAGGTCTACAGGGTATTCTAGATTTATCTGTTATTTGACTGAGACGACCTTGACTGATTTACTGAAAATTGTAACACAAGATTTAGGAATGTAGGTAGCAAATATCAGTTTGTATAACTCTATGGAAATATATACTTTATTTTAGCGAAACTCCACTAGCAAGTATTTTTTTAAATGCTACCAACGTCGTAGCATTACTAACAGCTGATCCTTGCCGAAGATACACGCTGAAAACGCTGGTTGAATGCATCGGAACGGCCTTCACTTAGCAAGATCTCAAACACAATACAATTTCTATTGTTCCTAACTCTATTCGAAGCCAGTCAGCTTCAAGAGGTGGGCGCTTGCATTATAGACACGGATTTACAGTCGTATGAATACGCGCCTATAATAGACTAATAATTTCAAGGTAATAATTGTGAGATATACCTACAGACAGTAGGTACTTCTACCCAACTGTTGGAATTGCAAAATGTCTGATTTCGCGTGGGCAGACTATTGTATATAATTTCCGAGGAAAACTGTAACGAGAATAAAGTTTATTCTGTTTGTGAAACATACTTTGATAAATTTCATAATTCACGCTATTTTTGTAACTTAGTTTTAACACAAAAGTAAGTTCTATCGTCATACTCTGTACTCACATTAAGTAGGTAAGGTTTTTCAGGACTTTTTTTTACCTTATGAGGTCGGCTTACAGGACTATGGGTCGTAGATCATCATCATCATCATCAGCCTAAAGAAGTCCACTGCTAGAAATATGCCTCCCCTACACATTTCCAGGAAGAACGATTCTGAGCTCTTTCAACCACCGACTTCCTGCGATCTTAACAATGTCGTTGGTCCATCTGGTGGGTGAGCGCGTTACGTTTCGTCTTCCGATCCATGGTCGCCTTAATAGAACCTTTATTACCCAACGGTTGTTGGTTCTTCGAGCTATATTACTTACCCATTGCCACTTCAACTTGCTAATTCTAAGAGCTTTGTCGTTGACCTAGGTTTTTTTACGGATATCCTCATTTTTTATTCTATCACGTAGTGAAAATTCCAGCGTAGCTCGACTTTGAGCTTGTGTACGAGGCCAATAGTTTGCGACCACATTAGATATAACTGGTCGTAGATATAGCTGGTGTAGTAAAAATATTTCTACACAATGGGCTACCTTTTTTTTTTTTGCCCAGGGTAAATCCTTCATGGGTACCCACTAGCCCGGGAACTAGTGGGCTATGCCAGACTTTTGCTACTGACTAAAACCCCTGGGGTGTTCCTCTACATTTGCGCTGGTTGGACGAGGTCATGGCTTCGTTTCGTTCCACAACCCCGTCAGCGCTTATCCTTGCGGACCCATCTTAAGGAAGAGCTGAAGCCCTTTCCTCATCATCTGAAGGCACCCTGAACACTAGGGTACCTTTCCTCTCTAGACCTTCACAGTGCAGGTAACAGACTCCCGATCTGTTACCTGCATGGTCCCTCTATGGCGGCATGCGTGCCAAATAGGCACGACGCCGCTGACAATGGGTTACATAATTTATGAGTGCTTAACCCTTAAAATGTTTTATCCAATAGCTATTTAGATAATCTTACCTACACTAAACCTACGCTTATAAATATGAGCCATTGTTACAGCAGGTAATGTCTAGACTGGAATGTCCCAGACGATATCAATTTTCTATTATGTTATAGACAACCTGTGTCTAAGCTGACGGGAGGTCAAAAGCCGCTAACGTATTAGTCATTTCTCAGACTCACTACATACGTAACACAAATTTATGAAGATAACTATAAGTATTTTGTAAATATGATGGTAGTTTTTACAAAGCCGCTGCCGCATTAAACTTGCGAATTTACATAGGTACCTAAATAATAACAAAAGCAAAATTATCGTGCACCTATGGTTAGCTATAGTTACATGCACTGTGCCAGTACTCTCAAAACGGTGAAGGAAAACATCGTGAGGAAACCGGCGTGTCGTAGAACCTAAAAAAGTTCGAGCAACACGTGTCAAGGGTCACGCAAAAAGGGCCCGCCAGAGGCCTACTTGCGGAAAAACCAGCCCGCACATCAAGTGCGGATTATAAGAATTTTGCCGAAATTCGTGCACCTACTTTGAATATGCGAGAATACTGAAAATAGCCTCATGATAATCAGTTTAACTGGTAACGTGTGACGCGCCGCATCGCCGCACTCTATCCCGATCATCGTGTTAGCTAATTTGTGAGGAGCTCGACAACTATTAATATGTTGCAGTCTACAAATAGCAAATAATGTGTAGTGGGAGTAAATTTTCAATCGATTTTCATCTCGGTATTTACAGCGTAGGTGTAGGAAATGGAGTGACAAATTTGTTCAAAGAAATGGATTGAAGCAAGGTCAAAACAAGACGGAATAAATAAAATAGTGGTGGTTAGTTTGAAGAATATTTTTCACAATCAGCGGTTATCTTGAATAAGATATAGTCATCAGCTAACTATAAAAAAACACTCACAAAACGCAACGTCTAAGTACCTACTTATTTGAATTGAAATAATTCCGACCAAATGAAAAGTAACGGTGAATAATTTATTAGTCTGTTCTTTATTGATTACGTAGTCTTTCGCTCTTTTTGGTTCACCGAATTCATCTTCTCTTCTAAATATATAAAACTCTTTCGTTACTGACTGACTGACTGACTGACTGACTGACAATCAACGCACAGCCTAAACCGTTAGTCCTAGAAGCATGAAACTTGGAGGGTATGTTCCTCTTATAACGTAGAGGAGTAGGGTGATATTGAGAAGACTACTTCAGCCTTTCAGGCCTTTCAGGCCTTTCAGGCTGAAGTAGTCTTCTCAATATCCTAGGGCTGATCCAGTTTTCTTATATTTTTAAATCGATTCAGAATGCTCAATTCTACTGTATGAAACTGCTCTAGTATTCTCATATTATTAAATCGTTCTTCATGGTATCAGCCATCCCCTACCTGTTTATAATTTTAACTTACTAATTCAAAGAAGCGGGTAATATACTAAATAAAGAAAACTAAAAAACTCTCAAAAAATATTTTATTCTGTTATATGTAACTTATTATCTAAACACCAATTTCTTAAACATAAAACATTTTTTAAAGCACACACTGTGGGATGGTGTATACAAGAAAACACATTTTCAAATGAGTTATACTTATAATATAAATTAAACAAATTAGGACAGCCTTTATCTTCCAAATTATAAACTTTTGACCTAACTACTATATCTCTTATCCACGACGCTTTTTCAAGACCCTTGCAAAATACCGTTTTATCTGCAAGATACCCTGCTACAAGCATTCTTAGACTTTTATAGGGTATATCGCCACTATTCCAGTATATTTTCCGATTTCTTTCTATCCAACGTACTTGTCTTTTTTCTGACGCAGTCAGATGATTAAATGGAAACGGTGCCTTGATTAAAAAAACATGATGCTGATTGTTGCTAAAGATAGGTACTTCTTTCACAATAAATATGTTATCTTCAGATTTGAATCCTTGAACATCGACGATGGCGCTCATGATAGTTTTCTTATTATATTACTCAGCGGCTTATACTCCACAAGGCGATCGTTGATAATGAGACAGTATGCAGTCGTGTTATCAGGAAAATCTGTAAGACTTTCGATTTCCAAGCGAACGTCTACTGGCCCAGTTTTTAGATTGTCATTTTGTTTAGAGCAATCAATAATGAAAAAAGGTGCTTTGTTTTTAAAACTTTGCTGGTCAAGCAAGGGGTCCACGGGAAGATTGTAATAAGACTGGCGAAATTTAGCATAAGTTTCGTATAATATAGCGTATTTGTTTTCATTGAACTTCAAATTTAAAGAGTCGTATGGATAATATTGTGAATTCAAGAACAATGTCACATTAGTAAGATTACAATGATCGAATATTGAGCAATCGTATATCTTGCTATTTTTTCTATTAGTTTGCAAGCCGAAAATAACATATCTCGGTTTTTCTAACTGGGAAGAAGTTTTGACTGCCCACGTATGTTTGGTGGTTTTAGGCAGTAGAGGATACTCATATAAATCCCAGTTACGAAAAGCTATTTGCAGCGTCTTGTCTTTTTCTAAGCATTTAAGTAAAGATATTCTCACTTGGTCTGAAACTTTAATATGCGGCATGCGCCACTGTATTTTATTTATATGTACATCAATGTTGTCTTGATTAGTCATCGAAACACTATTTACGTTTGTGTTACTTCTAGTTAATACCAGCTCATGTTTACAATTCAAAATAATTTTATTGTAGTCATCGGCAAACCCTAATATCTTATTTAAAGGTATAACAGCGTTAAAACATCCATCGCCACTTATTTTACCATCAATATTCCAATCCCACAGAGCAGCATATTTACTTTCTCCAGCATTCATTGAAATATAAAATTTCATTGTTGAAGTGATTCCTACATTTTTTACACGATCTATTTCAACGCCATTAATTTCATATCTAATATCTTGAAACAGAAACAAAATCGAATTATTTGTAAATTGCACATTCTTTTTACTAATTTTACCAGAGTCGTCTTTTGAAAAAACTGATGCATGTCCTTCGATGTAAATAAAACTGGCAGATGGTAAAATGTATATATCCTGCTGATGAATAGGTATTCTTATTTCATCGTTTTCCTTAAAAGAGTTTGTAAAGGGGCTATAATTATGAATTTCATAACTTTCTATAGAGCTATCGAATTGCGGTAAATCTGTTATGGCAAGAAGGGTCATGTTTTAAACCCCAAATTCCTTAGGAATTCTTTGTTTATTTTTGAAATTTTTTTCGCTGATTTAATACGTCTGTATCCGCTTGAAGCGCGGAGAGTATTAGCAGGTTTTCTAATCCGGCTACTATTTTTATTAAAGACTAACATTTTGATCGACGCAAATGAAGACGCAGCTGAATGTTTTCTTCTCTGAAGTCGATATAGTTCCCACTTTCATCAAGAATTTTAATTGTAATTGTGGAAATATTTTTTGTGTTAATAGGAAGATAAATAATATTTCCGGGTACTTCTATAAACCGGTGACCAGGAGGAACGTTCGGGGCGAACTCGTGAATAATGTGCGATGATACTCCATTAATATATGATTCTTGTATGAGGTTACATTCGATTCGAATAAAAGATACTGCATGAATGTTTACTGGCGTATCAGATTCATGCCATTCATTTGGCTCTAGTTTCACTTTTCGAAAACCTAATAAGCATCCTATACTATTATCGAGATCAAAATTTATTACTTCTGTGCAAAATAGTGAACATGTTGAGGTATTGTAGTTTGGTTTTAGAATTAATTCACACCCGCTTAATTTCGTTTGTAAGTAGTTGCTTATATCGTAAAAATCATATGTACCATCTGGTAATATAAGTTGATGATTTTTAGTTCCGTATGAAAATATATTGTTTTTAGCCGTTATATTAGGGATGGAGTTAAAGGCTGAAAAATACATCAAACCGCATTCCCATTCATCATTTAAATTCAGAGGAGGATAAAATTGAGATTCTAATATCGAACGATTGCCTGTGATTGTTACAGTTGAAGACATTGTTAAGAACTGCTGGGATGATATTAGCGTATTTCTATTTTATAGCTTAGTCATTTTATTTAAATTCATGTTTTTGCCAGAAAGATAGTAGAAATTTGATACAAAGGTGCCCGCAGTTGTAAGGATGATCGCGCTGAATGTTGACATAGTTATAATTAAAACCAGTTCCAACATATTTTACAAACTCCTGCGGAGGCTTTAAGTTTCCATAACTATCAAAATATTCAATGTAATTATTATATTTAGCATAGGCTACCCAATGAGACCCGAGACTTTGCGAACTATCTAAATTTATAATACCGCATTCTTTTTTTTTAGGACGTTTAGGCAGCTCGTCTCTCATAAAAACCCCTCTAAAGAATGGTATATTATCAGCGTGTCTCATAATATCAATATTTGTCAAAGCTCTATCAGGTAGCCTAATTTTTAGTTTTTTTTTTTATCTTGAGAAACATAAATGCCTAAACCATCTCTATAGGGCTTAAGGCGTAACCCTCTCCCAATACATAATGCTTCCATTTTTTCATTGTGTCTCTTAAGCTCTGCAAATTTCTTTTTAGCCTCTTTATAATCACTTATCGCCTTAGCTATTCCAGCGGCGCCTCCAGCCAAACTTCCAGCGGCAGATAATCCTGCGAATATAGGTATTAATGGCAAAATTCCGCCTGTTTTCGGAATAGGTATCATTCGAGGAGGTTTAATATTTAGGTTTGTAGCAAATTCTTTCGCCGCGGCTGCTGCAATTTCAATAGCCATTCTTTTGCATTTAGGTTTAGCCTTACGCATACATTTTTTGGTTTTATATAACATTTTCTTAAATTGTTTCTTTAAGCCAGATTTGATTTGTTTGGGCTCTGTAATTAATCCAGAACCCGAGCTGATTTTTGCTAGCATTGCCTTATTTACAAAATTTGCTGCAAGCTTTTCTCCAAGTTTAGCGTTTGAGGCAGATGATCGTTTTTTTGCCATTTTCATTAGAATGATGTCTGCTTTATGGCGATCGCTTAGAGAAGTGGATGAATTGTATGCAATGTCGTGGTGTTTACAATATTCATCCAGACGATTTATTGGTTTATCTTTTCGAGATAATCTGGACTTTAATTTTGTTCCGGGACCGCAGTAGTTATATCCTGGCAAATGTAACTCAAATGGTAAGCAGTTAATGAAACAATTGAGAAGACTTTCTTCTTTCATGCCTAACTCGCCAATGGCTGACTATCGGAAAAGTTGGATTTATATGTAACATTTCTCAGCGATAATTACTTATACTATGTCAGTTTTATTAATCCAACTATTTTCTGTTAAGGGCAAGCCTAGCCACTTTACATACATTTTACGCCCTCTTCGTTTCAATATCTTTTCGATAAGGTAAATATGAGGATGTTTGGTTTTTTGTAGTTCTTCCCTATAGAATGCTCCGAGTATAGGCTGTTGATTATTATCTTTTATTAAGTAAGTAATTGGAATGGTATCTTGAACCTTTACTATCTGAAATATTTCTGTCGACCAATTAGGCGTAAACCCTTTTTCGAATGTACTTTTATATTTACTGATCCTAACAAAGTCGCCCACTTTAAATTTTTTACTTTTGCTTTGGATGTCAGATGTTGCTAATTTCGAATATCTATTCAAAACAAATGGCTTAGTGTCTTGATTAACTTGCGCAGGACATAATCCTATAGTTCTATGACGCGTATGGTTATATGTAAGGACAACTTTGTCTAATGTGCCATCAATCCATTTATAGTTTCCTTTGTAACTAAATTCTTTATACATTTTGGATTTTAACGTTCTAATTAATCTCTCAGCAATAGAAGCTTTTTTGGTTGTAAACGTAGCATAATGATTTATATTAAAATCATTAGTTAGTCTTTTTATTTTTTCATTAAAAAATTCTGTACCATTGTCGGTTTGAAAATTTTTCGGAACCCGCCCCGTCTTCAACAGTTTTTCTAAGATACCAAACACGAGAAGTTTAGTTTTACGTTTGAGTGGATAAGCCCAAGCATATTTTGAAAATGTATCGATTATTACAAAAACATATTTATAATCAGAGTTATGTTTAGATATATTTTGCATATCCATCAAATCAGCTTGCCATAAATCATCTATATCTTTCATAACAACACGCCGTCGGCGAAAATTAACTCTAGCGGTTTTATGTATTTCATTCACCACATCAGCTTTGCTCATTTTTGCTTCATTGGTTTACTCGTGGTGGTAATATGTTTCTCCAACTTATTTATTTTGTCTATGACGTCTGCTATGATTTTATCAAGGTTTTTTAAAACTAATCGACAAGTGCTTACAGCATCATCCACATATTTTTTTGTAACACAGTCATTAATTGTTGTTGGTGCTCCAACATTTTTAATTAATTTATTTTGCAAGTCAATATTTCCATCATCTGTATATTTCAACATGCATCTGCATTCATGCATTTTCTGTTCATATATATTTTTTTTAAATAAAACATAGCTGCCAAATTTATCAACATTCATATTGAATGATCGAAGAATACTGCGCTTTTTTTATGAAGTTTATTCTTTTATTATTTTAGCTTCTCTTAACTCTTCTATTATTGAAATTATTTCATTGTCATGATTATTATTTCCGGCATCGCGTGATGCAATTAGCAATTTTAATCTTTCGATCAATTCATTAGGATCATCCCAGTACACTAGATCTGTATTTTGTCTGTATTTTTTCAAAGATGGCAATTTACCTCCATACTTTATTGAATTATCAATGGTATCTTTCTTATCAGGCTCGGAAAATAATCGTTTTATTATATTATATTTTTTGCTTCTATCTCCTTTTATCTGCCCTGCTGGATTAAAGTGTCTTCTGTGAGCATGAGTATTATTTAAAATATCTTTATAAACCAACATATCTGTTTCTGCTATGATATTACAATTAGGGTTCTTTTTCAGCAATAGTTCTTTGATTCCCTCAGTGATTTCATATTTTTTATCACCAATAATTGCTATATTAATTTTGTTATTTCCAGTCCCAATATCAGTAAATGTGACAGGCTCATTTCCCATCATCAGTTTTTTAGATGCCGATCGTATGCCAAAAGGAACATTCAAAACGTTACTCTCGTCCACTATTTTTTCATTAAACATCCATAACGGAATTATTTCATCAGTTTGAATATTTATGTTTTCTTGTTTTACAGGCGTTTTATATTCGTAGCAAACTTCTTTAAGAGTTTGCCCTATGGTTTGATCAGAAGCAGTATTATCTATACTGTCTTGGAAATATTCATTACCCGAAGTATTAGAAGTTTTCTCATCGTTTTTTTCATAAATACTACTGTTTGTAGGATTTAAGACATCAGTGATAATTTTTAAAGGTCCTGCAACGGGCTTAAAAACTTTCTGATATTTCAAATCAGTTTCATCTGCCTCATCCCGCATTCCTCTTAGTTTTTGTTTGATTGAATTAACTGACTTAATTATCTGCTCTTTTACTTGCTGTTCCATGATGCACACAACCGCTATTTAAAAAATACTCATCTGTATTAACAAACAATAGGGAAATAAGCGCTTTTATATAATATAGACCCTTATAACTATTAGAAAGTAATATATACATCAAACCCTTTTCTGTATCTTCCGTTATCAATTTCGCAGTCCTTATTTATCAGCAAAAACGAGTAAGGTTCTTTCCAAATGTTGCAACAAAGTTTCTTGAAATCGATCCATCCCATATCTGAGTTTACATGTTCATCATAAATATGTTTCAAATTAATATCATCTTGTTTAAAGACTAATAAAAAATTTGTGTTATCGCGTATTAGCTGTTTAGGGATTTTTGAATATGTTTGTGATAAGTAAAAGCAATCAACTTGCTTATGCCTGCCCATGCAGTAATAATTTCGAATATGTTCTTGTTTTTCGCACGCAACATCATCGAAAATAAAAATTGAATTTGGTAATACTTTATCAGGAGAAATTACATCTCTATTATCACGGAACATGTGAAAATTAACTCCACATACTCTCTTAAAAATTTCATTCAAGAAACAATACTTTGGCTGAAACGTTGTTTTAGAATAAAGATAAACATTTCTAAACTTGAGACCATTTTTGTGAAGTAATAAACTAATCATCACATTCGTTTTACCGCAGTTCGATGGTCCGCATATTATTGCCCGTATAGTATTAGGTAACAGCCTGCTATGTCTAAGTGCTGACGTACGTCGCTCTATTTTTATATTACTAACCTCCAAACGCACGGCTTGTTTAGTTAATTTCATTTTAAAATCTGACAGCTGCTCCTAACTTCATGCGCTTAAATAGTATAAAACCCCTATTTCTTTAACCTGGCATTCAATGAGGATTTGTATCTTGTTTCAGAGATAAATAATTTTTATTTAATTTCTTCTAAGAGACCGAATGTGTAGGGCAAATATTTAATCCTAAAAAGTTTTTGATTTTATGATGTAAGATGATAATAATCAGATCGATCAATAATTTTGTTTTAAATTTATCTCAATACCTTAATCATCCATTCCTTTGTTTTTGTTTCAGAAAAAAATGACGACTCAATCTACTTTCATCACCCCGAATGGGCTCAAAGAAATTACTAACCCATTTTATTATACTCGAGATTTTGATAAAACTTTGGAAGCAGAATTTAAAGACCAAAGCCATATGACTCGTGAAAGTGAAAATGAGATTAGACCTTCAAAGATTGAAAAAAAACTTGCTGCAAAATCAAGTTCCTCTAAAAAGCTGACAAATGCTACAAAATCAATTGTTTTACAAGAGTCAGGACTTTCATCTTACGTGAAGAAAAAAGTTATAAGAGGACATCGTTTAATAAATATTGATGTATATGATTTAAACTTTGCAAGTAATTTGAAAAATAGCCCAATTGATGAGTCTCATAATATAATAAGTTGCCAATATGTTGTTGAGGATGAGTTTGATGATATTAAAGATTTGACTGAAAACTTGATTGGAAAAATTGTAAAAAAAATTGCTGTACATGAAACTGCTTTATGAATACTCGTTTTTAGTCAAGTTGTTAAATTTAGCAAGTATTTTTATTGTATTCCTTATTTTAATTTCCGAGACTAACTTACCTCAGTCCGCTCCTGGGGCGTAATTTTACACGTATCGTCGCATGATCTGCTGAGTCAATTTCTCAGTATTTATTCCATTTCAAATCTAAATGATTTTTCACGCCATAACTCGCTGAGACCTGAATAGCATCGCGCGTAATTTATCTGCTTAATGGTAAGTATTTTAAATTAAACTAGAAACAATCTCTTAATTTTAGCAGTTTTTAGTTTTAGTGTGTTATTTTACATTGCGTTCTTCTTTTTCAGATGTCAAACTATGCCCGCGATGAGGATACTAGCCCCTTCATCCCCTCGATCTACTTCGGTCAAGATACAGAGGAGTATTTTGAAAAAACAGAGCAGCATGCTCAGCCGCCTATGAAAGATATGCCGTCAAATTTAAGTAAAGGACAGCAAACAATGAAACAAAAGAAGATTGTATCAAGAAAAAGAAAGCCGGCTTACACACCATCATCTGAATACATTATTCGACGCAATTTCAGCAAAAAAGGACGCAGTGTTATAAAAATTAATATTTATGAAGTAAAGGAACTTGAAGACGAAAATGACTATAGTGATAGTGAAAGTGCTAATTTAAGTCTACAATATACAAGGTGCAGTTTTGAACCTGCAAAACATTTCAGGAGGTTGTTAGGAGACTCGTAAATAATCATATAACAATACGATACCAAGTCAATAATCAATAATACTTTTTATTTTCGATTTTTCAATTTTATTGATTTTCAGAATAACCCTCTTCAAAAAAACAGAATCACCCATTGCGATGTATCGCGTGTCATGTCACTGTGTGCGTGAATGCGATGACCAGTGACGTCAAATAATTTTACCTTAGATGTAGTTCGAATTTTTAACTGTATGCAGCTCACTGCATGGAGTGCCAGTGAATCTCGCAGGGCGACTGCGTATCAGACCTCAACAAACCAGTTACTTGATAACACGATACCCATTTGTTATTTGCTAATTGTCCGACCGTACGGCAGGGCTGTAAGGTCGTTGACCCGTACCGACCCGTGTGGTACCTAACGACTGTCCGAGAGCTACAAATCAGTTCGAACCAAAGGCTTTAATTAAGTGCTTACCGAAACACGGGATTTCAATGATGACGTTGCCGATTGGGGAATAACTCCGCGAACATTTCGATGGCTCGAGATACATTGTCTCCACTGATGGCATACCTACAAGCGGACCATCTCCACCAACTCTACATTGTATTGGTCCGTCATCTTTACAATTAGGTAGTAGGTACCTATCCCGACCGTTAATCGAAGGCAGGCACTTGAGGGGCGGAATTTGCAAGCGTATGCACATACCGGCGTCATCAAATACACTAATAAATTGACCCGATCGATGCGTTTGCGATGGCCGCGGGGGCGTGGCGGGGTGGCGGGGGGGAGGGAGCGGCCGGTGGTTGGTGCTTTGGTTTGGATTTATGAAAGAAATGTCGGTTGCGTTTGTTTGTGTGTGTGAAAGCGCAGTTTAAGGACACGTACAGATTGGTCGCGTTTTAAAAAGGGGAGTTCACACTTACCGATTTACGTTAATAAGAATAAAATGAAAAAAAAATACCTGCCCATTTTATTGTTGATTCGGGTCGAGAATCACTAACATAATTACCTCCTAAAATGTTTTGCAGATCCAAAACTGCACCTTGTATAGTTGAACACAACAATAATTATGATGATATAATGGACACTACATATAAGCTAGTGAAAAAAATAGGGGAAAAGTTGCATGACTTAGAGTAACTTAAATTGTAGCAGATTGTATTGCATTAAATAAAAAAAATATAAAGTAAATTGAATAAGTGATGAGAGGACTAGCATCATCATCGCCGGCATATTTTGGCAGCTGAAAACTTTATAGATTAGTTATAATTTAATAAATAAATAGTTTGCACCTAATAATTTTCAGTTGTTTCATTCCTCTCCTTAATTTTATAGCTAGGTGCTCTATACAGGGTTATTCATAATTAGCTGCTAATGCTTAGAACCTAATTCCTGAGTATTTGCAGCTAATTATGAATAGCCCTGTATTTGCGCTCTAGCAAGCGCTATTGTCATTATGTTATTATTTTACTCATAACAATAACGCCTATCTTTTACTAGGGAGCAACGTCACTGCGACGCATCTCTGTTACTAAATCTTAGAATTTATCATAACCAGCTTTGTTTGCGAGCAATGACAAAAAAAAAAGGCACATACCGGCCTTCAATCTGAGCATGACAATGCAAGGTTTGGCTGCCTGCATAGATTAAAAAACTGTTTTCTAGGATTACTTTATAATGTATAGGATAACGAAATATCTCTAATGGAGGCGCTACTTACCTACCTACTTGTCTATCTACCTACTCCTCTGTTGTTATAGGACTCAGGACTTTTAAATAAAACAGTATATTTACAAAGATTAAAACATTTTTATTCATAAGCATGCTAAAAACCTTATAGTTAAACCAGTTGCCTTAAAGAAATATATTTGTCATAATACAAATAACAGTCTACTAAGTAAATAAGCAATCAATGTAATTTTATTTATAAGCATACTACAATCAAAATAAACCCTTATATATTGGGCTTATGGCTAATAAAGAAAACTTAAGTTTTTTATAATTCATAAGTAAATAAAGATTCCAAGTATTTTTTCATAACATATTAGCATAGTGACCCCATGGCAAAGTCATCACAGTATTTTTGAAGAGTTGTCTTTTATCATCCGATTTACTTAAAACTAATTTATTTAGTCTCTGCGTATAAAGTTTATGATTTTTAGATTTTATTATAAACATGTCATCTCTCAGTTCTTTATTATGAAAGAGACATTGTTTATATTTTTCCATATCAAGCTTTTTGGTCACATTTTTTTTCGAGCCTTTTGCTTTTTTTATCGAAATTGATTCTGCATTGATGCAATATAATTTGGCTCGCAGCCCTGTAAATTCAGATATTATTTGACCGCCCATCTCATCCTTAAAATAGCCAGGTAATTTCATATTGGCATGAGGTATTTTATAAACGTTATTATCTCCAAAGTTACTTGTGTCAAAGTATTGGAGATTATTTTTCATGTCCTCATAGAAGTCATCAGTTTTTATTAAATACAAAAGGCTGTCTGTATCGGTATAGCAAAGTTGAATATTTTTTTTGTACATGTTTTTCATAACAGAGTAATGAAATTTGTATAAATGGGTTTTAGATAGTTCTAGTACTGAAAATCCTATGTATATTGGTCTATCTAAGATGATTTTAGTTTGTTGTAACTGAATAGCGACCAAGTTTTCAGAAAAAATTGCTAAGTTTTTAAAATTTGGAGCACTTATATATTTTTCAGCGCCACAAAACTTATTGGTTTTGTTGAAAACATCTTTCCAAACACTGACTAGCTTGACATCAATCTGATTTCTTTTGTTTTCAATAGTTTTGCCAAAAATACAATTGTTTTGTTTTTTGAAAAAATCTCTCTCAAAATCTGATTTTGCTTTTTGTCTAAGCATTGTATTCAGCATGATGTAAGGTTTAAGGAATGGTTTTTGATCAAAAGCTAAAACTCTATGTATTTTTAAAAGGCGAAGCCCGTTTAATAAACATTCTTTTAAATGAACGTAATGAATTACATATTTATATTTATTGTGCAAATTCGCAACAAGTTTTTTGTTTTTACCAGTAGGCGTAACATATTTTTCAGGCGCAAATGGTAAATCAGAATGTTCATTGTGGATATCTATCGGATATTCTAAATCAACCTCAAGTATATAACCGCGATCATTGTTATCTGATATTGCTGCGATGTTTTTTATATCCATTATTTCATCGTCATTCAAGAAACAAAAGTTTTTGGCTGGAAGAGGCTTCATCATGGCAAACCCATATAAGTTCACACAATCTAGATAGATTAGATATGAATTTGGTTCATCGGTTTTATGACTTTCTAAATATTTATTATTTGCTTTTGCATTTCTAAGAGAGCATTGAGCAAGCCCGCCTCTAATGCCTTTTTCCAGCATTTGATACATTTCCACATCAGATATTAAATCTAATTCAATTTTTGTATACAATAACATAGCATCCCAACTTAAAGAAGGCGAAGATACGTAATGACAAGGATCTAAATTGTAATAGATTAGACTCATGTTCCTGAATTTTTCAAAAACATCTGCCAGCAGCAACACATCGCTCGTTAAGTATAAATCGGTATACTCTCCTAAATTTTTAATTTGGAACTCATTCCAAATAGTTTGAGCATGTTTGTAATCATTTTCTGTTATTTCTTCAGAAGTTAATTTATTGAAGAAAGCGCTTTTTTCAGGTTAACTGATTTCTTGATATCGCTCAACTGAATCTATATAATCATAGCAGTAAATTCCTTTTGTGCGTAATAATTCAAATAATTTTTTTTCAGGATAGTATTTTTTAAGGTTCATAAAATCATCAGGATGTAATGTTTTGGCAAGCTTATCTAACCCGCAACTTAGAAAATTAAAAGAGTCGATAAATTTTAACTGACTTATGTTTTTAGAGTCTATTGGTAAGAACTTTGTGATAGATATATACTTTTCCTTTGTTTTTGGAATTAGGCGAATGCGTCCCGCTACATTAGATAGTTCGTTGATGAATAAATGACAGTCATAGCCGGAGAGATTGTGAAATATTATTGGAATGAACTTACAAGGCTTTGCATTTAAATTACATATATTATGTGCAGGGCCTCTATATTTTCCTGTAAAGTGATCATGATCAACAACAATTTGCTCATCTTTAGCAAACTCTGTTCTACACATATGACAAACAGTTGCGTTATTAAAAGAATCTTGTTCAGCATCAGTGAGAGGTAACATAGCATGACTTACTGATAACAAATGGTATAACTTTGTCACATCATTGCAAATAGTTTCGATGAACTTCTTCGCACAATGAGGGCCTCGATAGGATACAAATTTATTAAACCGCGGCTTGGCTTGACAGCATATATAATAAGCAAAACAGGTTGCTTCATGTATTTGAACATTTTCAATATGTTTTGACTTGCCTTTATCAGAATATTCTTTAAGCAAACTTTCAAAATCACCATAGATAACAATTGGAACTTTTTGCGTTCTTTCGACATGAGAAAATGTTAGCTTACTATCTGGCTGAGGTAAAATTGTTTTGACTCTTGCGCAATTATGAGCATTTAGTTTATCTTCTGATTCAAAATAAATGAAACATTCTTCGCAAAGAAATATTCTGCCATTATGTTTTGTTAACTGTTTGCGAACAAGTCTTTCAAAGTTTTTAATCAAACAGAAATGATTTTTATCATTATTTTCAATTAAGAGCAAATTCACATGCGTCAATTTACGACGAATAGTTTTATAAAGAGGGCCCATTACCGTGCTATTTTTTTCTAAGCCATACACATTAACAGAAATAAGAGGATTATTCATTTCAAATTTTTTTATGTCATGTAAACTCGGTGGAAATGTCATACCAGCAATATTGAGAATATTTTTATAGCATGGATATGATGTTACTCTGCCGGGGTTACTTTTCGCAGGGTACATATGAGCAATAATACAATGCAAAAAACATCGATCGTCTCTATTCTGGATATTAAGACAAGATTTTGTGTTTCGAATTTCTAGCGGTAGTTTGACATACGAGCCAGCTCGCAGTGGATTATATTTGTTAATATTCAACTCTAAATGACTTACAGAATCAATAGACCAGCCAGATTCAGACAACTCAAATTCTGAACATTTTTGAGCGAGTTTCTCGACACAGTCTTGGTAAAACTTTGCTAAATCAGTATTATGAAAAATTGCTTCAAATCGAGTTTTAAATGATTTTAAAGATTTTTGCTCATCTTTAGGCAAATAATATAAAACAAAAACTTCCACATTGACTTTTAACACGGCGTGTTGAGCAAGTGACTTTTTTATAAGTTGAATCACTATTGAGGAAACAATATTCAAAAACTGTTCAGGAACTAATACCGTTTTACTAGAGTTTATTCTATAACTAATAATTCTACTCTTAAATGCGCTTGCTATAATCTGCACATTCTGAAATGTAGACTGAATTAAGCAATTTGATTTATGAGTGTTTGTCTTTTTATGAGCGGAAAAATTTGAAACAAAAATACAGCATTCTTGACAAAACATCATTAAAACTATTTAACTAATTTCTGACCTCGTTTGTATTATTTGTTTACTGTCATTATTTTTTTCAAAATTCAAGTTTTGTATTTATGTCATTATACCAAAACATCAGCACAGCTATTTAACCAATTACTAACCTCATTGTATTATTTGTTTGTTGATGCAAAGTTTTCATAATTCAAGTTTATTATATAAGCCATTAGCCAAATTCCTATTTTTTAATATTTCTGATATCTGATTCCAATTTCCAATTTCCAATTTCCAATTTTCCAATTTAGGACAGGAGTTGGACAAGGATAGGTTAAGGTTTGGATAAGGCAGGAAATATACCCAATAAAGTTTCAATCAGTTTATTGAAAGTTTATAGGGTACGTGATCGGCTGGATCTTCTTAAAATCTTCACGCGCTACTTTCACGAGATTGGCTAGAGAGCGCCAGATAGCGGTGTCATTATCGAAGCTTGTTTTTAGAGTAATGAGCGCCAACTTCCAACGCTCGTCGTTTGCAACGGCTTCGGCTTCCTTTGAATTATACACCCTCAATTCAATATAATACTCCCCCTTGCGAGTGGGGTCGCGTTGCGTTGTGTATGCATTAGACCCCCTCTGGGAGAAGAAACTTCTCAGCAATGAGGCCGGCAGCGGCTGCAGTGGTTCTCCCGGCTCAATGCTTTCTTCTCCATCGTCCTGAAAAAATCATAATAGGGGGGCTATATTATGAGGTAGAAAACCGTCAAAACTTTTTGTATAGGAAAGCCTGCTTCAATGACTCTCTTGTGAATATCAAAGAAATTAAAATAAACTCACCAGAAAAGGCTGTGTTAGGGGAACAACTTCATCTTCGCTGTCTGATAAAAAGAGCAATGGAGGGGTTTTTTTATTTTTCTTTCCCTTTGGAGCGGATGTACTACTGCTCGCTGTCGCTCGCTTTTTGTTTTTCGGTGCAGCCGCTCTTTTGGCCGGAACTGATGAAAGTCCCGCTTTCTCTAACTCCTCGACATCTTCTGCCCAAAATGGATTTTGCGACCCGCCTGGCCTAGAACAAAAAAATAAGCTTTAATTTCATAAGAAGGCAAACCTCTCTAAAACTCTTCATAAGGCTGATTAGAAGAGTATTACTATCGCTATGTCTACGCAATTAATCACTTTTTTTTGTTAAAATTATTAAAGTTTACAATAAAAAAAAAGCTTTGTACCTGCTAGATAATAGAAATAACCAGGTACTTAGGGAGAGTATTTTCTACCACCGCGTCTAATGATTAATCACTTTTTGTTAAAATTCATAAAAAATGTCCTCCATTCTCATGACTCGCCTTAAATTAATCGCCCGCAAAAGCTTAGTCCTAGATATTAAAATAATGAGGTACTTACATACTTGTTGATAAAATCCTTATCTCGCACCCGCAAAAACACACAGGACTACTTCAATCGAAATTCAGCAATAAAATAAGACTGCAAGCAATGTGAATTTTTTCACAGCGCCTCTTTAACTAAAGCCGGATTCATATGTAAGTATTTTCGATCCAGCATCATAAACTAGAAAATATTCATTTGTTAACCGCAGACGATTTTAGTACGAATAATGCCTAATCAAAGAGTTCATTATCGCTCGCGATTTATCAATTTTTCCTACTCCGTTATGATAACACCTTTATAACTGTCCATATAGGATTGCTCTGAGTGTTGGCGCCAGCATGTCGCAGATATCGGATACGAAATTTTAATAAGGTAATGCTTGGTACTTGTGCAGTTCAATCGTTAAAATAAAAACTTATAACTCATGCTTCCTTCTGGCCCTGATTTGGATTAGTTGAGCTATCTCTAGATCGTTTGTAACGATCTGCAGATAGCTCAACTGTTTCTTATGTATTAGGTACATTTTGTAAATATTTTGTTTAATTGCAAGTTTCTTTGTGTAAATAAATTGTTCTACTTAAAAAAAAAAATACTTTATTCGCATTGAATATTAGAAAACCATTAGGTAGTATTATTAACAAAATTTAACATTTGAATAGACAGCTGATCTAAAAATTCAATCATATTAAAAGCCACTGCAACAAGCAATAGAAAATATTAAAATAAAAATATTCTAAACATTACAAAAAATATAAAAAAATACAATAAGTTTTGCTAATCCCTGAAGATTTGAACCCGCGCCTCGCAGCTTACAAGGTGCGACTTAATTCAACAGGCCAGCAACGCTTACAAATTACACGTTGAATTAATCGATTGCCATATTATTATGCATAAGACAAATAACTTGAGAAAGATATTTGCGGAGCGCCATCTATGAATTTTATTTCAAACTTAAATGTGATGCAAAGTGCGAACCTTAAATATGCAACCATTTTAATTATTGCTAACTCTATTGACTTGTCTGAAACTTCTGTAGAAAACTGATAGATGGCGTGAGTTGGCCGTAAATGCTAAAACGCCAAAATATATTCTCGATAAATTAAAAAAACAGCCTTTCTCTGTAAACGGGGTCTGAGTGGGTCATTGCTATTAATTTTTATCATACTTGTTCTACTCGCCTTTATAAACGAATGTCTCTTTGAAGTAGGGGCCAGTACAATAAAATAAAATGATAGAACAATGTGTTAAACCATATTACAGTCATTACTCAATTGAAATAAATCGTTTAAAAAGCTTTGAGTCTTGGCCTAAATCTATGACTCAAAAACCTGCAGATATGGCTGAAGCATTTTTTTTTTATACGAAACAAAGCGATAGAGTTCATTGTTATTTTTGTGGGGGCGGGATGAAAGACTGGTCTCCCGGCGACATCCCCTGGGAAGAACACGCTCGCTTTTTTCAAACTTGTCCTTATGTGCTATCAATGATGGGCGAAGAATATGTCAGCAAAATAGTTAACGGGGAAACAAAATCAACAGAATGCTGTGAAACGTCGAGATCTGCTAAAAATACACATATTGAAGAGCCAGAAGAAACAATAAATTATCCGAATTTAATCTGTAAAATATGTTTCGAAAATAAGTTGAACTATGTTTTTATACCCTGTGGTCATGCTATCGCTTGTACTAAATGTGCTTTATCTTTAAATAATAATATATGTCCTATTTGTCGGAAGGTTTATATTAAGTCAATAAAAATATTTTTCTAAACTTTTTATAATTATTTTTTTACTCATACTTTAACTGGCTTGTTATGATGCCATCCAATGCAAAGTGTTCAGCCCGCCGATGTTAGTACTTTAATTTCTACCGCGCACTATAAATATTCGATAAGAATAAGTTATCATTCCATCCGACATGGTTAGACCACTCTTAACATAAACAAAGGTTTGTCGAGGCGAGTAGATTATATGAGAATACTAAATCACTCGATATAAGATATAACCCTAAGATATAAATGTCATAAGTACTTAGGGCTTGATTAAAGTTGTCTGCCTCTAAAACAATGTCATCGTTTAGAAAGAAAGTAACATTCAGCAACATTATAACATATTTCAATGTTCCTGGTCATGAAGAAGATCGAGGAGGTACTTGGAAAATAAATAATGATCGATTTTTAATGAGAGTAAAATCATTTGAAAAAACTTTTTCATCAGTGTTAGAACGATATAATAAATTGAGAATTCTAGATCGGGCAGTAGATACTAGAGCGATTTAAAAATATGAGAGTACTGTATCAGTTCTAGGATATTGAGAGAACTGACTCAATGTTAGACTACAATGATGTAATTCGATCGAGCAGGTGTGCTGATAACAAAATGTTGCGTAAACAAATAGCTCGCTCAGACTAGAAGGTATTACAAACTGCAGCGTTTGCAAACCTACCTCGGTCAGTAGGGTAAAACTGGGATCTAAATTCTGAATCGATTTAAAATATTGGGAGATTTGTATCAACCGAAGGTTGATATTGGGAGATTTGTATCAACCGAAGGTTGATTCAAATCTCCCAATATTACCCTACTTAGAGGTGTACTAAGAAAGGAAATTGGAAAATTATTTCCCGAAGAGGAGAAAAAGGGGAAAAATGGTTTAAAGAAAAATCAACGCACAGCCTAAACCATTAGTCCTAGAAGCATGAAACTTAGAGGGTATGTTCCTCTTATAACGTAGAGGTGTACTAAGAAAGGAAATTGGAAAATTATTTCCCGAAGAGGAGAAAAAGGGGAAAAATGGTTTAAAGAAAAATCAACGCACAGCCTAAACCATTAGTCCTAGAAGCATGAAACTTGGAAGATGTGTTGCTCTTATAGAGCAAAGGAGCATTAAGAAAGAAAATCGGAAAATTATTTCCCTAAAAGAAGAAAACAAAGGAAAAAAGTTTCATGAAAATTCACAAAAAAATTGCTTTACAAAATACGCAAAAAAAACAGTAAAAAAAATTCTGCTACCGCAGCATCTGTCACCAAATTTGAATACACACAAAAGTTTACATAAACCCCACCGTAACCACTAAGACAAAATCGCGGAAAACACCTATCATACCGAAACTAAACACCGCACAGCTTCAAAAAACGGCTAAAGTACATGCTCAAAACTATGGTAACCAGCTGGTCATGTCAAATTAAAAAAATCTGATTCGATTATACACCAACACGCAGACGAAACCCTAAATTAGCCACTAATATAACATAAAATCACAAGAAATTGCTTTACAAAATACGCAAAAAAAAACCATTAAAAAATTTTCTGCTACCGCAGCATCTGTCACCAGGTTTGAATACACACAAAGGTTTACAAAAAAACCAATGATAACCACTTAGACAAAATTGCGGGAATCATCTATCATACTTAAACTAAACACCGCTGAAAAAAATCGGCTACAACAGCACCTGCCTTCAAATTCAAATACACTCTAAAGTACATGCTCAAAACTATGGTAACCAGCAGTTGGTCATGTCAAATTAAAAATCTGATTCGATTATACACCAACATGCCTACGAAACCCCAAATTAGCCACTAATCTAAATATATAAAACTCTTACGTTACTGACTGACTGACTGACTGACTGACTGACTGACAATCAACGCACAGCCTAAACCGTTAGTCCTAGAAGCATGAAACTTGGAGGGTATATTCCTCTTATAGCGTAGAGGTGTACTAAGAAAGGAAATTGGAAAATTATTTCCCGAAGAGGAGAAAAAAGGGATAAATGGTTTAAAGAAAAATCAACACACAGCCTAAACCATTAGTCCTAGAAGCATGAAACTTGGAAGATGTGTTCCTCTTATAGAGCAAAGGTGCACTAAGAAAGAAAATAGGAAAAAAAATCCCTAAAAGAAGAAAAAAGGGTAAAATAGTTTGAAGAAAAATCACAAAAAATGCTTTACAAAATACACAAAAAAAAAGTTAAAAAAATTCAGCTACCGCAGCATCTGTCACCAAATTTGAATACACACAAAAGTTTACAATCATAAAACCCAACGTGACCACTAAGACAAAATCGCGGAAAACACCTATCATACCGAAACTAAACACCGCTTCAAAAACGACCACAACAACACTCGCCTTCACATTCAAATCTACCCTAAAGTACATGCTCAAAACTATGGTAACCAGCAGTTGGCCATGTCTAATTAAAAAAATCTGATTCGATTAAACACCAACACTAATACAAACCCCCAAATTAGCCACTTATATAACATAAAATCACAAAAAACTGCTTTACAAAATACGCAAAAAAAACATAAAAAAATTGTCAGCTACCGCAGCATTTGTCACCAGGTTTTAGTACACACAAATGTTTACAAAAAAACCGATGATAACCACCAAGACAAATCGCGAGAATCATCTATCATACTTAAACTAAACACCGCTGAAAAAAAACGGCTACAACAGCACTCGCCTTCAAATTTAAATACACTCTAAAGTACAAGCTCTAAAGTACAAGCTCAAAACGATGGTAACTTGCATTTGATCATGTCAAACTAAAAAAAAAAGATTCGATTATACACCAACGAATACGATAGCCCAAATTACCCACTAAAATAAAATGCTAAAATGCTATGCTAAAAGGGACTGTACTCACGTTTTTGTTACGCCGAGGCATAAGTTGGTCGCTTTTCGTGGTTCGTTCAGGTTTGCAGCGTCTCGGTGCTGGAATGACTTGCCTCCTCCAGTCCGTACCCTAAAAGCATTGAGTACGTTCCGAATTAGATACAAAAAACTACTTCTATTCTCTCAAATTAGCCTCTAATTACAACGACTCACTTACTTACTGCGCACGATCAACATTTCAGGGGAGTCTCACCACTTCATTTTCTTCTCCAACATACTTTCACTTCACTGTCTCATAAACAAAACGGGCTGGCCTTCAGCTAGCAACATATTATTTCACCTCATTTTCCAAAGTAGCCTTAATTTTAACTTTTTATTTCAATTTTTCTGATTTTTCTCCTTGTTTGCTTTGTGTTTGTTTTGGTTTACTGTTTGTTATAATTGCTATTGTTCTATCACAGCACAGATAAGTAATCGACACAGAGTTTCATAATTCTTTATTTTTTACGCTGGATATGTGGTTATTTGCGTGAAATGCACAGACCTGGTATAATTTTTGTAATGGCATAATTATTGTGTTTAATAATTTTATATTATATAATTATGTATAAGTACGTAAATTATTTGTATGTTTCATAAATCTATCATAATATTCCCTCCATAAATAAATTCCACTAAGTATGTAAATATTCAGTTTTGGTTGTATTTTATTTATATTTATTAATTATGTGTGATGTCACCCTTTTTGGCCCTGCCTGAAAACCAGCGTTGCTTGACATGGTAGCTACTACCATAACAAGCAGCAAAAAGCTGAGTCAGGGCCTATTTGACATAATCTTTCTTTTATCCATTCAGCACAGGACGGGACTGGTTGTGCCCAGTTCTGTTGTATGATTACTTAATTACCTTCATAGGTAGCCTGCCTGCCTGCCTTCAGTTGTCCGTTCTGTGTGTTTTATTGTATTTGTCTTTCGTATACCTACTTATGTCAAATAAATATATTTTCTTTCTTTCTTTCTTTCTTTCTAAAATAAAATCACGAAAAAGAGCTTTACAAAATACGCAAAAAAACATTTAAAAAAAAATCTGCTACCGCAGCATCTGTCACCAGGTTTGAATACACACAAAGGTTTACAAAAAACCCCATGATAAACACTAAGACAAAATCGCGGGAAGCACCTATAATACCAAAATCAAACACAGCTGAAAAAAGTCGGCTACAACAGCATTTACCATCTTTCGAACACACTTTATATAGTTTTGAATGCAAACTCAAAATTAAGGTAATCAGCACTTGGTCATGTAAAACCAACGCATACATAACCCAACTGAGCCACTAAGACAAATTCACGAAAAATAACTCACAAAAAATACGAAAAAAACAGTGAAAACATATCAATAGTTGTCCGCTTTCCACCATAAAATAGTTTCTTTTAAACTAACTCAAACTATGACTTTATACTAACCACGCGGACGAAGTCGCGGGTGACAGCTAGTTGATTATAATATTAATGGATACCTACAAATAATAAACACGGTACTTATTAACGGTAAGGCTTGCTGGCGCTTTTTAAATGAAGGAGGCGCAGTAGTAGGGGATATCGGGTTAAAGGACCGTTATCACGTGATGTTTTTTTTTAGCATTTGTAACTAAGACTTAAATCATTTTCACGCACTACGCAAATAATCGCTCTCGATCCACCGATCGATCATCGCGTGAGGATGCGTGAAGGATGCAAATTGTCCATCTTTAGACTATTATCACATTTACTATAGACTATAATTATACACGCCGGTTTTCGGTTCAGAAATCGCGCGTTAGACGAAAAAATAAATACGCGTCCCCCCTGTAGAACCCTCTCCCCTGTGATATTTCATGATTTTTACCGAGCACCTGATGACGGACGGCCCCTAAGATGATGATGAAGTGATAAAATACATCGGCAAAGATTAAATCTTCCACCATATCGAGTGTGCGCTGGCCCTTATCCGACACCCACGCGCTTAACTAGCTATACGTGGCTACACAGAGCACCAAACACACTTTTGCTTACGCAATGGCTACGTGTCATAATTATGATTTTTATTGCATTATTTCAGCGCTATAAATTTCGTAAAGCGTTATCGGCTCGATATTTTTGGACTGCAAATGATTTCTAGGCAAAACTCATGTTCTTCTTCTTATCGTGTCACTGGTTCTTTCGAACCAAGTGTGGTGAATGAATATCAAGTGCGCCTCAAAAAAAAAACTCATGGTCAATAACGACAATAAGAAATCATGCCATTCTTTCATGCATGTGATTCTTTCTGGTATGACAAAATGCGCTACGACACTCCCTACGTATCTTCGTCTAACTGCCAGATACACACTTATACGTTTGATGCATTTTTGGCATCTACACATGCCAGTCTCTCATTATAAATTACAAAAAAAATAAAAAGTCTACTCTAAGTACGTTTTTCTTAATCGTATAACTGTCCAACTTCATTATTTTCCCGCCATATAATGCTGTATCTTCCACATACAAACTTTGACGCGGGGGGAATGAGGTGCTGGTGGCGGTAAGTGCCCGTTACACAGTTCTTCCTCGGATAGCGAGTAGAATGCGTTTGCGACTCGTAAATATTTGATTGCCGCAAAATGACAAGTGTACGTTTCCGATTCCTGAACAATTTAAAAGCAGACGCTAATAAGAAAGGAAAAGTAGATATCCTAGACCCAACTATATCTACTACAAGTCCAGGTAAGTAAATCATAATTAATGATTTACCAACTTTTTGTACTTTTTGATGTCCAATCATAGCTATTAGGTTTCTTGAATCAGTTGTGTGTTATTGCTTTCATTGCTGAATAAATAGACAATTATTAGAAAGTACAATTTGAAATTTTCCAAAAATTTTTGATACCCTACGTACAAATGTGTAACTACGCACTTACATATTTATACATCGGGATTCACTATGATTATAAGGTGTATCTAGGCACTTACATATTTATACTTTGAAAAGTTGTTATATCAAAATTCGGTAACTGACTTTTACATAGCTTTACATCGGAAAGTTATTGAATTAAAGTTATAGTAACCCATGCACTTACATAGTTCTGTGTTTGTGTTTACATGTTATTTTAATCAAAAACCATTATTTTTATCCAATTGCAAAAAGGAGGATTTCATTCATGGAAAGAAACTTCGGATAACTTCGTTGTTTGCGAACCGATTTTGTTGATTCTTTTTTTGTCGGAAAGAAGGTAATTCCAAGGGTGGCCCCACTAAAATGTTGAGGATCTGAAAAGGATCTTCAGAGTTATGAACAGAAATGCACTTCAAAAGTGCAAGGTGCTCTTTATCCCATGAAATATAAGTCGATTTTCATAAAATTTTTAATCTTCCCCGTTGTTGTTGTTGTTTTTAAGTTGCATCTCCAGTGCCATTCTCAGAAAATTTTATTGAGGATGACCTAAGCCGAATAGGTGAGATAATATCTGACAGCGATGAAGAACCTTTTTATTCTTTCACCGCGCATTTCCCCCTTGCATTCAACGAACACTAACGGTGATAGTCTTGCATCTTTTGAATTGCATGTCCCAGCTTCCCATATCTTACAATTTTCCTTGCAAGCTAGTGGTGGAGGCTCCAGCAATGACACAGGGAATAATGACATTGCCTTTAGCTCGTCGTCGCCACGCTTTTGTAAACCTGACCCAGAAAACTCAAGAAAAACATCCTGAACCTGATTTGCCGGAATAAAAGCAGGGTTATAGAAGCTATATAGCTTCTATGACCCTGCTTTGGCAGCAAACATGCCTGAATCTTCCCTACTGCTACAGTCTTCCTCAAGCATTAATATGCCATTATCATTGTGTGACTCTCCCAATTACGCACACCTTATAGCTCAACAGATAGACCAATTAGGCTGCATGGAGTCGCCTTGCCAGTTGTCTCTCCAGATGACCACCTAGGTTGCGCTGAGTTAACAGCACCCACTCCAGCGATATTACCAGTTGGCTTACCATTTGAACAGTTATTAGGCTGCCCTGCGTCACCAGCCTCCACTCTGACGCTATTGCCAATTGGCTCTCCAGGTATGTCAGGGAATAATTCTGAACAGCTTAAGGAAAAAGAGAGAGATGCGGCCTACTTACTTACTTACTTGTGGATTTGTTTCCACAAGCAGGCCGCATCTCTCTCTTCTGCTAACAAAAAATGAATGACTTTGAAAGAGACATGCAGTTTGTGGCTCATTGGGAGAACTTGTTCGCCATTGGGATTTTATCAATAGATATTGTGACGGGAAATTGCGCCACATCTTCTCGTCGCAGATACCGCAGAGCCTCAAGACAAAAGTCTATAATCAGTGCGTGTTGCCAGTGATGACTTATGGAACTGAGACGAGGTTACTAACTATTGGCCTCGTGCACCAGCTCAAACTCAAATATGCTGGGAGTTTCACTACGTGATAGAATCAGAAATGAGGATATCCGAAGAAGAACCAAGGTCACTTAGAATTAGTAAGCTGAAGTGGCAATGGGCAGGCCATATAGCTTGAAGAACCGACAACCGTTGGGGAATAAAGGTTCTTGAATGGCGACCACAAACCGGATGGACTGACGACATTGTTAAGATCGTGGGAAGTCGATGGAAGGAAAGGGCTCAGAGTCGTACTTCCTGGAAATGTGTAGGGGAGGCCTAGGTTCAGCAGTGGACTTCTTCAGGCTGGTAATGATTCAGGAATTATAATAGTGATTGTGACAAAATCCCAAAACGACGTTTCACGTGTGAAGCACCCACTTAGAAAGAAGAGATTTTACCATACGATACTACTACTAATAAAGACTACTTAGTTGGTTTGGTTTTTCTTATTTTTGAAATAAAACAGGTTTTTTGTGTTTAGGAGCACCTACTTCTCTAATAAATGGTATTTTGAGCTCTTGTATTTCTTGTTTTATTTAAGATAATAAGAACGACCAATATTAACAAAAAAATAATAAGATAAGTGGGAGAACCCCAAATCACGAATACAGTTTTACATTTTACTACTAAAAATTACCTACCTACCTTAAAATAGGCTTCGTTTCGTAAGCAAGTGGCTATTCTGCAATTAGGGCCTGGCGACCTGTATTAGGTACTGGTCAACCAGGCTTAATCAATTGCCAAAACAGAATAAGTATGCAGAAGCATATTATTAAATTATACAATTTCCAACGTTTAAACATGTAAACACCAGTTAAACAGAATTAGTCAAATAGATCTCCTAAGTATAACCGTGTAACAGGCAGTTACGATATTGTCATTCTTCTAAGTTCCCACGAAAAAGTGTGTATGTGCCACATACGGCATTTTATGCACCACGTAAAAATATGTAAGTGTAATAAAATCTAAACCAGTATAGATTTAAATAAAAAAAAAATCCATCTTAAACTAGATCTACAGTTCACCAATTTTCACAGAAATATCTCAAAAGGGCTCCAGTTATAGGCATTTTACCATTTTCAAATCTTAAAAACGCTCTCCTGTAAAATTTGTGTTTTGCAGATACACAACTATACGTAGGGAGTGTCGTACTATGCTGAGACTGCCATTTTATTCGTCCCGGTTGCCGGATAGTGGTGCCGGGTAACTGGCATAGTGTAGGGGCATGAACGGTACGTTACCTTTAACACGTACGGTGTACTTAGGACTCAAAAAAAAAAATAATTGCGCATTTTACCGGGTATTTTACCGGGCCTCAACCGACCTTAACACTAGCAGCCAGCAGCCAGGACGTGTGAAAAGGCACTTATTTTTATTTTATTTTTTCTTATTCGGACAACAAACAGTACTACAAACTAGGCTATAACAACATAAATATCTGATTACCAATTAAATGTTTTCGCTTATATAAAACTATGAATAGGCTCGTGTTGCCTTAAAAAAAAATTCAAGCAAAAGTTATGTGACAAAACCAAAGTATAAAAACATTTTTGTATGTATTTTGCGATGTTCCAATATTTAATGACAGCAAGGTTACGTTAACGACTCTCATAAAATAAAATCCTTTAAAGTAAGGAGCTATAGGCTCACCGGGAGATCCGGCTGTTAATAGGATTTGCACTACATCAAACAAGCGGTTAGTTGCTTTTTAAGTCCCCCAATAGTACGGGAGATGACATTTATAATATATATATATATATAGTTCGACTGGCCTCTCGCTCAGTTGGTAGTAACTCTGCTTTCTGCGCCGTAGGTTGTGGGTTCGATCCCGACCGAGAACAAATATTTGTGTGGTGAACATAAATGTTTGTTCTCTGTCTGGGTGTTATATTGTATTCTAAGTATGTATTTACAAAAAAAAATGTATTCAAGTATTATATCAGCTATTCGGTTCCCATATTACAAGCTCTGCTTAGTTTGGGGCTGGGTAGTGTAGTGTGAATTGTCCACAATATTTATTATTAAATAAATTATAGTTTAAAAAACTAAAAAAAAACGCTTTTATAACTAATTGAACTAAAAAGTTAAAAATAAAACTGTAATAATCAATTGAAAATTTATATTATTGGACAAAAAGCGTGGGGTGCTTTTTATAATAACTTCAGATATAATAAATAAACTATTGATAAAATATTTACAACAATCAAAATCAAGCCCCCCACGCTTTTTGTACAATAATATAAATTTTCAATTGATTATTACAGTTTTATTTTTAACTTTTTAGTTCAATTAGTTATAAAAGCGTTTTTTTTTAGTTTTTTAAACTATAATTTATTTTTTACTTTTTAGTTTTTTTTTTTCATATTTTTGCATTGTCATCGACCTTTGACAGGTGTGCAAAGTTTGAATCAAATCTGATCGTTCAAAGTAGGTTTTTTTTTTTTTTTTTTTATTTCTTTTCATTTTTTTTTTTTTTTTTTTCATATTATTTCATTGTCATCGACCTTTGACAGGTGTGCAAAGTTTGAATCAAATCTGATCGTTCAAAGTAGGTTTTTTTTATATTTTTTTTATTTCTTTTCATTTTTTTTTATTTTTTTTTTCATATTATTGCATTGTCATCGACCTGTGACAGGTGTGCAAAGTTTGAATCAAATCTGATCGTTCAAAGTAGGACAAAATCGAGCTCAAAGGGGACGGTTACATACATACATACATACATACATACATACATACATACAGGTGAAGCTAATAAAAGCGTTATAAAAAAAATAATGCCTAGGGTAGTTGACAAAATAAAGTTTCATAGCACGAAGTTAGAGCACCTAGATTAAAAAAAAAATTATATTCATAAAATATGCGTATCGATTCAACTAAAATGATGTATCGGTGAGAAAGAAAGTCGACCCGCTTCAATTGTTTGCTATCGGTTGTTACGACTGGAACAAGTTTACTAATAAAATATAATAATGATCAACCACTTGGTCACCTTTCCTATTCAAAAATTTGTAATTTACACTATGCCAGTGCTTTCAAAAGCATATCGTAGAACCTTAAAAAAATTAGTTCGAAAATAATTATGTGTGTTAATTTTTCATTTTTTTCTTTTATTTATTCAGTCACAATTAATTAATCGTATTTGAAATATACAAACTTAAACTAACACAGAAAAGAAATATTAAATAAAATGTCACAAGAAAAATAAAAAAGAGTAACAATATTAAATAATGGCATGTCAAATCTTAGAATTGCACGAAAAGAGCCTTTTGAGGGGCACTTAAAATCCTTTCACCACAATTGGTTCAAAAGAATCAAAGACACGATAAGAAGAAGACTTGGTCAGTTTAGTTGGTCGGAGTGGAAGGATAGATCAAGCGATGTAAATGTTTTTACTATAGGCTCCCGGACTAGAAATTCGTTTGACCTTCAGCTATTTTCACCCCGGTTCCGGAACAGAACGCTCCGGAATGAAAATCGTTTTCAATTTATTTTGCATAAGTTGTTTAAATATTTTTATTAAATAACCAAAGAATATTTATGGAGGCATTCTGGCATCAGTGGTTTGGGGTGTTCTTTGATTACAGTTAAATGATTAATAATACTTCAAATCCTTCACCACACTTGGTTCGAAAGAATTAGTGAAACGATAAGAAGAAGTTAAATGATAAAAACACAATTTTCAAATGCGCTAAATGGGGTAAAACATTTGAAAAACCCTCCTAAAAAGTTTCATAAATTACATCTTAGACCTAAAAAGTATACAAGGTTTTTTTTGATTAACATTGATCAAAATGCAAGTTGACCGCACTTCCAATAGCTTTCATTGAAACACACACCCTGAGTGTAAAAATCCTAGACGTGTTTTGTTATTTTGAATTATGACGAGTTTTTTAAAGTTTTAAGATGACAAGTACTCATAATCATTCAATTAGCTACCTAAGTACAGCTGTAGTTATAAATAAATATTATAGACAATCTACACAACACTATCTAGCCCCAAACTAAGCAGAGCTTGTACTATGGGAAACAGATTTTTAATACATAATACTTAGAATACAATATAACACCCAGACAGAGAACAAACATCTGCGTTCACCACACAAATATTTGTTCTCGGTGATCGAACCCACGACCTGCGGCTCAGAAGGTAACTACCAACTGAGCTGAGAGGCCAGTAGTTACTACAACTCTTAACCAAGAGCATGAAGAGAAATATTGGAACACTCAGATGTGTGTGTGAAAATATCGTGAAGGTAAATTGTTTTACGAGTGATTTTCAATTTTCCATAGGTAGGCAACGTCGAGCGAGGTAAATTTGATTTTCCTCAGTCTGTACTGGTGCCCTTGATCTGAGATAAATGGAAAAACGTAGCCTGTAGTGAAAACATTGCATCGTTCGAAGTCTGCCCCCTGACCTTAACCTGTTCTAAGACCTCACTCATCTGGTAGTAGCTCTGCCTTCTGCGCCGTAGGTCGTGGGTTCGATCTCCACCGAGACCAAATATTTGTGTGGTGAACACTAATGTTAGTTCTCTGTCTGGGTGTTATATTGTATTCTAAGTATGTATTTACACAAAAAAAATGTATGTAAGTAATATATCAGCTATCTGGTTCCTATAGTATAAGCTATGCTTAATTTGGGGCTAGATAGTGTTGTGTGAATTGTTCACAATATTTATTTATTATTTTATTTATTTTATCATTTCCTCAAATATAAAATAAATAGAATTGTTCAAATTCTATTTATTTTTATACAACTAGCTGATGGAACTAGCATATGGCCCACCTGATGTTAAGTAGTAACCATCATCTATAACAAAGCATTGCCTCGCAGGTCACGCACGTCAGCAGCGTGCCCTACGATGTACTGCTCTGCGACCATCAATTTGAGGCATACATATATTCAAATTCACGTGCCGTGCTATTCAATACAGCAATGCTGCTTCACGGCAGAAGTAGGCATGGTGGTAGTACTTATCCGGACAACCCTTTCACAAAGAGCTCTACTGCTACCAGTTTTATCAGAAATCTCAATTAATAAAATTCTTAAATTGTTCAATGCTAGTGCTCTCAAACAGTAGGCCTACCATGAGCTCTGTCTGGCTCTGTCTCTGGCTCTGGTTTTGAGTCTGTGTGAGTGCTCACCAGTGTATTATACTGTGTGTGTGTGTGACGTTTTGATGTGGGATTTATTTAGTCAACACTCACACAGAGTCAAAACCAGAGCCAGAGACAGAGCCAGACAGAGCTTAGTATGCCTACTGTATTTTGGGCAGGTCGTTGGTGCCAGCGGCTGTGTAAGCCATGACAAAGGCTTTAGGGCCATTAAGTGCTACATAACAAAGGTTTCGTAACCAGCCACGTAGAATTTTTTTTTAGTTTGTAGCCGGTAGACTAAAAAATAAAAAAGTTCACTCAGTGTTTAGTCAGCCTATATACACCAGTAGAACATGTTCTTGATTAGTTATTTATTACATTAGAACAGATTAGATTATTCTGTCATTTATTATTATCTTTATAGTAATTATTTACACAAAGAAACTTACAATTAAAAACAAATATTTACAAAATGTACAAAATATACAAGAACCATTTGAGCTATCTTTAGTGTACAAACTTAGCTTTTAATTCAAATCTAACTAGGATTTTTTTACATTTTTAATTTTGACCTAATTTGACTGTAATTTGAAATATTCACATTTATAATTAAAAAAGTAAAAAATAACGTAGTATAAAGAAACTCACTTCTTTTCGTAAAATAGGCTGTAATAATTACTCCACGTTACACTTTAATATTTAACAAACTGATATACATAAAGACTACACTTTAAGTTGTATTCCGTACTCGTCCCAACGACCGACTGCCCCCAATCCTTCGCTCCCTGCCATCGCCAACCGTCTATCCCCACTACTTTACCAACCAACGTCAAGGAGGGAGGGAGTTAGTCAGTGTTGCCAACGGCATTTCTATGAAGTTGACAGACAATTTCACAAACAAATATGACAAGTGTCATCAAATATCATAATAGTAATTTCTATTAAACCATTAAAATTAGAACTATTATTGAAATTCATCACATTCGGCCATCCGACACTGTGCTTACTCTGGAAGCACATGCTAAGTGCACAATATAATAATATGATAACTTAATAAACAAAGCTTGAATTCAAAACAAATAATGAGAAAAGATGACCATTCAAACACAATCCAAAAAAAAATTGAATGTCTAACAAAAAAAAATTTGAATTTAAAACAAATACTTAATAAGAAAAGATGACCATTCAAATACAATCTAAAAAAAAAAATTGAATGTCTAACAAACAAAACTTGAATTAAAACACAAATACTTAATGAGAAAGGATGACCATACAAATACAATTTAAAAAAATCTAATGTCTATCAAATTCGGCCATCCGACAGTGTGCTTACTCTGGAAGCACATGCTAAGAGCATAATGATAACATGATAACTATGTATATGTATGACTAAACAAAACTTGAAACTTGAATGACTACCAAAATTCAGACAACTAATAAGAACAAATTAAGACAAATCCAAAATTACAATATAAAACTTGTAAACAAAATGAAATTATTAAGTAGAAGATACGAAGACACCCAAATAAATCTTAGTCATTTCTTAGAATAAACAGATATTAAAAATATAATTCTATCTAAAAATAATTACAGTTAGATATCCCGTTTACCATATTCAAAACCTGTATGCAAAAAAAAAATAACTAAATGAAATTTCTAAGATAATATAACAGTTTTGTATCAGAAAAGTCTTCGCATCCCAGCCATAAACAATGCATTCGGGTAAAATTATTTAAATTAAATATTCCTATAGCATAAATTATACTCCGATTGTGATAGGAAGACATCTCCATGGTTAAAAATACAGTATTTTAAGTTACAGATGTGGTCTTAATAGAAATTTGCCTAACTATACTGCAAAGCTCCATCATTTTCATTTAATGTTATTAGAAAATCGTCGCAAATATCATGATCTACTGTATCATTTCAAAATTACCCACTCGCATATCGACTCTCCTTGCTTACTTTATCTTATTAATCTAAATATAAAGCCTAGACCTCGGCAACCCTTTCAGAACACTTTCGCCTTACAAGTCCATTCAAACAACGCCTCTTATTATAACCCCGTTGTCAGAATGTGTCGCCTATTTAACGATTTATTGATTAAATACAGTGATAAAATTCATATCTTTAACAATAATCTAAATAAATTCAAGAATGCATCTTTGGCCACTCTTTCATTAGAGTGTGCCGAAAACTCAAATTAGTTATTTAATTAATTCTGCAATCTCTTCGAGTCTTAACTCAAAGTGTGTGCACTTACTGTAATAAAATAATTGTATGAGTACACCTAAGTTCCAAGTAAATGTTAACTTTAATCACCTACTACTAGTTAAGCCTGGTTACACGCTATTTACTAACTTTCCTGTTCTATGCATTCTGTGTACGCATGTTTTGGGGTACTGTCTAGCTCATAACTTAATAGTATTTATGCCTGTAAATTATCGATTGTACTCTGTTTTGTGTACCTAATAAACAAATAAAATAAAATATAAAACAAAATAAAATTGTGGTAATAAACTACATAATTCTTCTCCTTGCTACGTAACTCGCGGCTCAGCCTGTTACTACGGCACCTTCAGAGGCGCGTCATGGCTCAAGCTGCTGATGTGGTGCCTTCCGTGGCGCATCACGGCTCAGACCACTGATGCGGTGCCTTCCATGGCGCATCACGGCTCAGGCCGCTGGTGCGGCGCCTTCCGTGGCGCATCACGGTTCAGACCACTGATGCGGCGCCTTCCGTGGTGCATCACTGCTCATGCTGCTCATGCGGTGCGTCACGGCTGTGTCCTGTGGCACCTTCTGCGGTGCATCGCTACTAACTTTGCCTGGAGTTTTAAGGATCTGAAACTCGTCATAAAATTTACAGATCTGCAAGCACACTGTGAATAAATATATTATCATTCATCTGCTTTATAACTAGTTGAAATGAATAGGTTTTCCAATTGTGAAATAATTAAAAAGTAACAATATATTCCAAAAATATAAAACACTAAATGTACACTATCCACGGCATTTAGACGAGTTCTCTGTACTTAGTCTTGCACTTTAAATACTACAAAGGATACGTTTAACTTAGCTCAGTAAATGCATAAAAACGCCATTATTAATTCTGACAGCGAAGAACTTATCAACTTGAATTTCTCCGTGCCATGCCCTGCCATGGCACTGCAGGCATGTACTAGTTATGTCATCTCCTCATTGTCCTTGCTGAAATGCAAACATCTTCTCGACAGTGGCTGTTTCGGTACGTAAACAATGTAGTGGTTCAGGTTTACGACGCACTAACTTTAATTAGAATCTTTGTCCAATTTTTATTTAAAACTGTGATTCAGTTGTAAAACTGAACTGTTAAACTGTAATTGAACACCTAAAACTGTAACTCATCTTTAGTTAATCTTAAGTTGATATTTTAGTAAGTAGTAAGTCTTTTATAAAACGCTTATTTTTAATTTATAAATAATTCACATTAATTTTTTCTTAAATTCATTTTTAATTCATATTTAATTCATCTTAAATTCATCTTAAATTCATCTTAAATTCATCTTAAATTCATCTTAAATTCATCTTAAATTCATCTTAAATTCATCTTAAATTCATCTTAAATTCATCTTAAATTCATCTTAAATTCATCTTAAATTCATCTTAAATTCATCTTAAATTCATCTTAAATGCATCTTAAATGCATCTTAAATGCATCTTAAATTCATCTTAATTTCATCTTAATTTCATCTTAAATTCATCTTAAATTCATCTTTAATTCATCATTAATTCATTTTTAATTCATAATTAATTCATTGTCTTTTCATCTTTTATTCATCTCCAAAAAGTTATATAATCTTAACCCAAAATCTTTACTTATAAACCAAATCCAAAATCCGATCTTTAACTTTTAACAACTCTACACGACTTTAAATTACTAAACTTAGAATTTTTGAAACATTTGCGCCTTTTGAGACTTTTGAGACCTTGTTAACATTTTGAACATTTTGAACATTTTGAACATTTTGAACATTTTGAACATTTTGAACATTTTGAACATTTTGAACATTTTGAACATTTTGAACATTTTGAACATTTTGAACATTTTGAACATTTTGAACATTTTGAACATTTTGAACATTTTGAACATTTTGAACATTTTGAACATTTTGAACATTTTGAACATTTTGAACATTTTGAACATTTTGAACATTTTGAACATTTTGAACTTTTTGAACATTTTGAACATTTTGAACTTTTTGAACTTTTTGAACTTTTTGAACTTTTTGAACTTTTTGAACTTTTTGAACTTTTTGAACTTTTTGAACTTTTTGAACTTTTTGAACTTTTTGAACTTTTTGAACTTTTTGAACTTTTTGAACTTTTTGAACTTTTTGAACTTTTTGAACTTTTTGAACTTTTTGAACTTTTTGAACTTTTTGAACTTTTTGAACTTTTTGAACTTTTTGAACTTTTTGAACTTTTTGAACTTTTTGAACTTTTTGAACTTTTTGAACTTTTTGAACTTTTTGATTTTTTTGAACTTTTTGAACTTTTTGAACTTTTTGAACTTTTTGAACTTTTTGAACTTTTTGAACTTTTTGAACTTTTTGAACTTTTTGAACTTTTTGAACTTTTTTGAACTTTTTGAACTTTGACCAAACAGATCTCGCATGGTTAATTAATTTCAACTTCTAGGCGTACATAGTCAAACTGAACTCACTTGTCAAACTGAACTCACTTGGTTTCAAAATCAATTTCATCTTCTAAGGCGTACATAGTCAAACTGAACTCACTTGGTTTCAAAATCAATTTCAACTTTTATGGCGAACATAGTCAAACTGAACTCACTTGTCCAACTGAACTCACTTGGTTTCAAAATCAATTTCATCTTCTAAGGCGTACATAGTCAAACTGAACTCACTTGGTTTCAAAATCAATTTCAACTTTTATGGCGTACATAGTCAAATTAAATAATTTTCTACTCAACCCAAGAAAAATAATTACTTGGCGGGTGGAATCATATTAAAATCCGTAAGAAATATTTTACATACCGTAAGTTCATCCCACTTCTGAGATATAAAGAAACTCACTTCTTTTCGTAAAATAGGCTGTAATAATTACTCCACGTTACACTTTAATATTTAACAAACTGATATACATAAAGACTACACTTTAAGTTGTATTCCGTACTCGTCCCAACGACCGACTGCCCCCAATCCTTCGCTCCCTGCCATCGCCAACCGTCTATCCCCACTACTTTACCAACCAACGTCAAGGAGGGAGGGAGTTAGTCAGTGTTGCCAACGGCATTTCTATGAAGTTGACAGACAATTTCACAAACAAATATGACAAGTGTCATCAAATATCATAATAGTAATTTCTATTAAACCATTAAAATTAGAACTATTATTGAAATTCATCACAGTAGATAAGCTATTATTATGCATGACATTCTTTGGCACGAGCTATAAGCTCAAATAGCATTATACAGCCTTCACCTTCAGAGAGTTTACATGTAGTAGTTGTACGTACAACACGAACTAGCTCGCACAATAACTTTAGAGATAGAAAGAGAAAAAACACATCGCCTTTCATTCTGCCCTGAGGCTGTCTCCTCATTATTGTCCGTGCGCTCACGGCTACCGCACAAGTGAAACCCAAAAAATAATATATAATTATGCCCAAGCGGCACCACGAAGAAACAAAAGAAGATAGATGGAGGAGGAAGAAGAGGAAGTACGAGGATAAATTGAAGATGAAACGAAATAGCTATCGTCGAATATTATATTCAGATGATGATGAAGATGAAGGTAAATATTTTACCGGCACGTAAGCTACAATACAAGTGGTTTTTTTTAAGTATCCGTTGAATTCTGCGGGTACCTCGATGCATTCATCGAGCCGTGCACGTTCTTATCAAAATTTTGGAAGAACAAACGGAAACATCCGACCTATTTTTATCCATATTCGTTGTATTCTACGAATAAATATTTATGGTTCATGTTTTATTTCGCTGCATTCATCGAAATACATGCTTAAGTGGAACGATATTGTTACCTATCGAAATACCGACCTATTTTTTATCCATATTCGTTGTATTCTACGAATTATGGAATGACCGCTACAAGTTTTACTTGTCATTATTACCAGCTACTTAGCTACTACCTACTCATAGGTTCATTGGTCTTTACAGATCATCTAGACAACGACGTAATCGTCGAGGAAGTGACCGTTTCAAGCCCCGCGGCTGAGGTGGATCGAACAGGCGTGGACGAGCCTACCTTTCCAGTGGTAGAAGTTACCGAGGAGGTCGATTCTTTCGACCCAAGTTTACTGGAGGCACTCGGCGAGATCGAAGTAGATTCTGTGGATTTTGGTGATGACATACAGACTGATTTGGCAGCGAGACTTCAAAAAATTCTTCTCAGCGGGCTAAATGTTGAAGCAAAAGAAGAAATATCAAAGAAATACTTATTTCCAAAAAACTTAGCTTTAGCTAAAGGTCCTACTCTAAACTTGGAGGTGGGAGCAATGCTAGCCGAGCCATGTAAGCTGCGGGACAAGCGCCTACTTGGTAAACAAGATCAGCTCGGTAAAACGCTTTCAGTTTTAACAATAGCTATGACTAGTCTGATGAAAAAGAACTCAAATATTCAGGATATTATCCGTACATTAAATGACGCCGCCAGACTGTTAGCGGACTCCCACTTCGCTGAAACCGATACAAGACGTTCCGTGATCATCCCGCTGATTGATAAACCTCTCATGGAACCTTTCAAAGACAGAAAAAGGGATAGTCTCTTATTCGGCGAAAACCTGGGAGATCTTGTAAGAAACTCGAGAGGTATTAAGAAGACAAGTGAGCTGATACAAGCATCGACCTCATCGACTCATTTAAACCGGAAAGGCTCATCGGCGCGCGGTGCGAAGAACCAACAGCGCGGCGGTCGGAACCAGCGGGGCGGTGGGCCGAGATCAATGACGTCATACCAGTATCCGCGCCGTTGGGCACCGTCGTCTGCTCCCCAACCGCCGCCGCACGCGCCGAGGCGCCCTTCCCCGCCCCCCGCCCCCCGCCGCCGCCAGTACACGGCGAGCACGGCGGCGGCGCCTCGCTACGCCAGTACGCAGCGCAGGCTATAGACCCAAACGCCCAGGTACACGCAGGTCGTCTAAAATATTTTATAAATGAATGGCTATCCATTACAGACGATGACTTTATCCTAGATATTTTATCAGGTTATAAAATACCATTCATAGAGATTCCTAACCAATGTCCAAAAAGTAACCAACACCGCAAGTTTTCTAAAACTGAGTCATCGGCGATAATGGAGGAGCTAGGTCACTTATCGAATATTGGCGCTATAAGGAAATGTGAACATACGGCAGGACAATTTATATCCGATATATTTTTGATTCCCAAAAGTGACGGGAGTAATCGATTTATTTTAAAAGTTAAATAAATACATTCGTACGGAACACTTCAAGATGGAAGATGTACGCACTGCCACCAAACTTTTGACAAAAGGTTGTCACATGATTAATATTGATATAAAAGAGGCTTATTTTTTGATTCTCACGAATCACATGCCAAATATTTAAGATTTTACTTTAATGGCGATTTATGGGAGTTTGTGGCGTTAGCATTTGGACTTTGCTCTGCGCCGTATGTATTTACAAAAATATTGCAACCAGTCATGTCTCACTTAAGATCTCGGGGCTTCCTCTCTGTAAGATATTTGGACGACATTCCTTGTATTGGACGATCCGCTAGTGATTGCCTTCGTAATGCAAATGAAACAATAAAATGTCTCACGCGCTTAGGTTTTGTTATAAATGATAAAAAGAGCATTTTAATTCCAAAGAAGTCGTGTAAATACTTAGGCTTTATTCTGGATTCTGAAACGATGACTTTACAACTTCCCGACACGAAGAGACAAAAATTATTTAAGGAAACGAATAATATTTTAAATTTAAAGCAAATGCGCAAGAGATTTTGCAAGCTATTTAGGGTCTCTCACAGCAGCTTGTCCGGCTATTCCATATGGATGGCTTTATACGAAATCCCTAGAGAGGGAAAAATATTTAGCTCTTCTTAAACACGCTGATAACTACGATGCTGTTATGAAGATTCCCGATAAGTTACATAAAGACTTACATTGGTGGAATAAAAACATTTTACGAGCTGTTAATCATATTCGTGAACATAAATATGACCTAGAAATATTTACGGACGCCTCGACTACAGGTTGGGGCGTAGCTTGTGGTTCTGAAAAAAGTGGCGGACACTGGACAACCACTGAACGAGCTAATCATATTAACTATTTGGAGTTGTTAGCCATTTATTTCGGATTAAAATCAATTGCGGATAAGAAACGGCACTGCGAAATTCTTTTACGCGTAGATAACACCACAGCTATTTCCTACGTAAACAGGATGGGTGGTGTCCAGTACCCTCACTTGAATAAGATATCTAGTAAGATTTGGGAATGGTGTGAGAAGAGGAGAATATTCATTTTCGCATCGTACATTCCTTCATCATAAAACGTAATAGCAGATACGGAATCTAGGAAACTAAATATCGATACGGAGTGGGAATTAGGTTCTCAAGAATTTTCAAAAATAGTTTGTTCTTTTAATATGCCGGATATTGATTTATTTGCCACTCGCATGAACGCAAAATGTCCTGTATAAATTTCGTGGAAAAGAGATCTTTTTGCCCATAACATTGACGCTTTTACTATCAATTGGTCTCAATTTTATTTTTATGCGTTCCCACCGTTTGCTTTAATTTTGAAGACCTTAAATAAAATTATATCCGACGAGGCGACTGGTATTGCAGTGGTGCCATTATGGACTTCCCAGCCGTGGTATCCATTGTTTATGTCACTATGCATTAGAGAAATAATTATATTCCCTCCAAGTATGCATCTCTTGCTCTCTCCTTTCAGGTCAATTCACCCGCTCCACCGCCATCTTTCCCTGGTGGCGTGTGTGTTATCAGGGAAGGCTTCCGAAGGCAAGCAGTACCGGAATCGGCTTTGGATGTAATGCTTTCATCTATTTCGCATAACACTAGATCTCAATATAGTAGTAGCTATAAGCAATGGTGGGAATATTGCGTCGCGAATAATTGTGATTTTTACAAAGTTGAAATACCATCTCTCTTGAATTTCCTCACTGTATGTTTCAACAAAGGCTCTTCTTACGGTACCTTAAATAGTCATAGGTCGGCTATATCTCTCATATCTTCAAATAAGGTCGGAGAGGACATGAGAGTCAAACGATTTTTTAAAGGGATTTTCAAATTAAAGCCAACGTTCCCACGATATACATTAACGTGGAATCCAAGTATTGTGTTGGATTATTTAGAAAAAATACCACATGATTCCTGCAATTTAGAAAAATTAAGTAAAAAATTGATCATGCTTTTAGCGTTGTCAACTGGTCAAAGAATGCAAACTTTATCGCTGATTAAGACATCGAATATCAAGTCATTTAATAATAGAATTGTAATTTCAATTACTGATTTAATAAAAACTTCTGGAATAGGTCGAATTCAACCAGTTTTAAACTTACCATACTTTAATCAGCGACCTGGAGTTTGCCCTGCATCAGTTTTGCAAAAATATCTGTTAGAAACTGCCTCTATCAGACCCGATTCTGTTGATCGTCTTATTATTACTTTTAAAAAGCCTCATAAAGCTGCTACATCTCAGACTATTGGCCGCTGGTTGAAGCAGACTTTAGGGGATAGTGGTATAGATATCTCTATATTCGGCGCTCACAGCACGAGGCATGCCTCTACTTCTGCTGCCTCACGCGCCGGTGTTAGTATCGATGTAATTAGGAGGTCGGCGGGTTGGTCTGAACAATCAGCAGTATTTGCAAATTTTTATAACAGGCCTATCGTTGACTCCACCACCAGTTTGTTAGACTCTATTGTTTAAGTTTGATTATTCCTAAGGACAGGTTATGTTTTGTTATTTGATAATGATATTGATTCTGTTAACTATTCTTTTGTTGCTATTTATTAAAATAATAAACATTAAGAAAGTTTCAAAAATCATTTCTATGATTTTTATTTTACGACCCTTGGCAACATAGATCAATTCTCTAAACATCTACATGTAAACTCTCTGAAGGTGAAGGCTGTATAATTGAATGATCAAGCGAGTCTTCCTGAAGCGAAGCTCGATCTTGATTATACAGCCTTCACCGAAGAGAGTCTGGGTCCCTCCCTACCCTTACCTACGTAGATACCTAGCTATCCCTGGTAGATCAATGTTGCTGATGTTTGTTTACTCTGAAAATAATGAGGAGACAGCCTCAGGGCAGAATGAAAGGCGATGTGTTTTTTCTCTTTCTATCTCTAAAGTTATTGTGCGAGCTAGTTCGTGTTGTACGTACAACTACTACATGTAAACTCTCTTCGGTGAAGGCTGTATAATCAAGATCGAGCTTCGCTTCAGAAAGACTCGCTTGATCATTCAATTATGCCTAAATAAAATAAGATATTAATCTTATTTTATTTAAGAACATAAATAAAACAAACTTGCTTCTAATATAAAACATTATTTGAGTTTGTTGTTTTCTTCGGTAACATGACGCAACAATAAATATAAGGGTAAATATTGAGTTGGAGTCTACGAGTATGTTTGCTACACTCACGAAAGATAATTATATTGTTTTTGAATTGAAGTAGGTAGGTATCATTTCTATGTCATGGCTGTTGTTTTTATGGTTTATCACTAGGAGCACCAAATTTTTTTATGTTTGTTAACTGCGTCATTTGAGAGCCGACTTGGAAAAATCTTTTTTGATCCTGAATCAAAAAAAGCAGCCAAGTGCGAGTTGGACTCGCCCATGAAAGGTTCCGTAGCATCAAGTAACATAATATAAAGGTTCTTGTAGTTCGTCGAAAGGTAAATTGCGGTTTATGATATATGACGTATAAAAAAAAAACTGCTTACTAGATCTCGTTCAAACCAAATATCGTTGAAAGTTTGCATAGTAATGTACAACATATATTTTTTTTAGTTTTATCATTCTCTTATTTTAGAAGTTAGAGGGGGGGGGGACCAACTTTTTTCCACTTTGGAAGTGTCTCTCGCGCAAACTATTTAGTTTAGAAAAAAACGATATAAGAAACCTCAACATCATTTTCGAAGACCTATTCATAGATACCCACGTACACGTATGGGTTCGATGAAAAAAAAAATTGAGTTTCAGTTTAAAGTATGGGGACCCCCAAAATTTATTATTTTTTTTCTATTTTTGTGTAAAAATCTTAATGCGTTTAACAAAATACATCTACTTGCCAAGTTTCATCAGTCTAGCTTTTACGGTTTCGGAGAAAAATGGCTGTGACATACGGACGGACAGACAGACAGACAGAGATGACGAATCTATAAGGGTTCCGTTTTTGCCATTTGGCTACGGAACCCTAAAAAGATCCAAATTGGTCCCATAAAATTTCATCAAAATCGGTTCAGCAGTTAAGCTATGAAGTCGGTTTGTCTAGTTTTAAACGACGTAGGTACGTGCCGTAACGAGAAGAGTTTAAGCTGATTGCCAAGATATTCATTTATCTTATTACTATGAATAAGTTGATAGTAAGAATAAATGTAACATTTGATGTCACACAGTATGTAAAAAGGGTAATCCCGAAAACAACACAGAACCCTCAGACTAAGATTCTCGTTAAATGACCACAGACTTCTTTATCGACTGTTTTCACGATACCTCTACAATGTCGTCATTCCATGTGGACCTTTATTTTGGAAAAAAATATCATAAAACACGGTAAGAATCGAGCCGTAAACGAAATAAAATTCCCCGAACCGTAAATACCTATTGATTTAGACGAATGCTTCCTACTTCCGAATCGTAACCTTTCGCGAACCTAGTTCCACGGTGCCCGATTTGGTTTCGAGCTTGTTGAAGATAATGGCTTTATATTTATAATTTCTGCCAGCCTGTGCTTGAGTGCACTTTAATAGGCACACTAACTGACAGGCTGCTGCGCTTGAAATGCACCCGTCTGCAGAAATACAAACTGATATTCATTGAATATGAGTCATTCTGCAGTCAGGTGTATTTCAAGTGAAATTATTATGAGAAGTTCCTTAAACCTGCCATAGTAACAATATTGTGTCAGTAGCTGTGAGTGAAGCGAATCAACTTTCTGTGATTGTAAATGCACTGGGTGCGATTCAATTAGAGACCTCTCGAAACTATCCGAGTTAGACAAGTTACATCAATTTTTTTACGTATATGCGTGTGTTTGTACTTATGTGAGTGAAATGCCCTGTAGCAGCAATATAACCTTTCCATTTCCACCCTATTAATTTAACTCAAACAATATTGTTGTAATAAATTTAACACCCAAAGTTAAGAGCAAAGTAGCAGAGGCTTCGGATCATAGCGAGCAAAGTTTGAGTCCCGGCGGGCCCACATGTTTTGGGCAACCTAATTTTATATAATCTCCGACTTCAACGGGGTTTAGGTCATAATGTCATTCCTTCCACGTTCCTGATGTGCGCGACCTACGAGGCATTGCTTTGTTATAGACGATGGTTACCTAACATCAGGTGGGCCATATGATTGTTCCATCAGCTAGTTACATAAAAAAAAAAGTACCCGTTCTTACTGAATACTTCTCGATCACTGAATTGAACTATTAGTTAATACAATTAGCTATTCTGAGCTTTCATTTAACGGGTAATCCAAGCTAGGTCGGTAATTTCCGACTGAGGCACCGACATAGCTACAGGGGCCTAATTCTCGGGCTGACCGAGATTTTCTACACGATTATTTTATTTTTGGCATTGCACAACCCCGCACTTTTTCTAGTTTTCCGATCGTAGCTGTCGAGGCTTCTACGATGAGGTCGTCGATGAATTACTCAAGAAAATCACCATTCTCTCTTCGAAAACAAGCAATAAAATAAAATTGCAAAATGATCGAGATCGGCCCGAGAATTAGGCCCCTGCTGATCATCTACCATGAAAAAGAACCGACGTTTCGTATTTTCGTTCGAGTTACACTGCGGGGTAGCTTCGTAACCATTTCAGCGAGCTGTCGCACCGCTGCGAATGCCGCATAGTGTAACTCCAATTGTATTGGCAAAACTTCGTTTATTGTTTTTCATGGTAGACTGACTTTCTCGCAAGAATAAGTCACTTTGAAGGGTTAAGCATGAAATTGGTTCACACAACAAATATATTTCAGAATGCAGGATGTCGATAGGATTCGTTGACTGGCACTTAGTCATCTAGCTTTAAGACGCTTGAAAGTGATCCTTGTGATAACATCAAATAGAGACATATTTGCAGGGACACGTAGCTAGAGTGAAATAATTTATGAAATCGGTCCCGTAGTTTTTGAGTTTAATTCGTTGCATACAATAATACAAATGTTTCCTCTTTATAATGTTAGTGTAGATACAGATAATTATTGGTGTCATCAACTTCAGCGTTCATACTAATTAATTTGGTTAAAATATTAATCTCCTCTTGTGGTAAATTACATTGTGTTCCTGACGTGAAACTATTTTAGTTTAGAAGTGAGGTTTGACTAAGCATTCTTGGAAATAAAGGATTATGCAGGCAAATACAGGGAATTTTTCTGTATTCAATAAAACCACAGGGATTGGCCAAAATTACTTGTGGATTATTTTGGTCACTAAATGGAGCCACGATTTCATGTACAGTGGCGGAATGAAAATGTTCGTCGATTTTCAACTTGATTTGTTCAACGTGTCACGATCACATACTACCTTTTGAAACTGAATAGACAGAATACACCGATAGGTCACAAATTATGTCAAAATGTGTTCATGATCAAGGCTGGTGCAAGCGAAAACCGACTCTAAGGTGACGAACATTTTCATACCGCGACTGTACCTTAGTTAAAATCCGACTTGGTTCATAACTTTTGGGACACAATTTTTTTTGTTATTTCCATAACTAACAAAAGTAAACAGTATAAAAAAAACAACTAAAACATGATACTGCAAATACAAACGTCTTTATGGCTTACCGAAAGCGATTACTGTAGTCTAGGACGTCTGAAACATCGTCACAAACGTGTGGCCGACACCTGTTGATTCAACATGAATATATTTATTACTGGCTTTTTGATGCTGTAATAATACACATCGTCATGTTGCTTTCTGTGTAAAGGCTGTTATAACACAACGATTATGGCTATGAAGGGTTGATACAGTATATCACGTTACACTATAGCCGGAAAAAAGGCCCTTCTTCGTCCTATTATCATCTTAGATGACAGGCGTCACAGCTCAGTTGGTAGTAGCTATGCCTTTTGCACCGTAGGCCGTGGGTTCGATCCCCTTCTAGAAGAAATATTTGTGTGATGAACGTAAATGTTCGTTCTCTTTTAGGGTGTTATATTGTGTTCTAAGTATATATTATGTATATACAAAAAAGTATTATAATAGTAGTCTCTTAGTTTGGGGCTAGATAGAGTGATGTGGATTGTCCATAATATATTTATTTATATTTTCATTTTATTTACAACAGAATACATTATTTACAAAAACTATTATTATAAAACATGAAATGATGAAACTACATAATTTAATAATGAACTCTGTTTTCTACCTGTAGGTATTACAAGTAGAAAACAGAGTTCAAATTACCGACCGCAGGCAATGTGCCCAAAAGGCTGGCAAAGTTACCTCTTTGAATATAGCTAAGCTAATTCTTTGCCCAGCCCTTTGGTCACCAGGCTCAACCACCAGCCTCTTGGATAATTATTCGAATTGTTTTCATTTTATATCATATTTGGTCACTTCAAAATTTTTACTCTAGTAATCGAATTTGCCATGCGAGCGATGCTGCGGTTGAGAGCGAGTAATTTTAATATTTTTAATAGTTAACGATGAAAAACTGAAACGTGTCGGATGAAACGGAATTATTAAATACTTCGTAAGGCTTACACTAGTTTGGTCGAACCCGGCCATCCCCACAACTTTTGGTAATTAAGCCCGAATCAATATGTCACGTCTTAGGCTATGTCTTCATCAGACGAAGGCGAATAGTGAACGGCTCACTGTTGGTCTCTAGTTTTATTTTAACTGGGTACAGTAATACGTACAGTACCCTGTTTCCGGCGTTTCGCTCACAGGCTCATTCAGTGAGCGGCTGATTACCAGCAAAGCTGCCACTTTTCTCCAGTTGGCAGCAAAGTACCTACGCTCGCCGCGCAAGATAACGATGTGAGGATACAGTGCAAACTGCTAACCACCGAGATTGCTTTCTTTGCCAAGAGATCAACGCTTTGCGGCTAATGTATTTCAGTTCGCTGGTCACTCAACGTTAGGCTCAAACTAATCGCCACTCAGAGCCAGTTAGCGAACAGCCGCTCACTACTCGTCTAGTGAGGAAGCAGCTTAAACAAGTTATTACCGCATGTGACAACCGCTTTCAATCTAGTTTAACTTGTTGATTCACATAACATTGGCGCTTAATTAAACTACGTTAAGGGAAAACAGCGCAAGTGTTTCATTATTTTCTTTTGCGCTTAGCACAAAGTGCTCCATATATTTTAAACACAGCTGTAAAGCCACTCTAATTGTAGTTCAACAAAATCTTGATTCCCTGACCTTAATTCTGCCTAACCCTAATCCAATGACTACTGAAGTTCGTCGAGTCATGTTTTCCAATTTAAAGGGTATGGTTTTCTGTCTCTGCAATTCTAGGCACTACTTAACACGACGCAGTGCAATGCTGCGTAGGGCACGTTCTCTCTCAGGTATAGTTATTGTTGGATGCAGAGGTAACCGCTCCTCATCAGCTGGGCATGGTTCACTACTATATCAGTCTTAAATAGTAGATTGTATCATAAGGGGCCAAAACAAAGTATTTAGGGCGAGAGCGATTTTATGAATTCTGAGTGAAGTGAAGGATGCTAGAGTAGGATCCCGAGCGAAGCGAGGGGTCCTAGAGTAGAATCCTGAACGTAACGAAGGATTCACTTATTGAGGAACCAATCGCCTCTTTTTTAATAGATGGGATGAAAAAAGTATATCACATCGAACAAGCCCTAAATGACTCATCAAACGTCAAACGACAGAATAATGCTGATTATTTTCATGTTATCTATAAAAAAATCTATCCAGAAGCCTTGCAAATTATTATTTTTTAAATAGAGACACTAGCTTCAAAGCCCGCACCCACTAGTAAAAACTCCCCGCCGTGCTTTCCAAGAAGTTAAAAAAACTCTCTGGGTAAGTAAAACCTAGAAATACAAATTCCTGTAATTAACGACACGAGAAAAAAGTTGCCCTTGACATTAAATAAACCTTCTACAATATTACCTGCCTGTGTACTTTCACTTACTGGTGTGGCATCAAGACTAGGTACAAATGTTCAATACCTTGAAGCGAACCTGTCACGCACGGGTGATTTGTAGCTACCACGTGCGTAGTATCATCAATTTATCACGCTGTCTGTATGTACTCTTTTTAGGGTTAAACGGGACCCTATTACTAAAGCGCCGCTGTCCGTCCGTCTGTCTGTCGGTCTGTCCGTCTGTCATAAGGCTGGTATCCCATGTACAGTAATAGTGAGAAGGCAGCTGAAATTTTCACAGATGATGTATTTCTATTGCCACTAAAACAACAACAAAAAAAGTAGCCAAGTGCGAGTCGGACTCGCCCATGAAGGGTTCCGTAGCATCAAGTAACATAATATAAAGGTTCTTGTAGTTCGTCGAAAGGTAAATTGCGGCTTACGATTTATGACGTATAAAAAAAAACTACTGGCTAGATCTCGTTCAAACCAAATATCGTTGGAAGTTTGCATAATAATGTACAACATATATTTTTTTTAGTTTTATCATTTTCTTATTTTAGAAGTTAGAGGGACCAACTTTTTTCCACTTTGGAAGCGTCTCTCGCGCAAACTATTCAGTTTGGAAAAAAACCATTTAAGAAACCTCAACATCATTTTTAAAGACCTATTCATAGATACCCCACACGTATGGGTCAAATGAAAAAAAATTTTTTTTGTTTCAGTTTCAAGTATGGGGACCCCCAAAATTTATAGTTTTTTTTCTATTTTTGTGTCAAAATCTTAATGCAGTTCACAGAATACACCTACTTGCCAAGTTTCATCAGTCTAGCTTTTACGGTTTTGGAGAAAAATGGCTGTGACATACGGACGGACAGACAGACAGACAGACAGACAGACAGACAGACAGACAGACAGACATGACGAATCTATAAGGGTTCCGTTTTTGCCATTTGGCTACGGAACCCTAAAAAGGGTATAAACTGTTTGTTATCTCATAGCTTCGTCATTTAAGAGGCAATTTATTTTCCAATAGTCCCCTATCAATTTTAACAAAATTGGTGGTTAGCAGTTTGGCCATGAAGTCGAGTTCTCAAGTTTTTTAAACTTCTTTTATTATCTTTCAAATGGTCAAACTGTGAAAGAAGTTGTTTCACGGAGTCCGAGGTCTTAGCTTATTGTATTTGACCATATTGAGTTTTTTTTTTTTTTTTTTTTTTTTTATGTAACTAGCTTATGGAACAAGCTAGAGTTTAGATAAACAATGTTAAGGTAGCGAAAGTCAAATTAATAATGATCAGTTTCTTGTATGGAAAAAAGCAGCCGTTCGTGCTAAAACAGCGCATGCACGTCCTCCTACTCAACTGAACTATTGCATCCGTATTATTCTTACACGTTTGTCCCAACGGAGGTTTGAATAAATGTTTTTACATCAGTAAAGTTTGTGCAGAACAACCATCGTTCTCAATGCATTTTCTTCTAACTTTGCCAGTCAGTGAACCAAACAAACTACCCATGACGACTTCCTGGTTCAGTTCGGACTTTTGCAAGAATAAATAACAAGGAAGCCCGGTATGATAATAAATTTCTCTTTGCATTTTAACTTGCTATGTAATCTATTTTTATCGTGCGAAAAAACAAAGATGGCATTACAAAGAAAACTGTAATAAAAATCATCGATACGTGATCAAAAGACATTACTTTTTTTTTTTTTTTTTTTTTTGTCCCAACGGAGGTTTGAATAAATGTTTTTACATCAGTAAAGTTTGTGCAGAACAACCATCAACAACAAACAACCGTCACGTTCCGTATTGCAACCTGCTTACGGTTGGGTGCGCCGTGCTGCGCACCTCATCGGTGCCAGTGCGGTACTGCAGTCGATCAGCTTGGGCACCACGGATTATCGTGTTCTAGGGCCGCCGGTCGGATATCTCGTCACGCCAGCCTTAACGACGTCATTCGACGGGCCTTTACAACCGTCAACGTACCAGCCATTCTCGAACCGAATGGCCTGTTGCGTGACGATGGTAAGCGGCCTGACGGTATGACGCTTGTTCCTTGGGAGTTGGGGAGGCCACTTGTGTGGGATGCTACGTGTGTCGACACACTTGCGCCTTCTCATCTGCCAAGGACATCCGTTGTGGCGGGCGCGGCGGCAGATCTGGCCGAGGATCTCAAGAGGCGCAAATATGCAGGTCTCGACAGAGCCTACTTATTTGCTCCTCTTGGGGTTGAGACTCTGGGTCCGTGGGGAACCGAGGCCTCGCGGGTCTTCAAAATTTTGTCTAGGCGACTGATCGAGGCGACGCGTGACCCAAGAGCTGGTGGGTATCTGGCGCAGCGTATAAGCATTGCTATTCAGCGTGGCAATGCCGCCAGCGTCTTGGGGACGCTTCCGTCTGGCACTGATTTGGATCAGTTGAGCTATCTCTAGATCGTTTGTAACGATCTGCAGATAGCTCAACTGTTTCTTGTGTATTTTGTACATTTTGTAAATATTTGTTTAATTGTAAGTTTCTTTGTGTAAATAAAGATATTATTGTTTAAAGACATTACTTGTGTGTAAGTTCCTTAGTAATCCAGAATTATTTTGCTATCAAACAATGAAACATCGCATCTCAAAAATAATAGCCTAGAATAAATAAAAATAATTTTGTAATGAAAAGGGTATAAATAACAAAATTACTTAAATATACTATTGTGACAAACTTTAATAATATGTTTTTTTAAACCATTTGGACTTCCAATCTTCAAAACTTTACGACAACCTGTAAATGCACCAAATTCCAGACTCAAAACGTCGTATAGTAAGAAAGTCATCGACGATGGTGATGACTTATTAACTGTTTACCCTTACCTTTGCTAATATTTTTCAAGTAATCTACAGATTGCTCCGTAACGAAAAATTATTTTACTTGTTGCTACGGCGTTGTAGCTGGCTCTACGGTGCAGCTGAAGCTACGGCGTAGCTGTTTCTACAGCACTATAAATTTCATGGCAACTGCAAATTAAAACATTCCCAACAAGACGATTAAGGTGTTGGTCTGGAAATAAACTCTTATCGTTTTAGACGGAGTTGTGTATACAGAATCACAGGTAGGTAATTGCTAAATACGAAATTGAGCCGTAAATTTTCCAGCTGAACAAATCAGGCTCGTTTATACCAACTCAATTTAGTTCGGCTTACGGTATCTGCTATCCTAGAAATGTTAGCATTGGCAGGAAAGCAATAAAGAAAGATTATTATCTGGCAAGGAATACAATATGAGTCGGTATATCTATTGTGTGTAAGTAGTAAACTTACAACACAAAATATAGCTCGTGTATGAATGAAGGTAGCTCGCTGAAATATTAGTTAATGTACTTAGACTTTCAAAATTCTCATCATGACAAAAAACCAAATAACTTAGCACGCTATTTAATCAAAACCAAAGTTAGGATTATTTGTTTAATAACCACAAAAACAATACACACAAAAAAAAATCTTCGTGCAGTAACATTAAAATACTACTTGGCAACTTGAAAAGGCACTTGAAAAAAACAACTAAGAAAATTGGATGTCGTGGAATTATCTAGGGCTAGTTCGAAAACATGTGTGTGAATTGCGCGAGTCTTTGAAGTGCACTTAAAACCTATATACTACAGTTGTTTGAACTAGTAACACGCCAAAAAGAAAAACCGAGTGCTGCAATGGGTATTAGATCCACATCTCATTGGAGTACATTTCAGTTCCCAGCGGTGGAACTTCCATTACTTAGACGCATTTAGATCTTCCACGGCCGCTCAGATCTTTCATGCTATTGAATTGTTTCACCTTGGACCTTGATATTCTACATAAATTAGCATAGGTGTAAGGAATGCATAATCCTTGCCGAGACCAATTCCCCAAAGATAATCTTTCCAGAAAAATCGACTTTGAAAGAAAATCTTCTCTCGGCTGGCCTCTCAGCTCGGTTGGTAGTAGCTCTGCCTTCTGCGCCGTAGGTCATGGGTTCGATCCCCACCGAGAACAAATATTTGTGTGGCAAACACAGATATTTGTTCTCTGTCTGGGTGTTATATTGTATTTTATGTATGTATTTACAAAAAAAATATATTCAAGTATTATATCAGCTATCCATGAGCTTGTATGGTTCTCATCATGACCTTGCCAGTCTCAAAGATATTCAAATCACAGTAAAGTTAATAATTAGTCTTACGAAATTAAATGAATAAAATCGAGCTTCTATAGCATACTTCACATCAAATATGTTAAGAAAATAACAGCGTATGATACAATATGTACTAATCTTTGTAAAATTATACTTAATTGAAATAAAGGCTGATTCACGCAACAGCGCGAGCGGGGCGAGGCGGAACTGTGCCCGTGTTGTCAAATGAATTTGAACTCTATGCGTACAGTCGGCTACACTAGAATGTATGTGATTCCGAACTTGGACATGGTGTGTAGTGTTGCAGCAATACGAAAGACATTTTTAGGTAAAAAGTCTAAAATTATGAAATTAGTCGATATATTATCATCGATTTATAGGTAAAAATCACAATATAAAAATCACAAAGATTTTTATAATGTCCCAAAAGTTAAAGGCCGAGCGGGATTTATACCCGCGACCTTCACCATGGCACGGGTCTTCGCTGACCACTGCGCCATCGGATCCTTATCACACTCGACTCATAACTTTTGGGATATTAAAAAAATATTTGTATTAGTCGATATGTTCACTTATTTTTTTAGCATTTGCCCTTATTGTCACAACCCTCATTACTACGAAACTAATCCATGCTAGTGCAGCCGACTGTACATACAATTCGCTACATTTATTAACTAGCCGGGGCCTGACCGGGATACTGTTTATAAATTCAACTAAGTCTGAATCGTTTCGAATTTCAGCCCAGTGTAGCATGACTGACATGAGTAACATGAGTTTGATATTTCGCTTTTCATAAATACATCATGAGTGCTTTTATCAAATATATTATTCACATGGTTGATTATTTTATTTATTATTTTAATTTTATATAACTCTTTAATGCAAGACTTGAAAATAAATGTACAAAAGGAGGGCTTAATGCTATAAGCATTTTTAACCTTCCAACTGGTTAGAGAATGGGGCTGGCGTGCTAAAAATGCTAAAAATGGAAATAGCTAATTTTCACTACTTACTTTTAATACCTCAGTTTTACCTAACTAATATGTTGCTCAAAATGACTCCAATGATCTCTATTATACGTTTATACGTCTCTCTAGAGACTTTACTGCATTTGACACCACGACAGGATTTATACTTATACAATATCAAGCAATAAGCTCTCAACTATAAAAACCAACCTGTATAATAAAAAAATGCGTTAAAAACATTGCATAATCAGAACGTGCCCTATGATACAGCTCTGTGTTCTCATCAACTTTATATATAATGTACTACTTGTACTACGCGTGTTTGTCCTTACTTGGCTTATAACCGAGCTGGCTGTACGAAGAGTGTATTTGAACAACTCCATGACGACGATGACTGAATTTAAATGCAGAAAAGTTTTATAATAAGTAGATTATTAAAACGAATCAGTATTATGGTTGTTGTCACACTCTAGACTAGAGGCCATTTTAATAGAAAGCAACATAGTTTTTATTCGAAAATAAGAAAATACATTGCTATAAAATCCAATAATGTTATTAAATATTTTAATAAGTTTGTTATCAACAAAATTTCGGGATTCTCCGAAAGTAGATTTCGATATTTCAGCCGAACATGGCCTCGGCTTAAATCCATAACACTCAGAACTTTTGTTTAGTAAATATTAGATGCCCTGGTTTATAGAGACGGTTAAATTGAAAAGGAATTACAAAGCTATAATTATATATATATATATCAAAAATACTTAAAACTACAAAACCACAAACACATAATCTTTATTTCAAACAATGTTACATCACAGTAACTTAGTTTAACGAGTGTAGTACCACTTGGTAGTAGCTGACCCTAATGGAAATATTTTAAACCTACTCCACTCAGTATAGCCTTCGTTGCGCATAGAAGAGTAAATAGCTGTGTTGTAGAATTATAAGTGTATTTGCTTTTCCGCTGCGGGCTCATCCTTAACCTAAGGCCCCTTAGAAACTTCCCACATGCGCTCAACCCTATACGTATGTAATATGTTATCGGAAGAAAACTTTGTGTGTTTTGCTTGATATAGATGATAAAAGTTTACCTTGAAAATATTGCAAGGGCACACATCTTGTGATTGTATTTGATTTATACTGAGATGTTATTTCTATTTTATTTTCTAGACTATTCTACTGTCATAATAATATATTTACCTTATCGAACGCTCGCTTACTACTTGGTATGTCAGAACAATCCAAAACAGTTTTGATTTCGACATATCAGCCGTTTGTTACTGTTTTTCTACGAAACGCAAATATAGGAGTTTATTGTAATAAAAAAAAGTACGTAAATCACTTGTTTGCTATTCCAATAAGTGAATATGCATTTTTTCAAAGGGACGGGCTATTATGATCTAAACGCTTTTCCTCTTATTTCCACAACAAAGCATACAAAAATAAATCAGCCGCTAATTAAATGATGCAATATGAACCATGTATCCAGGGAAGAGGCATGCAGAAGAGGCGACGTGATAATTTAATGTATGTGTCATAAAGCGATACAACACACGATACACGATATACGAGCATTATGACTATAAATTATTTAAAGAACAGCAGGGCTACCACGAGCTCCATATGGTTATGGCTATGGCTGTCAAATTATGTAAACCGTGTCAACACATTCAAACCCAAGAAGAAAATGAATGTGTGGGTCAGCCGATCTATACACAATTTGACAGCCATAGCCATACAATATGGAGCTCGTGGTAGCCCTGCTGGTGGATATCTGGCACAATGCATTAGCGTGGCAATGCCGCCAGCGTCTTGGGGACGCATCCGTCTGATACTGATTTGGGTCAGTTGAGCTATCTCTATATCATTTGTAACGGTGTGCAGATAGCTCAACTGTTTCTTATGTATTTTGTACACTTTGTAAATATTCGTTTATTTTTAAGTTCCTCTGTGTAAAGAAATGTTTAAAGAACTCAAAACATTATGACGTTTAATGTTCTAGACAATACTTTATTTCTTATGATATTTGCTCATAGTGCAGCTCGTAGTAACAGGTTGATCGTAAGTAGTGACTGTCACCTAAAACAAAGTGCTGCATAAACGTGATTCAAGACTATTTATATGTTCTCAAAATTGCCTAGTTCAGTCTTCCCCAAGTCCGATTAAACCAGTCAGAAACACATTTTACCGTTCCATTTTGTGCATCCAGTTCTTTATTTATAGCAAAGCTTTTACAAAATAGCTCAGCTAAACAATGGAAATAGAGGACAAAAGTTCTATGAACGGTATTCAAGGGGTCAGTCACACAATGAATTTATCTGGGTCAGATATTTTATTAGCGATGGAACTTATCTCCTCGGAAGGATGCTGCATGCCCCAGCTCTTTGAAAATGGCATAGCGCATTCTACAATTCAATATCGACTTATACAATCATTTATTTGCTTCCTAGCACACAACATACCAAACATAAATAATTTGACGACCTCTGTGGTGCGGTGGGCGAATGTCCACCTGCGACGCAAGAGTTTGCGGGTTGGATTCCCGCCTTGGAACAAATATTTGTACGATCTGCAGGTATTTGTTCCGGGTGTTCTGGTCGTTTTCTATATAAAATAAAAAATATCTATACATGTGATGTATTGTATTATGTATATCAGTTATCTAGCACTCATAAGACAAGCTCTGCTTAGCTTGGGGCTAGATAATGTTATGTGAATTGTCCAGCATTATTTTTTTTATTTATTAAATGAATGAAAAAACAATTATAAACAAGTTAGTGTGCTTAAATAATTACAATTTTAAAAACTAACTGAATATTAAGTACTATGGATTTATAAGTAAAGTTGTAAGTAAGTAGTATTAGTAATTGAAAATAACTTGATTGACCTAGGACAACACAAGTTCTCCTAGGGTGGCAAAGTGGTCTCAGTGAGAGCTAGTGTACTTGCGTATTCTGTTTGAGTTCTATTATGTTTGAATTATGCCCTGTTTTTATTATTGTTTTGTATTTTACCCACTTGCATTATTTAGTACCTAAATGAAGTACCTCCTAGTATTATGTAACGAGACGTTTTGGTTTTTTGTTCAGTACCACATAAGTTAGTTGAAAAATGGAGTTCGGCAAAGAAAACAAATTCTTAAGAGGCCGGCGGAGGGCGAATTTTCATACAAACGTAATACCAAAATTATTACTAGTTTAGGCAGATTTTCACTATATTATTGTAATGTCTGTATTCGGTATTTAACTAGGTTCCTGAACAGTTTTTATTTTAAATTGCTTACCTCAGATGAAATAAACACCAATCGCATTTTACACATTTTTTTCATTGCAAAATTTGATTGGCATAAATTTCATTTGCGCCAATCAAATTGCGCCGTGTAATAGCTTGTTTAAGCTAAGCCGATTGTTCGGTTTATAGAACTTTATTTATAACTCATACAGACTTCTCAGTCCACTTATAATGAGCTTAGATACTAGGTAGATAAAAGCTAAGGTTGGTAGGTAGTTTGTTAGTAGGTAAGTATATACTATATTAGTAGGTGTAATTCAAAGTAACATTTAGATTAGACTAATAACATAAGTTATGTAGGTATATATGATAGTTCGTTCATAACTTCTTATTTAAATGATCTTCTAGGTATTAATATCTTTGCTATCAATGTAGCATCCACAAAACAATACTCAAGAGCAAGAAGTTTACCTATGCTTACGTAATTATTGGTAACTAAAAATAAATTAAAACTAATCAATGACCCAAAAAAGACCGAAGACACCTAGCCTAGTAATCATATTTAGGTAGGTAGGTAGGTAAGGTGCCTATGTAAATGATGTTTGTAAGAAGGTTCAAAGTGATCCTTGTGATACAACGGAATAAATAGATTTTTGATTTGATTTGTCCCACGAAGGTACTTTCATTAACATTTGGTAGGTAGGAAACTAGGTACCTTGCCTACATAAAATAGTAAGTTTAGTTTATTTATATTTTAAATTCTTGGGTAAGAACAAAAACAGACAAAGCAAATTTATAATATTAAAGTATGGATTCATTTAAATGACATTGAAAGACGAGTTTATACCGGGCGGCGCACGATAAAAAAATAGGTAGATGGCTAATGACTACGTCAGCTGAGCGCATTGGGTAATATTTCTAATGGCGCGCGGTAATCTACTTGTGAATGCCTACATCGATATTGTCAGCGGGCATAGATTAACTGCACAGAGCGGACACAGCGCCTTGCGTTTCAATTGCCTCAGGGAGGACGATTGCATTGAACAAATTTAATAATAAAATTTTAGTGACTAAGTTATGGTATGACTGTATTAAATGTGTGTGTTTGTATGTATGTATGTTTTGATGTAAGAATGTTTGTGTGAGGGGGACATGTTGGGTTGGGAGCGAGGTATATGGATATATTTATGGGTTCTCCTGTTAACAGCAGTCTCTTATGAGTCTGAGTTTCACAGAAGAACCCAGGTGTTGTGTGTAAGATTTGATTGTGAGTGTGATTGTGTAAGTTTAAATACGAGTGCTATGGTATGTGTATTAAGTGAATATATTTGTAATTGTTATATTAAGAAATGTACATAGTAGGTAGGTACCTATCTGTTTATGCTAGGTATTAATGTTTTCACTAACATAAGCTTTTAGTTTTGCTTTAAAAACATGGATGCTAGTGATGTCCTTAATATCACTGGGCAGGCTATTATATAGTTTGGTCCCGTCATAGAGGATATTTCTCTTGCCATAATTCGTTCTAGGTGCAAATTGCTTAAGTTTGTTTGTGTTTCTTAAACTGTGTGTAAAGGTTCTTTTAGTAAAAGTTGTTTGTGAGTGTAAGTGACCGGACATTATTTTTTTAATTAAAGTACATATGTTTTGCGTATAAATCTGATTGAGGCTAAATAAATTAGTTTTTTTGTATATTGTTGGTGTGTGTGTTAGCTTGTCAAAGTGCAATAATGTTTTTATTAATTGATTTTGGGCAATTTGCAGTGGTTTTAGGTTTGTTTTCGCAGCACAACCCCAGATCTCGATTAGATATTCTAAGTTGGATTTGACAAGTGCGTTGTATATCATTACCCGAGTTTTGTATGGAACACAATTTGATATTCTACGTACTGAGCCTGCAAGGGACGTCAACTTTTTTTTTGTTGAATTGATGTGTGGCTTCCATGTCAGTTTTTCATCTAGGAGCAGGCCTAGGTATTTTTCCTGGTGAGATCTAAGCAATGTATCGTTGTTTATAGTTAAGGGTGGATAATAGGGTATTTTTTTGTTTTTTGATGAAAATATCATGAATGATGTTTTTTTCGTATTAATAGTAAGGAGATTACACTGACACCATGTATTATATTTCATTAAGTCCTTTTGTGCTTCACTAACTATTTCAACAAGGTTTTTCCCAAAATAAAAGAGACATGTGTCGTCGGCGTATAGTGTTATCTGCCCCGTTAAATCAATATTGCTGATATTGTTTACATAAATCAAGAAAAGCATTGGGCCTAATATGGAACCCTGTGGGATACCGCATTCGATCTTATGAGGGTCACTTGTGTAATTTCCTATTTTTACGAGTTGAGTTCTATTAGTTAAGTATGATTCCAGTAGTTTGTAGGCTGTGCCGGATATTCCTAAGTCATTTAATTTAGCAAGAAGTAGCGAATGGCTTACAGTATCGAATGCTTTTTTCAAATCGATGAATATTCCAAGTACTAAGTTTTTTTGGTCTATTTCAGTATTGATTTTTGTAACTAAATCTGTTACTGCTGATAGGGTGCTGGATCTTGGACGAAATCCGTATTGACGATCAAAGAGAAAATCTAGTCTAGTTAGGTGTTTATTAATCCGTTGATGTACCACTTTTTCAAAGATCTTAGATATTACTGGTAGTACGGATATAGGCCGATAGTTCCCCGGGTCGGATTTGGAGCCAGATTTGTAAATAGGCGAGATTTTTGCAACCTTTAGGCTATCAGGAAAGACACCAATACTCATACACTTGTTGATACAGTCAGTTAAATTTCTTCCCACAACTTCACTCAGACATTTTATTGTTTTTGTATTGTTAAATAAGGAAAGACCAACATTATTATCTAGTAGTATTTGCATAAGTATTTTCTGAAGATTTTGATAGAATGGGTTTTGATGAATGGTTTTTTTTGTGGTAGACAGCTCAATTATAAAATTAACAAACGAAAAATTTGCGAATTGAATTTCGAATACTAAAACTGTTATGAAATAAATATTGGAAATTATTATGCACGAGTTTGTTCACCTCGTTTATTATCTAAGTTAAGTTCATAAGTTTATTTATTCATAACACGGTTACACGTCAAATACAGTATTGAACTATATGTAACAAAGCATGGCTCATTTGTAAATAAAATATACAAAACAAATAAAAATGTTCTGCATTATGATAATGTTAAGTTTAAGTCAGGTACAAGTTTACTAAATAAAAAAAACAATTAACGTATACATATAATTTCAAGGGAATGAATTCATCAATGTGAGAAAACGACTGATCGATGAGCCACTGTTTCAGCTTGAACTTATAAAAATGGTTAGATACCGAGATCTTAGACGCAACAATTGTTGTATTTCTCCGGGGGCGGCGCGACCTTGAGCTCTTCGAAGTCCAAGATCGAGCGATTAAGGTGAAGTAAATCCAAGAGTAGAAGTGGAAAATTATTGTTGTAGCAAAAACGTGTTCTTTAAACTTTTTGGTAAATTAAAACATTTAAAGAAAGATTTATACCGACTGGTAGTTTTATCACGTGATAGAATCGGATATGAGTAAATCCGTAGAAGAACCAAAGTCACCGACGTAGCTCCGAGAATTACATTATCATGATATATAGCTCGGAGAGCCGACTATCAGAATGCAGATTTTCGAACACAGCGTTGTGTTCCATCTCTGGATGGTTCGCAGCATCGAGCTGAGACGAGGCCTGTTCGTCGCACCCCCCACATGAAGGACCATTCTCTGCACCTTCTTTTTTTAGTTCCTTTTTATTTTTGTTACTGCTGTCCCTTAGTTTTAGAACTAAAATGTTGAATGTATTATGAATATAATAATAAATATAAGTAACTATAATACCTAGTATAGATTTACTTAATTGGTAGCATTATACTAGATAGGTAGCTGAAATAGACAGAACCCCAAGTAGGTAGATAGGTGTAGGTAAGAGGTGGGAGCTGAGACAGTTTGAGAAATTGCTTAAAATTAGCCCTATCACTGTTTGTGATTACTAAAGCCTGCGAACAGATAGACGATGGTGGTGGCGAAAGGTTAAACGCTGTCAAATATCGCTGTCATAATTATTTGAGAACATTTCAGCTGATCGCTATAGCCATCGCCTAGATGTGCGCAGGCCTTTAGTAGTAAGATAGATAACACTTTATTGTACACAAGGATAAATCACTGTAATAGCGTAGTTTAATAAAGTACAATAGGTGGCGTTATCGCTGAAAGTGATTTCTTCCAGGCAACCTTAATTAGGTTTGATGGTAGTTGCATATACACTGGTATGGTATCTTTTGAGAAATACCTGTAAGTTAGGGGGGTATGCTTCCACTGAAGGTTCTGGAATATTTATATGAACTTCTTTTCGACGGGTAAATAGTTCTTTCGAAACCAGTGTGTGTGTTGTTTTATTATTTTTTATTGATTTTATAATGTTTAAAACTCCTTAAGAAATCATAAAGATTTTTATTATGTCCCAAATGTTAAGAACAAAGCGGGGTTTGAACCAGCGACCTTCTCCTTTGGTACGGGGCTGCACCATCTGAACCCAATCACACTCAACGAATAACTCTTACGGACTGTTATTATATTTCATTATGTTTGGACGAACCTCTGATTACCCCTTTAGGCACCAAAATTTCTACCGACCTGATTTTTAAAGAGCCAAGAGCCTATGAATTTTTAAGTCAAGAGTAAACAAGTGGATTATAGCTAAGCGTGTTCCACCTTAGGCTACATTTTCACTTTCCATCAGGTGCGATGACAGTCAATTTTTTAGCTATTAAAAATAAAAAATAATCAAAAATATGAGTCACTATATTACTGATCTTCTTTTCTTTTGCAGCCTTGCTGCATATTCTTCTTTGACAAGCGTGAAGGAGACAGACTGTTCAAGCCGAAGCGGAAGGATGAATTTTTCGCCAAGATGAGGGAAAGCATCAAGAATTTAGAGTCAGAAGACTTTAAACATACTATAAAGCTTTTCCACAGATTGGAAGAAGGCCCTAATACGATGGCATTTGCAACGGAGATGGTACTGACGAGCCTTCACCACATATTCGCCTTCTACGTAAGTATACAAAATCTAATTTATTCCACTTTATCTAATTTGTCTAACAAGGCACGACTTGCTGTACATAAAGGAGTGTTAGTGCCGACATTGATGTATGGTAGTGAAAGTTGGGTATGGCAGAAAAAACATCAGAGCAGAGTGAATGCAGTAGAAATGAGAGCGTTACGTAGTATGTGTGGTGTAAAGTTGAGTGATAGAGTGAAAAACAGTGTGATAAGAGAGGAATGCGGTGTGAAAGAAGACGTAGTGATGAGAGGAGAGAAAGGTATGCTAAGATGGTTTGGACATGTAGAGAGAATGGATGAAAGGAGACTAACAAAACAATTGCATCAGGCGAGCGTGAATGGAACTGCTGGAAGGGGAAGACCTAGGCGCATGTATCTCGATCAGATCGCAGACGTTTTAGAGAAAGGCCAGGTTAGGAGTACCCTAAACCGACGAGCATGTATGAAGAATGTTATGAGAGTGAACGAAGCGAAAGAGGTGTGTCAGGATCGTAGCAAGTGGAAATCCGTGATCTCTGCCTACCCCCATGGGAATAAGGCGTGATTTTATGTATGTATGTATGTAATTTATTCCACAGAAACATTGCCTTAAGTTTTCTATCATGTAAGTAACCTTAGATTAAAGCTTCGATGTCCCTCATTTTTAGATTGGACAGGTGGTGAGAAGACGCTAGTTTTGCATAATAGTTAAAGAACGTGCATAATTTATTTTTTTATCTGTATGCCTCAATTTGATGGACGCAGCGCAGTGCATCGTAGGGCACGTTCCTGAAGTGCGTGATCTACGAAGTAATGCTTTGATAAAGGCAATGGTTACCACTTAACATCAGGTGGGTCAATTGCTCGTTCCATCAGCTAGTTGAATATAAAAAAAAGAATGCCTCTTGAATTTTTTTTAATTCGGATTTTGGATATTCTAAGATTTAAAGATATTACAAAATTACCACGCGAGTTCAATTACACCCACTCTCCTCAGACTCAATAAATTAAAACGAGAAAGTTTCCTCATCGAGCGACGCGCGAACAAGTTTTATGAAAACGGGCTATATATATTACACCAACAATGTTTGATAGATTCTTCTCGTAGAGAATGCTGTTTTATTTTAGCTTCCGTGTTTTATATAGGTAACAAGGTTTTAATGGAAAAAAGAGCCTCTTTGAAGCACACTTAAAATCCTTTCACCACACTTGATTCGAAAGAACCAGTGACACGATAAGAAGAAGAAAAATAAGAATGGAAAAACAGTGTACAACAAACTTTTGTTGTACTCGCGTGGCGAGTTCAATTACACCCACTCTCCTCAGACTCAATAAATTAAAACGAGAAAGTTTCCTCATCGAGCGACGCGCGAACAAGTTTTATGAAAACGGGCTATATATATTACACCAACAATGTTTGATAGATTCTTCTCGTAGAGAATGCTGTTTTATTTTAGCTTCCGTGTTTTATATAGGTAACAAGGTTTTAATGGAAAAAAGAGCCTCTTTGAAGCACACTTAAAATCCTTTCACCACACTTGATTCGAAAGAACCAGTGACACGATAAGAAGAAGAAAAATAAGAATGGAAAAACAGTGTACAACAAACTTTTGTTGTACCAAAGGAATATCCCATGACATCCTTTTTTAGAGATTATTTTTAAAAAACAATCTATTAACTAATTTTCATTGAATATCATTTAATTCTTTTCACTCCTCTTAAAACTAACCCGTTTTCTAGCTTGATCGCTTTTGGCTCGGCGTCCTTAATTTCAACTAGTCAGTCAGTACCAGAGAAGAGAGTAGGAAATAGAGTTTGTATGCAAATGTTATGAATATACTAGTGGCCGCCCGCGGCTTCGCTCGCCCGTTCCCGTTACCTTTTCGGGATAAAAAGTATTTTATGTCCTTTTCCTGGTTCTAAGCTACCTCCCAACCAATTTTCAGCCAAATCGGTTGAGCCGTTCTTGAGTTATAAGTGGAGTAACTAACTCGACTTTCTTTTATATATATAAATATAGATAAAGATATAGAAGATGACAGCAGAATATGAAGCTTAAAAGCTCGAGGGCTATTGACTAAAGCCTTGCACATATCTAGGTCGGCGATTAGTGTCGCTGCTAAATATCACACGCCAAAGTTCGCGGCAGTGTATGCGAATGTAGCAAACCAGAAAGCAAAAGCGTTTTTGCTTTTCTGTAAGCAAAACCATACGCTAAAACCGATTGCCTTCGCCATTGTCATCGCAGATCGTCTAGATGGATGCCAAGGCTTAACTTGCTTAGTCTTGACTAAGCAAATGTTATGATTTGTGATATTCAAAACGAAAGGTTTCGTATTATGCACACAGGTGTAGGCAACACAAAGCATTTTGGTAGGTTTGTAAGTTCTAGATATGGTAGCACCATTCGTTTAGAGTATTTTTTACATTCAATTGAGTATGCATACAGATAAACACTACGTATCATAATAATATAAACTCTTTGATTATTTAATCATTGTGTAATTGGTCCACTAAATATGTGTTAGTCGATAAATGTAAATATGTAATTGTAAGATTCTAAGTTGATGAACGGAACAGTGTGCCGGTGGCGCCAATCACGGATACTGGTAAAAAACGGAACTATCGAGACTTTGGTGGTAGAAAAAGTGATTGGTGACGGCGGCCATTATTCCATTCGCTCGTATCGTACGGTGAGGTTGAAAGCACTAAGAATTAAAGAAATATACACTGATTTATTGAACTTAAGTATTTTATTCATCAAACAAGTTAAGCCTTGGCATCCATCCATCCATTAAGTATTTATTATTTTCAATGTCGCTTGACTTGTCAAGCGACATTGAAAATAATAAATACCTAAAGTTCAAATTATTCAAACTCTGGTGTATCAAAAACAATTTACCACGGACAAAGGTAACCTAGTAGAAGTGCTCGCTTTAGAGGTATAATGCAGCTCTTTTAGCTCAGCACATCGCATCGCGTCCGTTTGACTGACTAACGATTTTACAAACAAAGGCTGACAAGCTTCTCGCTTTCACGGATACCTTATAAATAGTAGCCAATTGAAACTTTGCAATTTAGATTTAAAAAGAGCGAGTTTTTTTATATTGTAACATAGCCCTCTAATTATACGGCACGGCATAACATCTGTAGGTATGCCTCAAGTTGATCGACGCAGGGCAGTGCATCGTAGGGCACGTACCTGACGTGCGTGACCTACGAGGCAATGCTATGTTATAGGCGATGGTTACCACTTAAAATCAGGTGGACCATATGCTTGTTCCATCAGATAGTTGTATTTATTAAAAAAAAAAACCCTATCTCCAGTATATAGGTACCGGGTGTCCCACGGGTATGCCACATGGAGTGAAAGTACCTTTAATATTGTAGATAGAAAATTTTGTACTGAAGAAGACATTATTTGACATTATTTTTCTCGTGTAAAGGCCTGCACATACCTAGGTCGCTGGCGATAGCGATCAGTGAAACGCTGTCAAATTTGACAGCGTTTCACCGATCGCCGATGCCAGCGACCCAGGTGCGCAGGCCTTTACGGGTTCGATTCCCATGTAATTATTTAAATATCTATGAACGCAGCGCAGTTTAAATGTTTTTTTAAATTCAAATAATGTTTCAGTAAAATGTTCCATCTACAATATTAAAGGTACTTTCTCTCCATGCGGCATCCCCGTGGAACGCCCTGTACAATTTAGAAGAACTCGAATTACTTACAACGAAAATGTTTTTCTTCGTTACGAGGCCAGACAAGAGGGAATGTTGTTTAAGTTTAGAACAGACTGGCATGCTTGACGGCAAACTTGAACTTGAGAACTCGGTGGACTAGATTTCCGCTAGAAACAACAGTTGTTTTTTGATTTTGTACTGGATGCTGTTTCTCAGCTTAATCGTTCAGGCCCGTATTCAGAAACAGTACCTGAGTCGAGCCACAAGCACTTTGATGACGCTTTTCAATGGACAACTGTAAAAAAATCTATGCTTGAAGCTCGACTCAGACTCAGCACTGTTTTTGAATACGGGCATCAAAGTTCTCATTTAATTTCCTCAGACCTGGCGGTAGTAGCAATGCTACAAGCTCTGTCTTTGGCTCTGGTTTTGAGTCTGTATGAGTGTTGATTAAATAAATCCTACATCGAAACGTCACACACACAGTAATATAATACACTGGTGAGCATTCACACAGACTCAAAACCAGATCCAGAGACAGAGCCAGACAGAACTTAATTGACGGGACAGCCCTACCAGTAGGGCTAAAAGCTGTCCCGTCAATTAGGTCATGACAAAAATGTTGCTTTAATACTTGTTGTATGGTATAAAAGTGGTTTTAACTCTATTGTAAGTAGGTATAATTTTAATTGGCTTCGATAACAAGGTTTTGATAACCATTGTATAAAAAACAGAACAGAGGATGATCAATTGATCATGGTGCAGAAAAATATGCAATAAAATAATCCCAGCATCAGATATAATGAGATTGTCTATAATATATTTTTTTTGTCGTTTGATGCCGCTCTGGCACTATAATTTTTAAGTTATTTGCTAACATGGCTTATTTTGTATAGGAATCGATGTTCGATCAGGAGCCCATCATTGCGTACCCACCATCGCTTTACTACAGAGAAGGTGCAAAGAAGAAGAAGTACAAGAAGCCACGACTTCCCGAGTTTGCCACAGAATATTACTTCGTGGAGGCCGAACTGGCATACGGATTTATTCAGGTATGTATTTAGTTTAGATAAAGTATTTTTCATTACTCATACTCTGAAAGTAGGTCTGAAGTTACCTGAGGGGCCTAATTGAAAGTAAAACTTTCAGCCCTAGGGAGAATCGCTTTCTACTGACAGCTGTCAAATTATAAAAAAAACAAGTTCTATTTTATTCAACCATGTTCCAACTTTCTAAAGTCTTTCTAACTGCAAGGAGGTCGTTGAACCAAATTCCAACTTTTTATTCAGCAAGTAGGTTGGAAACCCATTACAACGGTAAGAAGTTTAAAAAGTCTAATTAGAGCGCAATGTAAAATTTAAATTTAAATAACATAAAGATAGTATTAAATAAATAATATATCTTCTAAATTACTTGATTAATATATAGCTTCAACTATTTATTTAAAATAACATAGATTTGAACATCAATTTACCATGTTTTATATTACGAGAATGAAAATAATGACTGAATAATGCTGTCAAACCGAAGCCGAAGGCCCGCCAGAGAAAAAGAAAAAAAAAACCGGGATGGCGGCAATTCAATCTTCATTTTCACAATTTTTTTTTTCATGTTTTTATTTTTACTTTCCTTGTATTCGTAATGAAAAGCACAGTGTTTACCTCGGGTGAAAGTCTTTTAAGTCCCTCAAGCTCCATTGGCGCCCTCGCTACGCTCTGGCGCCAAACCCGTCTCGGGACTCAAAAAACTTGACTTTCAACACTCGGGTAACAATGTACTATATTCAACCAAAAGTTATACAGGGTGGTTTTTTAAGAAGGGCGATGATGACCAAGTCCGAAACCATAAGGCAGGGTTCCCACTACGCCGGACCGGCAGATCTGCCGCGCCGGTAAATCTGCCGGAAAGGCTAGTGGCTGTACAATTTATATGAAGCTATTCACATTATCCCGGGTCCGGCATTTTTGCCGAGCCCGGCATTTTCACCTAGCGTTTTGTCACTACAAAATGCCGGCAAAATCACCAGACCGGAGTAATGTGAACCAGTTCCGGTCCGTGTTCCCCGCCCCGCCCGTGCTCCCCGCACTTCATTCGGCTCGCATTTTCTGAGTAAAGTAAACGTGTAGCATCCAGCACGACTTTGATCCGTCACTTCTAAGTTCACCGATCAATGTTTCAAATGTCCCAAGTGAAAATCTTTCCCGTAAAATAGGATGTACCCAATACTTTCTTGTTTTATTTTGCCTTCTGTACTACCACCACCACAACACAACAATTTCGTCGTCCATTGTGGGCACAGGTCCAAATTCAACTGAGGTGCTTGTCCGATTTTCTTGTGGGATCCGGTGTAATGTGAACACTCCGTCCGGTGTCCGGTTTCCGGCAGATCTGCCGGTCCGGCATAGTGGGAACCCGGCCTAAGAGTCCGTTCACACAGACCGGCTTGGAGAGCATCGGCGCACATTTTTCTTTTCACACAGATCGGATCGTATACGCTTGGAGTTGGTCAGAGCGGAGCCGCCAACTATTTCACATATACCGGCTGGAAGCGATCTGAAAGCGGATGCTCTTGCAGCCGACGAAAAAAATACGCAATCGGAGCCGGTCAGCTCCTCTTATTATTTCACACCAAGCGCGTCCAAGCATTCTTAATGACAAAAGCAGTGCAGATGCAAAAATAAACCTTACTAAAATATTAATAACTAAAATATTAGTAAATATTTTAATAAACTCTGTTTTCAACGTGATAAGAATCTGCTCTCCTCAGGGAAACGCTGTCAAAAATCGTCATCATATTTGACAGCGTTTCACTGATCGCCACCGCAGAACGCTTGGATGTTCGTAAGGCTTTAGGTTTCTACTTTCTTCTTATGATAAAACAATGCCAAGATCCTAGCATTTATTTTTTCACCTAAGTGTCGTTATAAAAAGTTTAAGTGGTTTCTTTTCTTCATCTCTGAAATTAGACTTTAAAATACTAAAAACGTGCGCATTTCAGAAAAACGGGTAAAGCTAAATAACTTGATGATACATCCCTATCTCGTCTTACTAAAGACATGATAGAATTTTGATGTTTGTTTGACGCTTAATCAACCCCGTTAAAATAAATATAACCTATTTTTCAACATGTGTATTTCATGCAATAAGTACTTTGACTTTGAACTCAAAAATATGAGTAAATATAGGAATAACCTGGTTTAAAAATACCGAAAAATCTAGAAATGGTGGCAGTTTGAGTGTAATTTCGAATATATAACTTATCCGTAGTCCATGACTCAAAGAATATGTAACTCAAAGAATTCTTATACCCGGGTTCTATCTCGGTATGCTTCAAGTTGATGGACGTAGGGCAGTGTATCGTAGGGCACGTTCCTGAAGTGCGTGAACTAAGAGGCGGTGCTTTGTTATGCGCGATTGTTACAATGAAAGGTTGCCTGGGAGAGATCGCCCAAAGCGATAAATTCGCCCAATGTTTTCCTAAAAATCTTCATAAATCCAGTACTATGATTCTGTGTGGTGAACAATAAAGAGCTATCTATGTCTATTTAACATCAGGCGGGCCATATGCTTGTTCCATAAACTAGTTAAAAACAAATATCCAGTGAATGAAACCACAAGCAGCTTTAAGTCAGTAAATACGGAACTGTAAGCCTACCACAAGCTCTGTCTGACTCTGGTTTTGAGTCTGTGTGAGTGTTAAATAAATGCTACGTCGAAACTTCACACACAGTACAATACACGTGAGCACTCACACAGACTCAAAACTAGAGCCAGAGACAGAGCATGTGGTAGACCTGTCAATTAGGAAAATGTTACTACTTGTAATTATATTGTAAGTGAAATATGGTATAAAAAAAAGAATCAGAGACAGAGCCAGACAGACATTGTGGTAGGCCTACTGGCTGAAATTTGAAAACTTTGTTTCTGGGTGTCCATTTAATAAGAGCTGACGGTGTACATTCAAACTTTGTGCATAGCTCAAACTTTGTGCATAGTTCAAACTTTGTGCATAGTTCAAAAGCAATTTGCTCCGTACTTAGGATATCAAAGTGAATCCTTTTAGCTCGCTGCTGAGTCCACTTCTGCTCTTTCATAACTGTTTTTGTATACAATAAGCAGCAGTCTGGACCCATTAGTGCTCTTATCAGATATAGAAAGAAAGAAAATCTTCTATTTATACAAACTGTATACGACAAGAAATAAATAAAAAAAATATATAAATTGTAGACAATCCACACAACACTATCTAGCCCTAAACTAAGCAGAGCTTGTACTTTGGGAACCAGATAGCTGATAAAATACTTATATACATTTTTTTTGTAATTATATAGCTAGAATACAATATAACACCCAGACAGAGGACAAACATCAGTGTTCACCACACAAATATTTTTTCTTGGTGGGGATCGAACCCACGACCTACGGCTCAGAAGGCAGAGCTACTGAGCTGAAAGGCCAGTAAAATAAAAAAAATAATCAGTAAAAAAAGTAAAAATTACAACGTTACTAACACAATACACAGAGTTCTGGTGGTAGGTATGCAAGATAATTGAAAAAACATTGGCGCCTTCAAACATTACTTAAGCTGATAACTTAGCTTTAGCATAAATACAACGTGTAACAAAATACCCCGTAAAAAATTATTAATTATCAAAGTCAGGGGAATCAGATTATTTAACAGAAAGGCCTAAGCACCTTTTTTACCTAATAATTTTCTACTTTACAAGTTTTTCTGTATTCATAAATGTGAACACAAATTTACAATAATAATATTTTAATGGACTCTGTATAAGGCTCAATTTAATCTCCTTTCGGCTATACGGGTAGTTTTGTAACACTCTATAAAACCTTAATCCCCGTTGTTCGGTCAGTAGCACTGATCAAAAGACGAACAAACGGCCTGTCCAAGGAAATCTATGAGTGGTTTTAGAATATTATCTGGTTCTTTTCATAATATTCCAGATTTTGTTTTACTTTATTTTTATTATACAACAAAGATTTCTGTCTTGTGAAAGTTTAGTCCCATTTCAATCATGCCGTAAGACCTATTAGTTTTTCTTATAGGTAGAATGTTCTAGTTTTGTGAAGGTGCAGACTGTATTATTTGTTTGATACCAAGAATTCTGCGCACCGTGCTCTTTGAAGAGTTCTATGAATCTGCTAAAGGCCAATTCCATGAATACAGCAAGGCAATATGCGAACAGATTTCGCAGTAGACCTCTAAAAATAGGTCTAGCTAGAATACGATGACCATGACATGGCTCAAAAAGAAATACCTGAAAGTAAAATAGGTCAAAACATGTTCCTAGTTAAACGTTTTTATTTACAGTAAAAGCACAAAACATTGACTTTGAATTTAACTTATAATTTGAAATAGCCTGAATTACTTTGTTATTAGATGATGGTTACCACTTATTATTAGATGGTAAATGTTCGCATCAGAAAGCATTATATTGTTTTTATAATAGTAATAATTAATTTATATTGTGGACAATCTAGACAGCACTATCTAGCCTCAAATTAAGCAGAGCTTGTACTATTAAAACCAGATAGCTATAAAGTACTTAATTTTGTTATTGTAAATACATAGAATAAATACTTAGAATAAAATATACTTAACACATAGTTTTATCGTCAACCGGATTTATACCCAAGCAGCCTTTTAAATCTTTGGAGTCCTTGGAGCTACCTAAAAATAACGTCAATCCGTAGATGGAGCCACGGCCGCGTTAGTGCCGAACAGTCCCTAAGAGTTATACGCCGAGTGTGATTAGGATCCGATGGCGAAGGGGTCAGCGCAGCCCTGTACCAAGGGGAGGGTCACAGACTCAAATTCCGCTTGGTTTTTAACTTTTGGGACATTATAAAAATACCTAAATACTTATATACTTTTTAAAAAGCTGTTATTTTGAACACCTGTAGAATCGTGGAAAAAAACTCTTCAAACGGAACTTCCTAGTAAGCTCTTCTCACTCTTTGGTACAATTGGCCTAGACCCGTGTGCTTCAATATTTCAAACAAATCAAATCATAATTATGCCGCACAACAATATTAGTACACTAAAATTGGCCGTCACTCAGCATATTATGCTACAATAGCGAGCGCCACTATAACGCTGGTTTTTCGTGACACCGTAGAGTGCGACACAGCGCAGCAACTGCGACTCACCGTCGTTATAGAAATTTAATTTATCTTCTTCTTCTTAATATAAAAAAACTCAGACTGACTGTAAGCGTAAGCTTTAGCAGCATTAAACTTGGAGGACCTTTTATAGCATAGGGGTGCACTAAGAAAGGAAATTGGAAAATTATTTCCCTAAAGGCCAGCGCACACCTAGGCCGCTGGCGTCGGCGATCAGTGAAACGTTGTCAAATTTGACAGCGTTTCACAGGCCTACGCCTGTTTGTTTAGGCCTGTTTTAAGCGGAGAAAAAGAGGAAAACCTTTTAAAAGAAAAATCAACACACAGTCTCAGCTCACAAACACTTCTTTTAGAAACATGAAAATCGGTGGGGAGGTAGCATAGTACCAGGAGACGGACATATGACTTTTTACCGGGGCGTAACGGCAACGGGGCCACAGCGAAGCCGCGGGCGGTCGCTAGTTGATATTTATTATTCTATTTTCAGGTTCTTTTAAAATAAACTGAGTAAAGTCTAAACCTATAATAATAATGATAATGTGATGTTTTATTTAAACAGATCATGGAGGCCCTGAGGTGCCTGCATTACGATAAGGCGATGGTGCACACGAATATTTGCCCACAAAACATCATTATAACGGAAAGAGGCGTCTGGAAACTGTTTGGTTTAGAGTTTCTAAGTGAGTTTCATTCAAAGTCCTATGTAGATTAAATATTGTGCAAACATTCATTTACACACACAATACACCTTTTTGTGGACCTTTTTGTATTGAATTTATTTTTATAAACGTAGTAGACCATGATCAAAGAATGTTTGCCCTAGGAAAACAGTGATTTAATATTTTACCGTTAGTACTTGGATAAGATGCTGATTGAGCTGGAGTTAACCTAATTTAAAAAGTAAGAAATAAGTTTTTTTAATAGCTGAATGTATATTATTCAGCTTTATTTTGCAGAGCACTTACTTGATTGTTCACATAATTATTATGAAACTTAAATTAATTAATAACTAATAAATAATTGCGTTTAGTGGTCAGATAAATTACATAGTAACCTCATATCTATCGTGCAATTTAAAAATTTAACGATCTTTTACTGAAAAACATGGTAACCAAAAAGGTCACCTATCAAAAGTTTTATTTAAATTTAAACTGGATTACAAAATTAATTGGTGTTTATTGAAAAAAAAAAAACAAATGAACACTTCAACGCGACAAATATTGTGTTGTTCGTTGTTTGTCGTAAAGGCTCGAATACACCTAGTTCGCTGGCGGTAGCGATCAGTGAAACGCTGTCAAATATCGCTGTCAGATTTGAGATTTGACAGCGATATTTGACAGCGTTTCATTGATCAGTACCGCCAGCGAACTAGGTGTGCGCAGGCCTTAATTGTATTTGACAAAATGATTTCAAGTAGTAGTAATACTTACAACGCGGTCACATTAACTAGACGCTTGGCCATGTGACGTTATTTTGGCGCTTATGCACGGTGTGCAAAAAAAACCTGCGTGATAATTTTCACGAGATTCCTCCCTTCACTATGTATAATTTTCCCCATGTTATTCTGGTTTGAACACAGTTCAACAGTTAATATTCAACAATTAGCATTCCAGCGATGCGTCGAGTTAATGTGACCGCGTTGTAGCTCCCTAGTTTGTTGGTTATGACCGTTATTGTGATCAGTGAACTATTTACTTCATTTATAGTTTATTATTCCTATTCGAGAATATTTTGTAAGAATATTTCATGGGTTTCTATTGAAAAGTGACGGTTTTTAAATAAGAGCTATTGTCTCCTTTCAACCCTTTTCAACCACAATGAATCGTATATTTATTTGGAAATAATACAACCCAAGAAGTATTACTAATTCAATAAAAGTTTTCTTCGTTTCTTTTATCAGGCAAACAAAAATATAGGATAAATAGACTTTACCTACTGCCGAAGAGGTTTCGTAAAATTGGCTATATTTTACTGAAACCCTTATATAATATTATGTATGACAAAAGTACTTTACGTGAAAATTTTAATTTCAAAGTTGCCACAACAACAAAAAACACGAAATTTCAAAAATAATTCATTATTTTAGATCGTCAACTTCAATGGCGTGCTAAACCATACGTTATAATATACGATTGGTCGTATGTTGTACTTTGAGTACCAAGTACCTACAGAATATACAATTTAATGTAACCAAACGTTATTATTACTTTCAGTATTTTTTAATGAATCAAAATGTATCATTGACAGAAGCGATATCAACTGATGATCCCGGTCTCCTAATGTCGGTCAGTGAGTTCGAAAAGCGTGAAGAAAATGCTGAAGAAGATGCCGCCGGGAAAGTAACCGCTCCGACTGCTACCGTCTCCCGTCCTTCTAACCCGGGAAGTGGTCTCAGCCAACCCAGCACTTCCCAAGCCAGCACTTCTCAACCCAGCACTTCCCAAGCAAGCACTTCTCAACCCAGCACTTCCCAAGCCAGCACTTCCCAAGCCAGAACTTCGCAACCCAGCACTTCCCAACCAAGCACTTCCCAACCCAGCACTTCTCAACCCGGCACTTACCGGTCCAACATGTCCGTCAATTCAGGTAAGTCGTTATGTTTACAAGTGTATAGTATAATATTTACAAGGATAAATAGATAGATAGACAACACTTTATTGTACACCGCAAAATAGGACACATTTAACGAAAATACTACAGCTATAGCGAAGTACATTGGGCAGTTTTATCGCTATGGGACAGATCTCTTCCAGACAATATTTTAAGGATATCGTCTCATTAAAGTCTAGTTTTAGTCACTGTATTCAGAAATAGTGCTTAAGTCTGAGTCGAGCCTCAAGCACTCTCAAGCATAGATTTTTTGACAGTTCTCCTCCATTGAAAAATAACATAATCTATGCTTGAGGCTCGGCTGAGGCTCAAACACTGTTCTGAATACGGGCCTTAGAGAGTGCAACTGCCAAAATAAACATACTTCCTTTCTGGAAGACTTTCCATGTCTATATATTCGTTATTAACTTATAGGTATGCATATATAATTAGTTTGTTGCGAGACGAAGGATCAAGTTTGTTCCCACTTCTTGTTCGCAGAGATGGACCCACTTTCATGCGATAATCCTGATTTTATGATGTCGCATGATCCATTCAACGCGAACTTTAACTGCGCTTCTCAGTCCAACCTGGACTATTCTGGTAAGTTTTTGCACTTAAATATAAATAGGCATCAAAACAAATATAGACATATTTCGTCATCAGCAATAAATCTACTGCAGCACATTAAACGTGGCTCTCTAACATTTGGGGGTTGGCACCTCCACCACGCTTGGCAGGCTGATCGGAGACTGCAAATATGTTATTATGTACTAAAGAGCAGGGGATAGGTTAGGTAGAATAAGAGAAGTGAAAAATACGTTATGAATAAAAAATATTTAGTTATTGTCAACGTTTTCATTATTATTGTCAGTTTATCTAGTCTTTTTTTAAGGGGTTAATTCTTTAATCTACAGATAAATGTATCCGCCAGATAAAAATATAACCAGTACTTGTTTTAGACAAGCTTTTTATTTTATCACGTTTTTAGGGTTCCGTAGCCAAATGGCAAAAACGGAACCCTTATAGATTCGTCATGTCTGTCTGTCTGTCTGTCTGTCTGTCTGTCTGTCCGGCCGTGTCACAGCCATTTTTCTCCAAAACCATAAGAGCTAGACTGATGAAACTTGGTGAGTAGATGTATTCTGTGAACCGCATTAAGGTTTTTACACAAAAATAGAAAAAAAACCATAAATTTTGGAGGTCCCCATACTTGAAACTGAAACTCAAAATTTTTTTTTTCATTGAACCCATACATGTGGGGTATCTATGGATAGGTCTTCAAAAACTATGTTGAAGTTTCTAACATCGTTTTTTTCTAAAACTAAAAATTTTGGGGGTCCCCATACTTGAAACTGAAACTCAAAATTTTTTTTTTCATCGAACCCATACGTGTGGGGTATCTATGGATAGGTCTTCAAAAACTATGTTGAGGTTTCTAATATCGTTTTTTTCTAAACTGAATAGTTTGCGCGAGAGACACTTCCAAAGTGGAAAAAAGTTGGTCCCCCCCCCTCTAACTTCTAAAATAAGAGAATGATAAAACTAAAAAAAATATATGTTGTACATTACTATGCAAACTTCCAACGATATTTGGTTTGAACGAGATCTAGTCAGTAGTTTTTTTTTTATACGTCATAAATCGTAAACCACAATTTACCTTTCGACGAACTACAAAAACCATATACAGGGTGTCCCATAAGTCAACGTCCAGCCGATAACGGGTGATGCGCCAAGTCATGACAGTTATCAGAAAAATATAAAAAAAATATTTGTTATGTAACTTTTGAGTTATGAGTATTTAAAAAAAACAGGAAAAACTGACACCCTGTGATGATCTTTTAAGTCCTGTGACTACAAATATTAACTTTTCATGAAACTTTTTTCTGAAACGTAAGCACGAATAACCCTTCTGTAAATTATAATCAAAATTAAGCCATAACTGCCTCAGTTTTCAATAAAATCGTAGAGTTTTGGCCAACATTTCATTTCAGATAATTACATCACCCAACTTTAACCGTCTGTACCGCAAAAAAAATGTATTACACTATCATGGCAAGTAACTTTAAAAATTGACGCATTTATCCAGGATTCCAAAATGGTATAATACTTGCTAGAGTACTTCTTAGTTTTGGAAATAAAAAATGATTTTTCAACTAAACCGGATTTCCAATCAATTTTATTTCATGAGATAAAATATTTGTACCCTTTAAATTAAGGACTTAAAATACCTACGCTGCGTTTTTAAGTCGCTCACAATTTACAGTTACAAGTAAATACCATTTCGACAATGCAAGTAAACAGATAGAGCCACCATCTTGTAATTTGTTAGTTTTAGGTGAAAGTTTGAAATAAAATTCAATCATAGGATTTCTTCAATCGTGATTTTAATTTAACTACATCAAGGATTTACAGCAAATGTTCAAACTGACTGTGGAAATGTAGAGCAGCAATGCAAGCTCTACATTTCCTTAAAAAAATCAGCTGTCTGTAAAGTCAGTTAACTGACGACAGTTGAACGTGACAACGTCATACAGCTGTCCACGCGGACGCATCGGTCACTCAAGTAGGAGAGAGACCGATGTCGAACGCTGCCGAACGCGGAGGCCGATTGTGCCTCTTTGTCGCTCGTTCCGCGCTCTCACTTGCACTTCAAGTATTAAATGGAACTGGCCTCAGAGCTAGGTAACGCCGCATGAGTCATGTTTTTTCGTACATGCAGCCGGCTCCATCGAATTATAAGACGTTGTCACGTCAATAACCATGTAATAAGACCGGCGACGGGCGTAGGCAAACTTTAGATTAAAATCACGATTGAAGTAATCCTATGATTGAATTTTATTTCAAACTTTCACCTAAAACTAACAAATTACTTGAACACCCATGGTTATTCGACAAGATGGTGGCTCTATCTGTTTACTTGCATTGTCAAAATGGTATTTACTTGTACCTGTAAATTGTGAGCAACTTAAAAACGCAGCGTAGGCATTTTAAGTCCATAATTTAAAGGGTACAAACATTTTATCTCATGAAATAAAATTGATTGGAAATCCGGTTTAGTTAAAAAAACATTTTTTATTTCCAAAACTAAGAAGTACTCTAGCAAGTATTATACCATTTTAGAATCCTGGATAAATGCGCCAATTTTTAAAGTTATTTGCCATGATAGTGTAGTACGTTTTTTTTGCGGTACAGACGGTTAAAGTTGAGTGATGTAATTATCTGAAATGAAATGTTGGCCAAAACTCCACGATTTCATTGAAAACTGAGGCAGTTATGGCTTAATTTTGAATTGTAATTTACAGAAGGGTTATTCATGCTTACGTTGCAGAAAAAAGTTTCATGAAAAGTTAATATTTGTAGTCACAGGACTTAAAAGATCATCACAGGGTGTCAGCTTTTCCTGTTTTTTTAAAATACTCATAACTCGAAAGTTATATGACAAATATTTTTTTTTATATTTTTTTGATAGCTGTCATGACTTGGCCTATCGTCCGTTTTCGGCTGGACGTTGACTTATGGGACACCCTGTATATTTTGACAAAACCATATATTATGTTATTTGCTGCTACGGAACCCTTCATGGGCGAGTCCGACTCGCACTTGGCTGCTTTTTTTATTCAACGAATAGCGATAATCCGTAGATTATAAAATTAGTCCTTCAATTTCTAAACTTATATAAAATTATCACTCGGGCGTTTTAACCCACGTCAAACAAACTTTTGTTTATCAAGGATCCTTTTATCACTCGTATAATGTTTTAAACATGTTTATGACAAGATCTTTTTTCAGCCCCTGAAGTTCAGGCGACCGGGCAAATAAACATGCTCTCAGACATGTTCTCTTTCGGGATGATCATTGCCGCTTTATTCAACAACGGCAAATCTCTTTTCAAAGCCAAAAACGACCCTGAGCTGTACTTGAGGCAGCTGGAAACGGTAAGTTTTATGTATAAACTATTATGATTAGGCTATTACTACAAAGTAGACGAACAAGATAAAATAAATAAAATAAAAATAAATAAATATTATAGACAATTCACACAACACTATCTAGCCCCAAACTAAGCAAAGCTTGTACAATGGGAACCAGATAGCTGATTATATCAGCTAACTTTTATACTTTTTTTTGTAAATACAATATAACACCCAGACAGAGAACAAACATCTGCGTTCACCACACAAATATTTGTTCTCGGTAGGGATCGAACCCACGACCTACGGCTCAGAAGGCAGAGCTACTACCAACTGAGCCAGATTACGGCCTTTTTGATGGAAAACTGTTACAGTAAACAATGCCTGCAGCACCAGAAAGAACAAATTTTAACCTGACCTCACTTTGAATTACTAGCACTGTAAGAATGCATTACTTAAACTGATTGAAAGAATATAAGACTTATGTATCAATATTTCTTTGTAATTCGTTTGGAAGGATGCAGCTGAATATTTTTTGTAACATTTGATGATGATATCAAAAACACAATGTTTGATTTAAGCTTCGCCACAACCATATGCGTATAAGTGTGCATCGAATCGAAATAACTGGACTAAAAGCCGCTGAGCAGAGACCACTAATCCTATTCACGTGTAGGTGACACAATCAGCGTGGCCTAACAAGACAGATGCACGAGCCAAAATGCTTAAACACATACCTACACAGCTATTAAGTTATATTCAACTGAAATACGCTTAAAGAATAGGTTTAACATCATGATTTTTATTTCAAATAAATAAGAATACCTACTTAACCGTATTTATTTAAACCCACCGGTTTACATACTAAACAAGAATAAACTTTGTTCACTCAAAATTTAAAAGTAACACGTTGTAAAGTTGATTCCATCAGTAGAAACCTTGTTTAGCTTGTACAAAACCAAACATGACACCTTGTTCCAGGAATCTCGTTTTCCCGCGCAACCTCGATTTAAACCTTAAGGCACTGGCCACCTTTGATATATGTACTTCTCGCTCGCATATTTGGATCCTTTGAAAGATATAAAATCACTGAACTTATAATATTTTGAAAATTGCGAGGAACTAATGTTTTACGTTTTCCTACTTAAAAGTTTACTAAGTAGGTACTAGTAGTAATAGTTAAGTTTACACGTGAAGTTTAAAAACTTGAGACACCAACTTCATGGCCAACTGGTGATCCGAATCAAATCCGATCAATTTTGAGAGCAATCTGGAAGTACCTATAAACAATCCAGATAAAAAAATGTTTTAACTTCAGTACATAAATGACGAACATAAGCGATAACAAAAACTAAACAAAAATATTGATTAACTGAGTGCAATCATATTGCACACAAGATAGTCCCTCGCGATTCTCGATAAAAAAGTTGTGATTCAAAATGGCAAAAAGTGTGCTAGCAACAAGTTGCTTCACGGTGTTCAGCGTCTTAAACACATGCAAATTGGTTGAGCGACACGTGTAACCAAATATATCTTCCTAATATGCTTACCACAAAACGAAGGTCAAACCACATCAAACGTAGTTGCTAGTTTGTGGTGAGGCTGATATGGATAAAATTAAACTGTTCGGGAAATTGGGATTACTCTAGCTAGATAGAAAACGTGGTTTTTGCCTTCGTCCCCTTATATATTTTGTTGGCACCGCCGGCAGAAAATTATATAAATAGTATATATATTATCTACTTAAATTGTGTATTGCGAACTCATAAATAAGTATATAACGGCAACAGGTACCAAAAAATAAGTAAACAATATAGCGGCGAGCGTAGCAAGCTGTATACAATTTCGTGTTATTATACTAAAAATTTTCAAAAAAGATCTGCCGCCCTAGCTTTAGCCTACCCGGCCTATCGGTAAATCCGCCACTTATAGTAGGAGAGCCAAAGTGCATGGCCTTGGCTTACTACGCGACTTTCACTTGTTTCTTGAAATTTTTGCGACAGAGTTTACATTTTTTACCTTATAACTACACAATGACTGACACCGGCTTCTCTAAGGGTGGATTTTATCATCTCGGGCTAAAATATTTAAGTCTTTCTTTTTAAAATTGACTACCAGTTTTAGGGCTGATTGTTCCATCTAACAGAATAATGCTATTCGTCGAATAAAAAATGTCATTCCTTGTTTTTCACAAGCCTAAAAGAGATGGATATATTTTTATTTGACGGATAAATTCATCAGTATTGGATTGAACAATAAGCCCTTAATCTGATGGATAGCGTTAGGCCAGGCACATACTATCAGAACACGTTTTGCAGTTAATCTTTTCACCGCATGCACGTTGTACTCACCCCGCAGATGGTAGGAAAATAGTTCGGAATGCAGCAGGGACGGCATACATTTTGGAGTGGATTAAAAATGTTTGACGTTTTTTCTGATGTTGGTTGTAAGTTTCTAAAGTGATTGTTTTGTGTCCAGTTGGGATGTAGAGTGGCGATGGTACTGCCCAGGATGCCCATCGAGCTTCAGGATGCTGCTGAGCGAATGCTGCAACGGTTCCCCCAGTCGCGGCCCAACACGGCACTGCTGCCGCTCACCAAGTACTTCGGGTAAACCAGTCTTACCTACCACTGAACCTACTTACGGTAACACTGCAGAATTCTTCTTTGATTTGTTTCCTTCCCATTTTCTTTTAGGTGTACAATAAAGTTACCATCATAATTGTCTTGTCCTTGTCCCACTTCATGTGGGGTCGGCACATGAAGTGGATGCCTTAATAACTTGACAGTGGAAAAAAAATGGATACGTCTTTTGAAACTATCATGGTTTTTAACACTATTTTTATGAAACAACGGGATATTACCATGATTAAATTTTTATGAGTTGACTTCCGATATTTCGGCACAGTTGCATGCACCATGATCACGGTTCAACCGTGCATGCAACTGTGCAACTTTTTAACTGATTGTACATTAATCGGACCCCTTCATTATTAGACACGTATTAACGCTGGTAGAATCTGGTGGGCACGTAGAAAACTCTTTTATTCGTGATGGAAAACGTGCTATAGAAAAATTCGGAAAATTTAAATTCCACTCTATTTTAAGGCTACGTGTCCACGGAAAAGCAAGCTATTTTAATGGAAGAAACACCAGTTATATTTCTGATATTGAACCGTGATTGAAACACATCACTACTTTACTTACCTTACGAGTACTCGCAAATAGTTTTATTACTTGCGTGTTGATGTAACTCGCGTTTCTGTAAGCTGGCAGCATGCGTTGGGTTTTGACATTAGTTTCCTAATTCGGTTAACCGATCCGGTGACCCGTGGCGTGTGTTGACTCACACGCACTGTTGCATAGTAGCCGTCGGGTTTCAAACCTAATTGTACCAAAGCCGAATGCCAGATTACTTAAGCCATGCCTAAGGATAGGCAATTTGGCATTTAGCTACTGCTACCTAAAGCTACGACTAAGGGGTACTAAGTACCTAAACCTATATTTTTGGATACTTTTGGCCAAATTTCACTATATTTTCTTATTGTTTCTTTTTATAATGCCATATGTTTAATTTTTTAATCACGTCTATAGGCAATCAGACGTTCGGCTCCCTACTTTTAGGGATTGAAACCCACTAGTAACTGTGCGTGTGTTACCAGCCTTAGCCAATACTTACGAATGTTCGATCTAGGTCATTCAGTTGGGAGTATTCCAGTTTAATACAGCTCTTTTCAATGTTCTTTGTAGCGCGGCATCAACGAGTCCTTTGATTCAAGCGCTTCAGGGATTCAATAATCTCCCACGCATGGGTCAACCTGAGAAGATCACCTTTTTGAAATCAATCACTAAGGATATTATCGATCAACTACCCCAGGTAACAACAACTAGCACGTATAACTATGGTATTCACTAAATTTATTTGGGATGGCATTTACTGATACTTTTTATTAACTGAAGAAGTTTGCTGCGGCACATAGGCCTCCATAATGTTCCCTGGAACAACGATCTTAACAACGCGCTTGGTCGTCCGACTCTTGATTCTAGAATTACGCTTAGGCACGTTCACACGAGTGCGATTCGAACGCGGTTTTAGTCGGTGCAACAACGCGCACGAATTGCGAAAGCGTCGCTTGCTCCGCAGAAACCTTAGAATGTACAATAAAATAAATGTCATTCACTTAAAGTACATATTGTACCGATATTAATGTACGAGCGTACGCTCAGCGCCCGAATAGAAATCGCCTCGCACACGTGTCACTCATGCGCAGCGCCTGCGCCGCCTCCGCTCACCCGAATAAATAAAGTAAGTACTTTATTATGAATGACAGAAACTGTAAATTCAAAACATTCTGTGTAGTAAGCGGTGGTTACGCGACTCACGCGCTTAATCGCGCCGACTAAATTCGCGTTCAAATCACATGTGAACGTTCCCTTAGTATATAACTTTCAAACAGTAGTTCATTTGCGGGCAACAGCCACGCGACTGAAACTTCTGTGAAGCTCAGCAATATAAGTTCAAATTGAACCAACCTGTACTCTAGAGGCATTAATTTAATATTGCTTTTAATTTTCTTGTTATTAGCAACTTGTTAATGCAACAACATTAAATTATTCGCTCGCTGCAGCCGCAAATATTACCATCATTGAACTTTGATTATTCAACAATCAAAATTCATTGAACTTTTTTTTTTACAATATCCATTTGGTAGAATGAGGACCTATTCTTACTTTTATTTATAATAGTTAGTAGGCTGCTATGGTGGAAAATACTCATCATACAATTTTCTGGAACAATGGAAAAGTTTCGGTAAGTTACTTACCAAGTAAGTACATCCAAAAGAAACAAAGCAAATGTTTTAATCTCTTCTGTCATATGATGCCTTCACCACACGATGACACAATTCACTACATGCCAGAATCGAAGACGCTTTTTTTTCGATACCAAAAATGCTAGTCATCCGTTATAACGATGCTTAATTTGTATCATGGTATTAGATAGCAAAACCTGAAACTATAAAACCAACCAAGTAATTAAAATCGTACTGGAATTCGTACAAATGAATCCGTAGCGTAATTAAGAATGTTGCACATTTAAAAGAACCTGATATCGTAGAGTAACTTAATTTTATTCAAACACTAAATCTAGATTTTTAAAACGGCTCTTTCCTTCCTTCACGGTTCACGCCCCGGCAAAGGGTGTTAGTGGATTACCTATTCCTGCAATACGGCTTGATTGGGTGATCTCTGAATCCGAATTCCATTTTCAAAATTTTCAAACAAAAATTGACAACCCACAGCGGTTTCAGCAATTGCCTGAAGGCCTGCGCACACCTAGGTCGCTGGCATCGGCGATCAGTGAAACGCTGTCAGATTTGACAGCGATATTTGACAGCGTTTCACTGATCGCTACCGCCAGCGAACTAGGTGTGCGCAGGCCTTAAATGAATTGTGTTGCAGGAATAGACTTCCTGCTCGCTATAGTATTAACGCATCGCTAAACTAATAGATGTGATGTTGGATATATTACAGAAGCTACGATTCCCATACGTATTTGAAGCCATGAGGCCTGAATTGACGACCTCTGACGGATTGGCTTACGGATTGTCAATGATCGTGTACATGGTCCAAGACGAACCGGATGAGTTTTTCACCGACGAGGTGTACCCGATATTTAAGTAAGTATTTGCGAAATTTTAAAGCTATAATAATTTGCATTATTCTACCTATATTGAACTTCTCTTAAAACTATCAATAACTTTCAGATAACGATCAAAACAGGACATCAGAAAAGTATGCTTCCTTGCCTTCCTATAAAATAATACGTTCATATGTTTGTTCTAGGAACGTCTACACCAAGTTTTTCATCAATAGAAATCCACTTGCAGTTAACGCATATCTTAACTCGATGCATCTGTTCTTGAGCAAATGCGAGCACAGAGAAGATCTTCGCAACGAAATAATCCCTGTATTGATTATTGCACTCCAAAATAACAACACGTCTGTTTTGGTTAGTTTTCACAACTCATGTATTTTTTTTGTTTGTTCTTATCGTAACACTGGTATAGATAAACCAGTCTAAAAATGCACGCCCCTCCACCACGTTTTCTTGACGTTGGCTTACAGCAAGGTACTTCAAAATTATCTTTGTGATGTAGGTAATAAAGAACAATTTACTTTGACTGACTGAAGTAGTGGGGCGTGCAGTTTAAGATTGGATGATCCCTACTTTCGAACACAATGTGGCGAAAAGATTTTAAGTGCGCTACAACATGCGCTTTTAGTGCGCCTAAACGTGTCCTTTCGTGCACTTTTAGTTTGTTACACTACCGAGATGCGCAAGAAGCTGTAGGTCTACCATGAGCTCTGTCTGGCTCTGTCTGTCTAAATCACGTCGTCGAAATGTCACACATACAGTATAATATACTGGTGAGCACTCACACAGACTCAAAACCAGAGACGGAGCCAGACAGATCTTGTGGTAGGCCTACAGTTCCCGAGCTTTGTTTTAGTTAGCGCGTTCAATCAAATAAACTTCAGTTTTAAAATATTAGTATAGATAACGTTGCAAATTGGCAAATTTTATCATCCGCACTTGATGTGCGGGCTGATTTTTCTGCAAGTAGGCCGCTGGTGGGCCCTTTTTGCGTGACCCTTGACACGTGTTGCTCGAACTTTTTTAGGTTCTACAACACGCCGGTTTCCTCACGATGTTTTCCTTCACCGTTTTGAGAGTACTGGCATGGTGCACATAAACTTTTCGACAGAAAAACTCATTGGTACACGACTGGATTTGAACCCACGACCTTCGGATCGGAAGGCGGGGCTGCTACCACTAGACCACCAGTGCTCTTGAATAGATAACGTATAAAATGTGCTCTGTATTACCGATTCAACGTATTACAGGCTACTGCAGTTGAGACTATCATGAGATGCATGGAGTGGCTGAATGATGATCTGGTGCTCAACAAGAGCCTCCCGTACATCAGGTCTGTGCTCGAGCGGCACTACAACGATGTTACGATGAGCCAGACGGTTTTGACCCTCTTTGAGACGTTGATTGAAAAGTTCAGTAGAGAACACGTCATCAAGTACGTGGTACCGGCTATGCTGATAATGAAGCTCAGCGAGCCGTCTGTCATGGAGCGCTTTGTTGGTAAGTATACCTGCAGACCAATCATGTAACTTCTGTTGCAATGGTTTCAACTTAAATCTTATTGAAACTGTAAATTTTTTATTTAATTTACCTAATTATAATATAGCCTCTTTTATTTCCTCAATTACCTGAGTAACATTTTCATCATATTATTTTAAACTAATACGTGATCGCAAATTGACAGTTTCAATAAGATTTTGATTGAAACCATTGCAACGACAGTAACATGATGGGCTGCTGTACTAGCGGCCACCCGCGACGTCGCTCACCCTATTACACCCCGTTCCCATTAACTTTTCAGAATAAACGTATTTTATGTCCGTTTTCTGGTTTTAAGCTACCTCTCCACCAATTTTCAACCAAACTGGTTTATCAGTTATAATATAAACCCGACTTTCTTTCATACATATAGATTAAAAACGAATCCATCCCACGGGAACCATAAATTTTACCGGGATAAAAAGTAACCTATGTGTCATTCCATACTATAATAAACCACTGTTTTAGTGTTCTTGGGTAACAAATATCCATCCATCCATCCAACCTTTCACATTTATAATATTAGTGTGATTATTATTATTTTTCACCGTTTAGGTCGTTAAAAGATTTCAGCATAGTCGGCTACACAAAAATTCATAGGACTCATAAATTTCAAGTTTTAGTATTGCAGAATTGCATAGGACATTTACATGGGCAGTTTTTAGGGTTCCGTAGCCAAATGGCAAAAACGGAACCCTTATAGATTCGTCATGTCTGTCTGTCTGTCTGTCTGTCTGTCTGTCTGTCTGTCTGTCCGTCCGTATGTCACAGCCATTTTTCTCTAAAACCGTAAGAGCTAGACTGATGAAACTTGGCGAGTAGATGTATTCTGTGAACCGCATTAAGATTTTAACATAAAAATAAAAATAAAACTATAAATTTCGGGGGTCCCCATACTTGAAACTGAAACTCAAAAATTTTTTTTTCATCGAACCCATACGTGTGGGGTATCTATGAATAGGTCTTCAAAAATGATATTGAGGTTTCTAATATCGTTTTTTTCTAAACTGAATAGTTTGCGCGAGAGACACTTCCAAAGTGGAAAAAAGTTGGTCCCCCCCCCCTCTAACTTCTAAAGTAAGAGAATGATAATACTAAAAAATATATATGTTGTACATTACTATGTAAACTTCCAACGATTTTTGGTTTGAACGAGATCTAGTCAGAAGTTTTTTTTTTATACGTCATAAACCGTAAACCGTAATTTACCTTTCGACGAACTACAAGAAGCTTATTATGTTACATCAAGTAACATAATATAAAGGTTCTTGTAGTTCGTCGTGCTACGGAACCCTTCATGGGCGAGTCCGACTCGCACTTGGCTGCTTTTTTTTTTTTTTATAAATATCTGCGGACATTCCACGCAGACATTGCAAAGCTGGGACACTAGTTCTTTGAACGTTATTGAGTTTAAAATTAATGATTCAAATAAAACGAAAGTGTTTTAGGAAAAAATAAATACCGAAAAACTGTGGATTCAAACCATAAAATTGTTGCCAGAAGAACTTCTATAGGCTTGGACTCGTGAAACTGAGTTATTCAATCGAATAAATGCATTTTGATTTTTTATTTGACATTTTAGTGCAGCCGACCACATACCTATTTTTTTAGTAAATTATCAAAATTTATCTTAGCAAAGTAAAAGTTTTGTTATAAATCCATTCACGCAATGCGAAATTGCGTTTTGCAGCGGCGATTTTTGGCCAATGCGATAATTATTAATAAGTGTCTACCTTTTTTGTACTAGACTACAAACAGGCTTATAATATATTAATTTACAGCCCTCTATAAAATTATGGTAACGGAAGAAAGATTTGGGCTGCCTCACGACTTAATGGCCATAAAAATTCTGCCCGCGGTGGCCCCACACGCGGCCAACAAGCGCATGACTCACGCGCAGCTAACTGCGCTGATGGAGGTAAATTTAACTATATTTCTAAAGCCGAACGTCTACATGCCTGCATTGTAAATATCGGACGCATCGTATCAAACATTTAATTACTTAAGTACATTCGAGCGGTCTGTACGGTAGGGATCATCAGTGGACGCACTTGTGTGACTTTCAAATAATATAAGTTTGAAAAACTTGAAAAACCGACTTCATGACCCAACTGGTTTGGAAAATAGAACCACATTGCGAACCTCATTCTTTTTTATTTTAAGTGGTTAAAATACTACGGTGTGTTTAATGCTATGCGTACTTAAGATACGGACATGTAGACGGTCAGTTTACAGAGATAAAAAAATTAGATCTAGCTGTAACATAATATTGATTTCCGATGTGATGTAAAAAAACCGCTATCTCACCTGCTGTTAAGTGATGATTTATTAATTATCCCATAGATGATGTACCACATGCTGGATTACATTGAGTACGAGCAACACATCGCGATTGAAGAATATATGAACAGGCCTGAGTCCCCTCCAGTGGACCTCGCACGTCGGGTAACCAGCCTGGACGAACCGATACATGAGTTCGTCATTCCCCCCCTGAAGCGCAGAGTCATCAGCCCAGAGGAAATAGCCCGCAGAAACGCCGCCGCTGCACAGGCACAAGCTGATGCCAGTGCTACAACCGTCGCTGGCAACATAAGAAGTACGTGTCCTACTCCTATTCATTATAAAGAGAAACGCTCTTAGCGTTTTCAACCTAGATCTTTTTAGCTCGCAACGCAACTACTAAGGCCGCTGGTAAACTTGGTAAAAACTTAATAAGCGCGGCCCTACTGCGTCACGTGACACCCTTTCTCATCAGTTGGAAGGGTGACAGTTGTGTTTTTTTCCAAATGCTTCCGTTCTAAAAGGGCACAAGTGGTTCCGACAACATCACCGAAGGTCTGGTCTAGGGGGAATGAAATAACTCTTTCGTGAGCTTAAACAAAACTAGCCAGTGAAACTGTTGGTTGTTCCATTTTATTAATCTTCTATTTTACTAATAAAATACTTTACAGCTTGTTTCGATTTTCAAGGATTTAAGGTAAGATAATAAAGTTTTATCACTTGAGGTGATTCGATTTCCATAAAAAAATCATATTGGGTCTTATATTATTATATTAATAATCCTGGCGTAGCGTTGGACTAGTTAATCCGTGTTTTGTCTCTTGCATTGACATGCAATTGTCAACTCGAACAAATGTGACAAAACACGATTTAACTAGTCCAACGCTACGCCAGGATTATTAATAACACCCATTGGGTTTTATTTACGGCCAACTCACAAAATAGTAGAATAACAGTAAGAAACTAAAATTGGCATGTAATTACCGAATACAGTACTATAGTAGTAGTAAAGTATTCGTAAAAAAAAAATCCAATAATTACGATAGATAACCCGAAGCCTCGATGTTCGCTCGACTCGACATCTCATGATGTTCGCTCCAGGCTTAGATAGATAGTTACATACATCAGACCAGCTGGCCACCATTTTATGAGAACTAAGTAAATCCCTAATAAATTGATTCCAGATTCATAGGCAACTACTGGTATAGGAAGTGGTAAAAGGCAATTGGCAATACCAAATCAAAATTTTACAACATTCCTATTAATTTAAAACTGCAATAAACCTGATTTGCATTACAGACTGATCGATACCACAGATAGGAGCGTACCGGACGAATCCGATTCTTATGTCTGTTGTTATTACGAAAACAACTTGTAAAAGCCTACTTAAAATCCTTTCACCACAAAAACCTAGTTACTCGACAAGAAGTGGAATCCAATACGCTAGGACATGTAGTTACAGGTTTCACAAAAAAAGCGCGTCTAATAAATATACCTACCTTTTTCAAAATTTCGCTCCTTTACCACTACTAGGTAGGTACGATGTCTTATTATAGAGAACTAACTACTATTCTTTGTACAGTATTTTTGTCTAATCATTCTTCAGGGCTTAGCCAATGGTTCTTCGGTCCGAGCAACTCATCCAATTCTACCACCAACACCAACACCAGCAACAACAACGTCGCGGGTCCGAGCGGACTCGCATCCGTTGCCAGCGCGAACTTCCTGCGTGTGGCCAATCTGCTGCCTGGTCGTCGTCTGTCTGACAACACACTGATGGCTCCTAAGATCAAGATTGCGCCTTCATGCGCCTCCTCGCCTGGTGGCACTCCTGGCGGCTCGCAGGCTGGCCTGCCCGCACGCCGTCACTCCAGCATCGGGCCGCAAGAGCAGCGCCGCGGCTCCCATGCCAATCTCTCGCCTCCTACAGTGAGTACATTATAACAAGTCCAAATGACTTCACCTCCTCTTGAAACACTGACACACTACACCTGCCTATGTTCTAATTCCTCAAAAAGCCGTCGATTCGATACAGTTCACTACATTTATTATATATTTTGACAGGTTCAATACGGCCGCGGACGCGGTGCCGGCTCAGGCTCGAGCCTGACCGTGCCAGGGCAGTCCCACCCAGCCGTAAGTGACGGTGTCGCACGTTCAAGTGCTTGGCCTCGTCGATGACCCTCTATGACTGACTATGTTATCAGCTTCAACATTGTCTTCTTCTTCGGTCGAGTCTTTCCCAATGCTGACAGGAACGATAGTGTCGGTCGTCTTGCTCGTAATCTCCGCCTTAGATGTCTGTCTGCACGAACTCGGTGGCCGATCACATCACCTTGTATGTACCTATCCGCCATTAAAATACGTTTTTCTTGTGCACGACCTGGAACTTGCTTCTAGTCGCAAGAGGGGAGTACTGGGTGCTTGGAGTGACGGAGTGACGCGCATGTTGTGTGCCCGCGAGCCAGAGTGGCAGCGGACAGAGTCAGAAACGAGAGCGAGTGGACGGCACCGCGCCTCCCCTTTCACTTTGATAATATCACTCACGCGCTGTTCTACCGCTCTTTTGCTACAGCGGAATTGTTACCTAAAATCTCTTTTTTGGCAATTATAAAATGAATTATTATGAGTTGTTAAAATATATTTTATGACGACAGATTACTAAGTAACATAACTACAATATTATCTTATTGAATGTTTTTATTATGGTTTAGCAAAAACAAAAAACGCAATTATGGCTTGCATCAACATTATTTCACTCATGGTCTTGGACCGTAGCAATGTGTATCTATGTTGTCGCTACTTCATTCACTGTTGCTATTTGTTCTTCTAAGCAGCTTGCACGGAGCATGATTGTGAGTATGGTTCATTTCTAATTGTGGATCGCTGCCTCGTCGCGATCTGTGTTACTAGTTCTGGTCTTACATTATTCATGTTGCATTTATTTATTTAAGCTTATACACACACTTGGAGGTTGCCTCTCAAATATAAATTATTAAATTATTCTTCTTCTTCCTGCCCTTATCCCACTTTATGTGGGACCTCTTCCATTCTCCTCTATATCAGCCGTCATCTCTGTATTCACTATTTTCTTATCCACGTCTTTCACATCGTTCATTCATCTTTTCTTTGACCTACCTCTACCCAAATATCCATCTTCATTCATACTCATCCGTCTCCTAGATACATTACGTTCATCCCTCCTTATGACATGCCTGTACCACGCCAACTTTTAATATGAATAATAAAATAATTGCAATTATTTGATTATATAATTAAATTGCTATGGAAATGTCAGATAATAATCAGGTTTGGCGTTCAAAATCTTTTAACAGCTAGTAATTTCAGGCCCTTGCTTGCCCTGGTTTCCCCTACTTCTCAAGGAATGGCCTTGCAACAAGCACTAGCTCTAACTAAAATGATGACTTTTACATATTCACAATGTTTCCAATAACCTACTTGATAAGTCGGTAAGATCACAAAAACCGAACCGAACTTTCAACACACTCTGGTTTGAAAGAACGAAGACCTCCTCTCTCGCTCCTCCTCCTCTTTTTCTGAAATATAGCCGTGCTCGTTTATATTTCAGTTCAATTAACAGACTCGCTAGACACCCCCTGTAGGCCTGCGCATATCTAGGCGATGGCGATGGCGATTAGCTGAAACGCTGTCAAATATGCTTAGATGTGCGGAGGCCTTTAGAAATTCGATCAACATTGGACCATCTTTAATAAGATCTTATTATATTAATATATTATCTTCTAATTTTTATATTTTATTTCTCCATGTTAAAAATGAATCGATCGCACGAAAATAACAAGATTGACTTCTTGAGGATATACAAAGGATACCTGAAGGAGCTATAAACATTATAGGAACATGACCACATTCGTTTTCATGAGTTATTTTAATAACTGGATTTTAAACCTGATTGGATTTTATTGCTATTAATAAATAAACTCTACGCAAAATATATTGTAGTAATTGTGATTTCGCTATCGAGATATAGCAAGTAATTGGAGGATTTCGTATAGGGTGGATCGCTGCCTGGGTCTAGCACTACATACCAGGAGCCGGCGACTGGCTCTGCGCAGTCGGTGCACTCCGCGCAGTCAGCGCACTCCGCGCAGTCAGCACTGCCTGTACGCGCTGGTACTGGTCGCCTCTTGCCCACGCGCACACGCCGCCCGTCCGGCTGTCCCCCGAGTGCCTCCTCCGGAGCCGCTGCCGCTAGCCTGCAAGGCGTTGAATTTGCACAGTGCAATGGCAACTCGGTAAGTTACCGCTATTACCAAACCTATTTCTGAACGATATAGCAACAAAACGTCTACTTCAATCGTTTGTGAAATTCGACCTGCAGATGAGAACAGTCGGCCCTAGCGTATCCGTAGACGTTCGTAGCTGCAACGTAGCATATTTCGTAGACGTTCGTAGCTGCCGCATTATAAGAATTTATTTTATTTCACACATGGATGCCGACATAATATGGATGGATAAGTTATGTATGTATATACAGAACATGTACCTACTGACATAGTAATAGTCCATTTACCTGAGGATTGAAAGTCACGTTTTTGAGTCCCGAGACGGGTTTGGCGCCAGAGCATAGAGAGGGTGCCAATAGAGCTTGAGGGACTTAAATAAGTCTTTCACCCGAGGTAAACACTGTGCTTTTCATTACGAATACAAGGAAAGTAAAAATAAAAACATGATAGAAAAATTAGTGAAAATGAAGATTGAATTGCCGCTTCTTTTTTTTCTCTGGCGGGCCTTCGGCTGGCCGGCATTATTCAGCCATTATTTTCATTTTCATAATTTAAAAAATGGTAAATATTTTTGCTCAAATCTATTATGTTATTTTAAAGAAATATTTAAAGTTAAATAATAATAAAGTCATTTAGAAAATATATTCGTTATTTAATACATACTATCTTTATGTTATTTAAATTTAAATTTTACATCGCGCTCTAATCAGACTTTTTTAACGTCTTACCGTTGTAATGGGTTTCCAACCTCCTTGCTGAATAAAAAGTTGGAATTTGGTTCAATAACCTCCTTGCAGTTAGAAAGACTTTAAAAAGTTGGAACATGGTTAAATAAAATAGAACTTGTTTTTTTTATATTTTGACAGCTGTCAGTAGAAAGCGATTCTCCCTAGGGCTAAAAGTATTACTTTCAATTAGGCCCCTCAGGCAATGTCAGACCTACTTTCCGAGTATGAGCAATGAAATATACATTAAACATTTTTAAACAAATGAAAGTTCGCATACAACAGTCTGGTCAAAAGATTTCAACGCGCGCGTGGATGGCAGCGTACGGACCACTGCGCATGGCACTGAGCCATAATTAGATTTGATAGAAAGAGAAATGGGAAGGTCCTCTCCCATCCAATGGGAAGGAATACTACTCTCTAACTTTCTAAGAAATTCTAAGTAATATAGTAATCGTATTTTCATATTATTTTCCAGACCCATCACCTGTCCGTGCGCAAAAATTGAAGCACGTAAAATTGGCTTAAACATACATACATTTGAGGCCTGCCGTCGACGCTTTCCTCGACGCAACATTTTAGTCTATATTCTGTATAACTTTCCTCTTTTAAATTGATGTTTATTCATTGGAATAAAAATAAGTTGTCACACAAAATAGTACCTACCTACCTAAGAAAAAAAAAGAAAAAAAAAAGTAGATAAATGTCACTCTAGTTATATCAATCACATTTTTGGTTTGGAATTGTCTTCGCGTGATATACCTGAGATTATGTATTACCAATTTCAATTTTGCAATAAGAAGTAGCATGCCAAAAGCAAGTAGACAGACTGACTCCGCGACGGCGCTTAAGGCAATTGAGTGTAGGTCAGGCGAGGTCATGGTCGTGAACTTGCGAAGTATGAATGAAGGGGGGCGGTAGTGAAAGTTTTATGAATGAAACGATCTATTGTAAATTTGTAAGTTACGCGTAGTATCGTGAACTTTAAACTTTTAAGAATTGTGATAAAGAAATGTCGGTCTACTGGAAGATGAAAAAATCGATTGGTGCCAAAATACTTTAAGGAAGTTGGTCCTTGTTAGAAATTAAAGGATTAAATTCAAAATATATTTTTTAATCAAAATTGAGTATGTATCCTAAATGCGCAATCAAAAGTAAGTCGCAAAATTAACTGTTCTTATGAACGTTTTTCTTGTTATAAGGAGTGATAATGGACTTGACGTAATTATGATGAGCAAAACATCTATTAATATAAGAGTATGTAGGCCAAATATAAATGTCCAAAAAGTGAGAGCCAGTTTTAATAATGAATAAGCTTCAATGTACTATTTATGAATGTTGTGATTGATTCCTTATCTAGTCTATCTATCCTATCCTATGAATCAAATTCTATCTATGACTTTAATCTGCCTTTGTAGTAAAATATATATGTGTAGGTAAAAAACTGTTTTGTATAGCTTCTGCCCAATATGTTTGGATTATAAACATGTAGGTATTTCTAGAAATGCGAGCATTATACTATCGAAAGATTCTTGAGTCTAAGCTCTAATTGAGTAACAACTTTGTGTCTGGCACAGTTCCCGATGAAAAATCAAGAAAGGCATGAAATTAATATTAACAACTTTCCTGTAAATTTCTCTGAGTAATTTGTAACTTACTTTAGGGCGTTGTTATGACTTAAGAATCTATGAATCGTCGTAAATACCAAATAGGAGGTACTGATTTTATGGACCTAAAAATTTAATGTCGGTGTGTCTTACTTCAAAATAATATATGACCAAACCTTGTTAATATATTGTTGTAGCGTTTGCTCTATCTGGCATATACCAGACTATTATAGTATAATCTTTCATATTCTCGTGAATATCATGAAATATGGTAGAAAACTACGCTACAGCACACAAACTTTACCTTCCTTTCCTTCATCACGATTGTATCACTATAGACTTTTATAGCTGTGCATTTTAAATTCCTGATAATCAAAAATAATCCTTAATAAATAATAGGTATCTCTGCTTATTTTTAATCATGATTCTGGATATAATAATTGATGTTAAAATTAAATTATAGTATTTACGAACAGTATTAAATTCAATCTTATTGACTTGTTGTGTGAATTGTCCAGAATATTTATTTATTTATTATTATTATTATTATTATATACAGTATTAAATATCCTTCAATTAAAACTTCGGTGAAAATAACTGGAGTAGTAGCAACTCATTATTATGAAAGAGAAATAGATGATTGCAAACAATAGGCTTTTAATCTTTACCTTTCCTGGAAGTTACCATTTATTGATGTTATAAATTATTATTCTCAATAAGTATACGTATCCCAGGTAGGAATTTTACGTCAGTTTGACGTCCGCTTACAGTCATTTTAGACGTACCTGACGTCGTTTTACTACGTCGGGAGCCTCCGCAGATGACGTCAATTTGTCACAGCCATACGACGTCCTTTGCCGACGTACTAAGGCTGTCACAGAGTGACGGCCGGAATGATATGCTGGAATGACGTACTTCGTACGTCAATAGAGACTAGTTTGGGCCCTAACTATTGACCCTATAATGACGTCCATAGAACGTACTTTGGTAGCGTCCTGGGGACGAATCTGGGACCGATCTCCCGACGTCAGAATGACGTACTTTAAAGGGTGGTGTACGTCCCACACCACCCTCCTACAGGGGTAGGTAGGTACTCCTAGGTTTATACAAAAAAATTGAAATACATGCAATTATAAAATTTATTGAAAATTTAACCTTAGTGGTTAGGTTAGACAAAATGGGAACGTACATGTTATTATAGAGTTACCTCTCTTAAACCCTAAGTAGTACCAGTCTGCTGCAGTTGAATTTAGACAATTCCTGACTTTCAGGGTCTTATTAATAATCCTGGCGTAGCGTTGGACTAGTTAATCCGTGTTTTGTCTCTTGCATTGACATGCAATTGTCAACTCGAGCAAATGTGACAAAACACGGATTAACTAGTCCAACGCTACGCCAGGATTATTAATAACAACCTAAGTGTATAACGGCATTGCAAAATACATGTAAACCACATTAACAAAAAAATTATGAATTTCAGCCCATTAGTTCACATAAGCATTTGCCCTGTAAATGTCTATTGCAATGCTGCTATATACTTCCCTGAAAGTCAGGAATTGTATACATTCCAGTGCAGCTGACAGTTAATTATACATAATAATTAGCTATGGAGTAATGGGATACTTACAGTATAACTTTCATCAGGAATTACCACACATTTGGTACATATTTCACTGATAGGGATCAGTTTAAAATTAGAAAGTTCTTTTACTTGCATTACATCAATAGTTACAGAATTAAATGGATATTCATAAAATGGCTGATAGTTCACAAACTCACGTCCATAGACAAAGAAACAATCATTTTTAAGAATATTAAATATCTTGAACACTTTCTTATTCTTAATAAGACAATAACAATCCGCTTCACGAGATGATGCAACATAGAATGTGAATTTATTGTATACTAATCTCTTAAAGCATTCAAAAACATTACCCTCAGGAGCAGGTCCAGAATCATAACGATCATAAGCACATGTTTTTGGTACAGAATCATATACCTTAGGAAATTCCATTTCTTTCAATCTTTTAACAATTTGCTGTAAGGGCTTATTAGGTGATCGGACCAATTTCTTTAGGGTGTTTAAAAAGTTTTCAAATGGAAATGCTGAATATTCATCTAGTGGGCCATAGAGACGTACATCCTCTCCTACATGACATAGCAAATGAACATTATACACTAAAAATTTTAAACCATATACTGACTTGGAATGATTTATAAACATGAGCAATAGTTCTTGTGCAACATCTATACCAATTTCATTTATATGTTTTTTTGAACAAAGAATAGTGATAGCTGAATGAAACAATAAAAAGTTTTCATAAAGTGAACGTGGCAAGATCTTTTTCAAAACAAGTGGACCGACATATAACAAGAACATTCTATATTCAGTTGCTTTCCATCTGGCCAGTTCAGTTAAACTTCGGGGTTTTCTATTGAATTCAATTGGTATAAATTTTGAGCAATAAATTAGTTTTTCTGATATGGAATTCACTGATAGACTTCGTAATCGAACATTTAAACCTCCACTAATCCAAACATTTAACAACTTACGCATAACTCCCAAACAAATGTTATGCATATAATCAATAGGAAATGTGTTTATCAAGTCTATGGGAAGTGCTAAGAGCGGTGATTCTCCAACATGGTGGTCTTCATCTAATTTTGCACGGAATGATTCGTTCGTTCTTTTGGGTGCTGTCACACTTTGATAAATAACTCTGCCCAGGTATTCACCTTGCTCGGTGCATTTGTCGCAGGCGGAATAACCACCATGTTGTTTTGTACTCTTAACAAAGGCTCGCGCCGGCGCGTCACAAATAAAGCTATGTACTATAACAGTGTAATGAAAATTCTCAAAGCAGAACCCATCTCTAAGTAAGATTGCTAATTCGTCTATAAATTGCACCAAGTAAGCATGTAAAGGTGCAGGTTTGCTTTTTCCACAAAAAAGAGCAATGGGAAAAGGTTTAGCATTAGGTATATTCTTAACCAGGGCCAATATAGGCCATAATTGTGTGTTAGAACTTTTAAAAAGTGGAAGTCCATCAATATTAAAACTTAAACTAATTTCTCTATTCTCAGCATTACCACCAAACAATTTTATTTGTTTCTTAATTTCTGACAGCAGACCCAAATAAACAAGTTGCCCAGTTTCTAAATATGTGACATCTATATTTATTGGGGTTCTAAATAATGTCCTACTATTTTTAGGTAAATCTGGGTGAAATGGAGTCAAAATTTTGAGTAGATTATCCACAGCATTATGTGGTATTTGATGCTGAATAGTTGCCCAGTGTATTAATTTTGATTTCAAATCCTCCCTAGTGCTGTTAAAATCTGTATTAGGCATAACCTGTACATCATTTAGATCTATAGAATCCTCAGGTTCTATAGAGAAGGAACAATCATTTATAATATGTGGTGCTGGACTTTGGGGAAGTACATTAATCAATGATGTAGATGGCAAACTACCCACTGTACTAGGCGCATTTATCCCTGCTATAAGACTTAACTTTGCTTCCTTTGCCCTTCTCAACATTTGCCGTTGGCCAACTACAGCCTTTGGTGTGTACTTTATCTTTTCTGTCATGGTAACTAACACTGAATCTGTTTGTCATTCTTCTTTACTCGTTCAGGGGCATGCTTGAGCCAGACTTTTATGGAGTCCTCTACTTGTTTTTCTGTACAACCAGATGTTGAGGTAACAACGCCTTCTATAATAATAAAAAATACAAATGAATTACGTAACGTAGTCAGCAGTATTCAAATTAAATCAAGTGACGCGCCAAAATTAATTCTGGTGCCTGACATTTATTACTTTTATACTAGACTAGCGATCGGTCCCAGCTTCGAACGGGTAGAAAAATTTAAAGGCAATGACTTCAGATTATTCACCTTCTTTTTCTAAATGACTCCCATGCAAAGCCAGGGCGAATCACTAGTAAAAGCAGCGTTATGCAGGGATAATGTAGCTTTATAATGGTGAAATCATTTTTGAAATCAGCTTAGTATTTTTTGAGTAGAATCATTACATACAAAAATAAAAACAAACTATCCAATTTATAATATTTGTGTAGATTTAATGACATGACATGAATAACCATTATTTTTAAGAACAAAACAACGTATGTAGGTACTGTAACCATAATGTTGCAAATAAATAATTATATAGATTATTAAAAAACTTAGGTACCTACCAACAATACAATCCCGGATGCGCAGATGGCAAAACGCCTTTTTATTTGATCGTTTTCCATAAAAGTTGTATTGAACAGCAACATGGTCTGTAAACGCCCATTTCAAGATGCGGTAAACCTTTGAGGCTGCATCACTGCCACCCAGTATCTTAATATAGGATACCTGTAATAAAAAATTTGGTATCAGTCATTTATGTATGTATTTTGTTCCTAATGTTTGTACTTCAATTACTAATTCATTTAAATTATAGGTAAAATATAGTAGTAAATTGTAGTAGAAAATTTGAGCAACTGCAGACCACTTTGCGATCTAGAGATAGCTATACTCAATCAAATAAATACCATTAAAAATGACCTTGAGTCTGAAGACCGGCTTTATGGATTGGCTAAACATATTTATACTCGACTGCTTAGGAAGGAAGGTAGTGTTTTAATTGTTTGTGAATGTTAATTTCAATTAAAATACTACTTTGTAAGTACTGTACTGTAAGGTAGTAAAATATATGAAAGAATGTTTACCAAATTGACGTAATTTTCTTTCAGTAGCAGCAGTTGTTCCGTTGCATGCAACTCTGCAGCTGTCTTAATTGGGAATTTGAAATCTTCTTTCAGTGTGCCTTGACAATTTTGATTTTGCTTTAACATTTGTATGATTTGATCATTTTGCGTTTTCATGAGAGATAACAAAGACAGCACTTTAGATTGGTATCCTAAAAAACATCATATTTTTTAAGAAGTAACATTGCACACTGATTACCACAACTGGATTGTATGTGCCCTCCAAACTAAATAAAAATACAGCCTCAGATAGTAGGTGGGTAGAACGTACCCAATACAACATAACATACAATTACTAAATGACAACTAAAAAAATACAATGTTATAACATATAGCTCTTTCACTAAGAGGACTACATACCAGATAGTTCAGTGGTTGCAGTTACATTGCGTGTATCAAGAACATGGATATCTTCGGGCCAAGCAGTTGAACTAGCTCCAGCTCCAGCCTCCTGTTCCAAACCTGCAAATTAAATAAAATGAAAGCTGACTTCCCGTGTGTGAACTTATTTTCATACTAAAAGCTTCCTCAAGTCTCTAGGACCTGTAGTCTCTCAGTTACAGGAATAATAGTGTGTATGTATTTAATTATACCTAATTAAATAATTATGCTAACTTTAAATAAATCAACTTTTTTCTCAAATCATATTATTAGCTATACATACCCTGCAACAAACTGGCAGACAGTATTGGTAGATCCGATGTCGGATCATTTAAGGGATCATCAGACTTATTAATGAATTGTGGCGTTCTTAAAACTGTGAAACAAAAACTTAGCATTTAATAGGTTAAGCATACATAATCATCGCCAAAGAAAAGAAGGGAATTGTCTAACCTTGTTTTTTAAAGGGTGGCGGTCTGGTAAAATTATCATTCTCATCACTATCACTACTACTAATATAACGTTTGTTCTTCTGAGGTTTCCTCTTGGAAACCTCAGTTTCTTCTTCGGTCTGTATATCAGAAGACACCTCCACCAGTTTCAACTTTTTCTTTGCCTTTTCTATGTCATCTAAAGCAAGCAAGAACATGCACTCAATAGGTATCAATCCAACTATCAAGAACCAACAACCATTGTTAACAACTAGGTTAGAACATCACCTATAAGTAGGATAGATTTTTACAAGATAATTTCTCGGGTTAGACAATTTTAAAAGTTAGGCAGACACATGCACAAATAAAATTGAAAGGGCTATTACAAAAACGGCACGTGCATTGATGTTTATGACAAAGAACCACACTCACCACATTACCGGTGTGGGTGGTGACTTACGTAGAAACAGCAGGCAGACAAAAATTACATACCAGTCTCGTAAAAAACTCTTTGCACCCCATATAGCTTCCATTTTTCGTCAGGCGATGTTTGATTGCCAAGGAATCGGTCAAATGCCTTGGAGCCCTTGGCTGGGGGCCAATAGACTTCGCATCGCCTAGGCGTCAGCCAATCTCGGTTCACTACAGAAACTGTACCGCCGTCGTTTTCCGAAAATTGTATAACAGCAAACATAACGCTCAGCTTACCTATCACACACAGCTACACAACACAAACAGAAAAGAGATATTTCAGAGATAACTGATAAAATAAAGCACAGAACTTGAAGCCGACGCGAAACGCAGCAAGAACGCGGAGGAATGGAAAGAGTTATAATGTTGCCCACTCGACTTAAGTTATTGTCGCATTTGTCGCTACACCGCTAGACAGTCGGTTAAAGTCGCTAATTGCGAACGGGACGCGCATATCCCATAAAATATTTATCTTGTTTTGCCCCGCTGAAAATCAAAAGTTATCCATCTGACATTATGTAAGCAGTAAAATGTCAGATGGATAGACTTTTATTTATTTTGTTAACACTACTCACTGTTACTAGAGTTCGCATTTGGTCATAATCTCTGAATAAATGACAGCTTTTCTACAAATACCAGCTCTCCAGCTCTCCAGGCAATCGATACAAAAATGAAATAGATAATAATTCTCTCATCTACTCCAACAGTATTTACAAGTGAGAGACCTACCTACCTTTACGCGCTACATTATTATTCTTCAATCTTTGATTCTGATTTCAAATAGGTAATTATTTTGTTAGAAGTGGCGAAAACCTTAAGCTGGCTACATCGCACTCAAGGCACATGCCGCGTACCACGCCGGGCGCTAAAACAACCGTTATAAGTGGAGGGAAAACACGTTATACGTTTCGTTTCACGCAAAATTATTGCTAGCGGGTACTAATTGTTGTTAATATTTAGTTATTATTCATTCATTTGTTATTCCTAATTATGTAGATATTACATAGCTGTTAAATGTTTACTTTTACCTACATGGAGTAATAGTTAGCGTTACGTTTAACGCGATGAAGTACGTCACAGGCTCGGCAAGCGGGACGGGTGGCAAGCGGGCGCGCGGGCGGGGTGAACGATACTCGCTCTCCGCCCGCGCCGCACGCAGCCCCCGCTGTCATCCAGCCCAGCACCATAGCAAACAGCGCAATGATTTTGATTTGAATTTTCTGGGCACTGATTAGTTAGGTATTCTACTAAGTAACTGAACGGTATATAGGGTAGGCAATAATAGGCTTTATAGGAAGTAGGTGGATTGATAGATAGGTACTTACCTACAAAGTGTTTTAGCGGACTTAGTAGGCAATAAAATAAATATCCATAAATAATACAAACTTGGATAAACAAATAGGTAACCAACTTTACCAGACATAACAAATCAAGCACTCAATTTTTTTTTGAGCGAACACGTTAGTAAAATGACGTACCGTACTATGAAAGTAATGGACGACCAACGGACGAACGTAAAGAGACGTCGCTAAAACGTACATTCACGACCCCTAAAAACCTGCCGCTAAATTGACGTCTGTGGGACGTACTTAATCGACGAATAAAGTACTGACTCTAAATTGACCTTAGAATGACGTCATTTATTCGTCTAGGTCGGATTTTCCTACCTGGGATACACAATGTTATTGATGTTTAGTATTAAATAAATTAAAATAATGATGTTTATCAGTAGGTTGCCTAATAAATTATATATACACGTAGCATTTCAATAGGAAATGATAGTTTATTCTTCTTACATGTGCTTATTCTTAATGAAAAATCGAGCGAGATGTGATGGAACTCTGCCTATAGGTATGCAGATGGAAAGAAATGTATGTTGATGAAAAGATGGAATGAGTAGATTATTTAATAAGTGTTTATGTAATTTAAATGTTGAGTGGATTGAGATATTTTATTGGCAAGTTGAGTAGATGAAGATGAGAAAATATTTTACCATATCTAAATGTTGAAACAGAGTACAGAATTACGTTAAAAGAAGATGTATTAAAAACAGTAGTACCTAGATCAGTAATAGAAAGTTTAAGCTTCTAACTTCTTTCAAAACTGTGCAGTCCGAGTCAGAGGTAGACTGACAATGTTATTACATTCTCTCCTTTTCTCTGGATCAAAATGTACGCAGATTCGGTTCACAAATAGTTGTGCTCTTCAAATTTTAAGAAATATTCGAACTTTAAGTATTCACCTGAAATTCTAATCGACTTTTGACACTGAATGTACCTACCTGTAGAGAAAAAATTTTCATTAGATATGTACCTTCTTAAATGTTATCCAACTTATTAATCACCTGCGTAAGTAAAAAATAAAGTAAATAGTCTATTGTAGATGATTTCTATAGCGTTTACTCATACCCCTATACTTAGGGGAAGCTATAGAGCCTGGTATACATCCTTTCTTTCGTAGTGAGAGCATTGTGTACATAATTTTCGAACACAAAAATCCATACACTACTGGATTCGCAACCACGGCCTTAGGATTGAAAGGCGGAGTTACTACCACTTGGCTACGAGTGCTCAACAACCTGCTTATCTATTATGTACCTACCTATCCTATGTGAAAATTATAAGTAATTTATTTCTCAAAAGCTATATATACCTTATACTACCTGTGTGTGGTTCAGTAGATGTTATTAAATAAATAAAGAATATATCACCTGATTAATGTTTTATTTAAAGTTCCTTGAAGTCAGAGCCTAGAGAATAGAGGTGCTATGCTACCAAGCCATTATAATAAGTACCTATGCTTTTACCATAATAATAATACTAAAACAGCTGAAGTCGGAAGAACCCGACAAGGCTTCTACACTTTCTTAATGATAGTGATTCGTCATATACCAAAAATAAACTTATAAAAGTCACAGGAACACTTCAAGAAGGTCAATTGTTGTTTGTTTTGCGTTGTTTTCGTTTCACCTATTTGTCTTTCTCTATTGTACGGAGAAAAGATGAGACAGCAAAAATACGTTACCTAGAAACGATCGAAACGAGTTTTTGTCTCATCAATTTTCCATGCAAAAGAGAGAGGCGCATGCTCAGACGAAAACAACATTTGGTAGATGAAATGTGCTAGCAAAACTCCGACTTCGGGTACTGGATACCCTCGTATCGTGAGTAGCTTGCCTCTTTTTAACACAAGCGACCCACCCCTGCTTCGCACATATTTATTATATTTTAGCCAGAAACTAAAATTCTCCGCGTGCCGCGCAGTGCAGCAGTGTGGCGCCTCAACGAGCACAACATCTTGCAGCACTAAAAATGCCTAGGGAGGCTTGCGTTCGAATCCATGAGCTGCTAGCCTTCCTAGAAGGACATCGGGTGGCTGAACCAGCGGCATTCCGTCACGTAAAAATGACCCGCCTGCGGCCTACTTGCTGAAACCAGTCCGCCCATTAAGTATCGCCCGAGGGCGTAGGACTCGTCCGAGGAATAATACCACCATGCCTATTTCTGCTTTCAAGCAGCATCGCTGTGTTTCGGCTTGTAGGGTGACGGTGCAAATTATTGGCAGAGGCTAAACACCTATATCCTCAAGTTGATGGACGCAGGGCAGTCTGTCGTAGGGCAAGTTCATAACGTGTACGTGTATACCTATAAACAAAGCAGTGCTTTGTTATAATGGCCCATAAGCTTGTTCCATTAGATAGTTGCATTAAAAAAACGTAGGTACTATGGTTGATGACTCCAGAGTTTGGAACATCGTCGTAAAGTTGCTTGCCTATCAATATTCTATAGGCTGCATTTTGGAGAATGTGCCTGGGAACTTCATTACTGAAATTTGGCTAAATACAATTTCGTTTCATTTAATTTCACTGATCAAAAGAAAACGATAAGTATAGGGAGTCTGTTAAGTAGGTAAATGAAACTATATTTAATTTTATATTTTTTATTACAATTCCAAAAAACATCTACTACATCAAGTATGGATATTATATGTTCAGAGTGTAAGTACGCTTAATCTAAAAATAATGACGTTATCCGATTTTACCCCGATATCATAATGTCAAAATTACAAAAATAACAATGTCAATGTATCAAAAAAGTAATTTTAATTTCAATGCAATCAATAAAACATAAACCAATAAAAATAACTTACGACTGGTTTACAGGATGTATTGAACAAATGAAAAAAAACACAAGTACATTAATTGTACGATATAACAAAAACGATATGACAAAATAAGTTGGAACTAAATAATTCATAATTTTATACTTAAATCGCACAATTACTGAGTCATTTGATATTATAGGTATACGACAAAGTTTTTTTTTACGATCAAGACTATCCGTCCAACAACCAAGTCAACAAAAATTATATGAAAAACCTAACAATAATAAAACTAATCAGTGAAAATATTTATTTGTAGAAAGATAATATCGGAGAATATCAGAAACCTTTGCTTCCTGTAATTATAAGACAACCGAGTGATAATTCAAAAACTATAACGAGTTGGCACTAATACAGCCTCCAAAAAGCTGCTCTTGCAAATCATTTTACTGTTTATTTGATATTCATTCAAACCTGGAGGCACAACTCAAATAATCATGGATATGAGTGTTGATCAATCAAAAGGTACATTAATTACTATGAACGTGCTCTCGCGCCTAAATTCGATCGTTTTAAAGGCAAGCCATTTATGCATTTGGGTGAGTTGTGCGTGAAATATTGTAAAAACAATAATGAATACACACGTTCATATTTGTTATTTCAGCAAAAGTTTCGATATTAGAACTAAAAGTGCTTGATACGCCACGTACATTACATTGTACATGAAAAAAATGTCTAGAGCTAGTACGCAAGTGATGTTATTATTTTTAACTTACTTGAAATGGAGAACATAAATTGATGTGAAAATGGGATAGCTAAATCAGTAAAAGGACATTTAGAAAAAAATACTTCTGTTAAGTTTTAAAAGAAACAGACTTCTGGTCAAACTGTTGAACCGATTTTGATGTAAAAATATTTTAAGATTAAATTTCTATAGTATTCATTTTAAGAAAAAAATTACAATCGAAATGAGAACCTCCTCCTTTTTTAATTAAAGTCGGTTAATAAAACAATTGTATGGCAATGAAGGGAAAACATTGTGCTGAATAAGACCGCCAGTTACCAGAACCATGATCTTAAACATGTATTTAAAATCATGAATGAAAAGCAGTGAATAAAATTATAATTTGTGCGATCTCCGGATCACATGACTACTAGCTCCAGATTACAATCTAAACTTATTCTAGTGATAAATCTGCTTGATATTCATACATCGTATTCTATGATTTAATTAATGAAATCCATTAATAATACACATTAAAAATATCTAACATCAACACACTGGCAATATTTTTATTTCATCTGGAATTTGAATTTATTAGATTGTTATTTGATACTTAACAGTTGTTTTGTAAAATAAATTAATATAATAAAATATGAACTTTACAGATAAAACAAAAAAATCGGCTCATAAATTACGAAGTTATGCGTTAACAAACATAAAAAAACACTACCGAATTGAGAACTCAGGAATGGTGAAACCGGTACAAATGCTTAGAAATATATTGCCAATGTCCTAATCAGTAAAGGCGTAAGTACGACTAATCACTGCGATGCAGAGCGAAATAATAGCATTTCTAGCTGTTGTAGTCTAGTGAACTTCTGCGTATTTTGAATTTGGATGTACGAAAAGCTAGCATTACGGCAAAGCACTTACAAATTTGATTAAGACAAACTATTCCTTTACGTTGTGCATTTTATATGTACTACGCCCCGCAGTGAAAAGCCTACTTATACCACAGGTCGTGTTCATAAGAGAATTGTTGGGCAAAGAATATTTAAAAAACTAATAGGTAAAGTAACCGATGCGAGATAGATAAAAAAACGGAGTTCTTAGGCTTTCCTGAGCCCTTCATGGCTTAATAGCTTAACCATTCCTAGAGCCAGGACAGGCAGCTTATCGTACTTCATGCACGGAAGCGATCTGATGACAGTAGAACTTGCCCATCAAATTGATGACAGGACAAAACAAAGGATAGAAATAAGTTATCACTTTAAATAAACCTATATTTTCTGCCAAGTCAGCAGAGTCAAAGCTAAATAAATGAATACGAAGAGGATTCAGAGCTAAAAATCCAACTTGCATCCTCATATGAATACGATACCCGTTCAAAGCATCAAACTACATTTTACAGCACACTCCAGCACTCTACCCAAAATAGAATGGCGTTTTGAATAGAATACCAGCGAGCAACATCGCACACACTTCATCTATACAAAGCACGCTCCATGGTGGTATCAGCGCTGAAGCATACTCAGATATGTAGTTGACCCTCAAACTAAAAATACATTGTAAATGCTAGTGAATATGTTGACATTAACTACTTGAATATTGATATTTAATTGAATATAGACACTAAAATTTTGACATCAATATCTAAAGGTACACATATTTACGATTAACATCTATAAAAAGGAACAGATACATGCGGCGTTATCAGAGAAAACTTCACAATAAGACAAGCAAATTAAATTGTGGTCTTATTCAAAGTACACCTGTTTATTTCAATTGTTTACGAGGTTAAGAATACTTTAGCGGCTATAATGATTTAGAGTCAGCGCCGAAGAGGACCGAGCGCTGAGACGGAAGGAATGCTAGCGAACAGCAGTCATCGAAGGCGCACTAACTTTGAAACTAAGATACAGAGCCAAACCTCACGCTAACCGAATTTAAGTCCGCGTGACACTCGCACGATGACATCCAAGTACCTCGGCGAAGTTTTACAACGGTTTTACTCCATGCTGGATAGGGTTTAAGTTTCGCCTCTGAATCTATAATTAAAATACGCGAGAAGGAACAATTTAAGCCGTATATGTAAAGATCTCTTCGATTAGGCAGGCTTCATCTTAGTGGAACACCGCGAATTTGAATGATCATTCTAGTGCCGACGCGAAGCATGGTTGCGTCTTTTCAATGGCCCTATGCAAACGTGATCGGCATTTTTGTAAAAGTGAGCACTGTTCATTAATTAGTTTCAGTCATTTTGCCTGGCTGTGATTTGTTGTATTCAAATTGATTGTCCATGACGCAGTGCGGAATTGAATTCCAAGTGTAGATGCCGTTATCTGTCAAACACAAGACATAATGGCTGCAACAAAGCCATGCTTTGCAGATCTATGGTATCGGTACAGTTCCCTTTTATAAATGTCAAGGTAGTCCTAATTACATACTGAAAAATTCTTCACAATTACTATAGTATATTAAAATTACCCCAAAACTTTACAACTTAGCTCATATCTTATCACCGCGTGGGTTTGCGCATGGCAACTTGGATTTCAAACAAATTTCGCGCAAATGATCATAATCCTCCTACTGCACTGTATCCATTCCATGGGTACTGACATTACACCAATACAATAAATATGATTATAGCACTACTGTAATAATATAGTGATTACAACAAAGCACGACTAGGCTGCGCGATTCAAGCAACTATCATTTCCAACACGCTGATCGTACTATTACACAGAACACCCACTTTATAAACAGTGCGGTATTGACACTCCATCGTAAGTAGTCTATTTAATAGTGTGACTGAATCGCACCGCAGAACAACGAATACTAAAAGCCTTCTAATACGTGATCACCTATTTCTAACATAGATATTAAAATTATAGAAATGGAGACGGCTTACCAGAGAGTGATATAATAAGAGCTTTTTCTATTCTGATTTCTAGATATTGGTAGGAATCTTGACTAGATTCACTTCTAAATTTCAGTTTCGACGGTAGGCCTTCTGGTCGCGGATTAAATTGCACGTGATATGTGGTAACGCGAGCGGTTACGGACGCCTCCATACGCATGTTACTATTCTAAGCAGGCTTGCGCAACTAAACATCCGCACCGATATATTACCACTTATAAAAACTTACACAAAACAAAATTGAAGTATGTGGCTACAGGTATACAAATAAACCTACGTCATATTCAGGTGAAATATATTAAAACATATCCCAGAGGCATGAGCGTAGCTTAAACATTAAAAGAACTGACATCTAATAGGTCACTTTACGAATGGTAACCGTAACTGGGAGTGATAGTACTGTCAATAAATTCATTTACAGTAAGTAAGCAGGCCTTTGCATCTATTGTAGATGATTTATAAAGCGTCAGGGGCAACTGGTGATTACTCAAACCCTACTTGCGGGGCGCTCTAGTGCCTGGGTCAGATCATTTTAGATGGAATAGCGGGAACACAAACACTAGGCCACCAATACACCAATGTATGTATTTGCAGTGTGTGTATCGTATACCTTTAAACGAGAAAATCTTGTATATATATATATTTAGGATCTCGGAAACTGCGCCAACGATTTTCATAAAGTTTAGCGCCATCTCTTGCTGAGTAGTCGAAATCACGAATTAGTGTCACGGAGAACGCCATTTATTGAACTTCTACGTAAACACTCGAGACAAAAGTTCCAGAGTTTTTCATGAAAATTAGCATACAGAAGGTTTCGGGGGCGATTAATCGATTAATATGGGTGGGATAATTATACAGAAATTATTTTTTTATTGTTTTTAATAATCAACTTTATCTATTCCAGCAGATGGCGTTGTTAGTAAGATCGAAAAATATTATTAAAAAACCCAGCAACGCTCGGGCATACCAGCTCGTTTAAAGTAATACGATAAAAAAACCCGATGTATGCTGAACTTATCGCATGAACTTATCATAATTTTAAGTGCCCGAGTTCTCGTTTAGTGTGTTACTATTCCATTCGTTATACCACGTGTTTTGATGGGCTACTAGCTACGCCCATGCCTATAGGAAAACAATTTCATTAAAGCCCAAATATAATAAGGAAAGTAGTAAAAATGAGCAATACAATAAAAAATTTAAGACGTAGCGTACGCTTTGCCTGAATCCGTTATGTGCGCTGTTGGTCGTGTTTATTCCATCGGGTCTGGCGGCGTATCATTTTTTGGTGGAGGGGTCGGGTTTGTCTCTTCCGGTTCTGTAGGCTTTGGTCTGTAAAGTACAGATTATAGAATAAAACAACAGTATTCATTATATCAAAAAAAAAAACCAATCAATCAAGGGTTTGGATCTCTTCTTTTAAGTCGTTAAACCTGTATTAGAAGAGATCCCATTTCTTCTGTGGCTCAACATTGCCTTGCAATTTAGTTTAAGCTATACGTATTACAAATATCTGTCATACTATCTGTCATTTTAGAACGGAACTAAAATGATTTGTCACTATCACCGTCATGTCTACATCTGTTTACGTCGTCATTTAGTGAATTTTCGACGCTAAACTTTGTGAAACAACTTCTCGCTCGCATGTTTGACCCTTTGAGAGATACAGAAACTCTGAACCACTTTACATGAGTATGAAAACCAGTGAGGCAAACTTTTAAAGTAGGAAAACGTGTTAGAATCAACTTTATTTTTTTCTAATCTGTTTGAAATCAGATTGGACAGCATTTACACCAGAGATGGAAGAAACTATGCCTTCTGCGCAGCGGGCAGTGGGTTCGATCCCCCCTCTCCTCGAGATCAAACCTTTGGAGATCTAGAAAGTGTTGTATAGAATGTAACAGTCCACTTGAGGTTAGATTGTGTCCCTTACTTGTCATTTTCGTTCAGGAAAGCAGCAGTGTTCTGGAACTGAGTGGCATTGAAGTTTTCGGTCTCCTGCTGCGTGCGATGAAGGACCATCGAGCGGACCGACTCGCGCAAGAAAAGTCGTAGTTCGTCAGGGAGCACGGTCGTGACACCGTCCACTGTGCGGAGCCCGTCTGGAAGTTAAACACATTATTTTAGTTATTGGGTTAGCTATGCTTATCAATCGTAGCGCGCAATCTCATCTCAATCTTATACCTTTAAACGAGAAAATCTTGAAAATATATTCAGGTGAATGAATGGTGGCCAAGAACCGGCTACAGAAGCGTAGGGCGCCCTGCAGCAAGATGGATGGACGACATAGACAGGGTCGCGGGGCGGCAATGGTTTAGACTGGCACAGGATCGAGGTAGATGGCACAAACTAAGGGAGGCCTATACCCAGCAGTGGGTGAAGTCGGGCTGTGGATGATGATGATGATGATATTCAGGATCTCGGAAATGGCACCAACGATTTTCATGAAATTTAGTATACAGGGATTTTCAGGGACGATTAATCGATCTAGCTAGGATTCATTTTTAGAACATATCGGCTTTTCCCAATTAAGAGCAAACAACTTTATCGTAATATCACCTACTCCTAGCGCCATCTGTTGCTCAGAAGCAAAAACTAAGCTCTATGAGAACCTGAGAACTCAAGGGTCATTCATAGGTTATTAAAAAAAAAGCAGCCAAGTGCGAGTCGGACTCGCCCATGAAGGGTTCCGTAGCATCAAGTAACATAATATACAGAAAATAAACAGGAAACAGGTTCTTGTAGTTCGTCGAAAGGTAAATTGCGGTTTACGATTTATGACGTATAAAAAAAAAACTACTGGCTAGATCTCGTTCAAACCAAATATCGTTGAAAGTTTGCATAGTAATGTACAACATATATTTTTTTTAGTTTTATCATTCCCTTATTTTAGAAGTTAGAGGGGGGGGGACCAACTTTTTTCAACTTTGGAAGTGTCTGTCGCGCAAACTATTCAGTTTAGAAAAAAACGATATTAGAAACCTCAACATCATTTTTGAAGACCTATTCATAGATACCCCACACGTATGGGTTCGACGAAAAAAATTTTTTTGAGTTGCAGTTTGAAGTATGGGGACCCCCAAAATTTATAGTTTTTTTTCTATTTTTGTGTAAAAATCTTAATGCAATTTACAGAATACATCTACTCACCAAGTTTCATCAGTGTAGCTCTTATGGTTTCGGAGAAAAATGGCTGTGACACGGTCGGACAGACAGACAGACAGACAGACAGACAGACATGACGAATCTATAAGGGTTCCGTTTTTGCCATTTGGCTACGGAACCCTAAAAATACTGAGCGAAGCTCGGTCACAAACTGCTAGTGTATTATTATTTATCGAGCCATAAACATAAATTAGCCATACCTACCTATTATGATACACACACACACCATTTGGTTTTACATACCTTCTATAAAAAGGCGAATAATTTTTGCTATTACCTACGCCTCTTACCAAATTCAAAAAACAATGATTTCTTTATTTAATAGTATCACAAGGTTAACGTTGAAACATCTTAAAGCTAGGTGAGTCTATATTGTAATGTAGGCCAATATATTACTACTATTATAATTTGTTATTTTTTTCTGTTTTCTTAAAACTATTTTTTTAATAACCTACAATTAACTGGGTGGCTAAACGTTTTTATGTTTTTGTAAAAGTTACGGTCAAAGGGAGGCATCAAGAACCATAACACAGGTTTTTACTACCTAGCTTGATTATTCGATCCCTACCTCGAAAAGTTACCTAAACTACTGTTGAGTAAGTAGCCACCTAAAACTATATAACTACTTCAACTATTATTATTATTGTATAATACCTTAGGTTAGACACTAAACATAGGTTCTAAAAATGTTCATATTTTAGGAAGCAACTAACTTTTGGTGAAATAAATTTATTATTTATTAACAACACTTCTAGCAAGATTGTCCTTGCTAGAATATTGTGAGAAAGTGAGAGAGAGGTCAGGCATGTTCATACCGTTAACGAGCGCATCGAGCGTGGGTTGCGGCCGCGCGTCACGCAGGCAGCGCCGCTTGCGAGACGGCATTCCGGACAGATAGGCGTCGCTGAACGGCTCTTGCTCCGTGCCAGCGCGGGAACGCATGTCCTGCGTCACGCCGTCCTCTGTCAGCACCGGCGCCCACTCAGCATCCATCTGATCGTACACTGTCCCCCCAGTAGCTTGCTGAAATATTATGTTCACATTGTTGAACCCCACAATTCTCATAGACAACTAGAGCATGCTATTTGTATATCAATCAAAAACAAGCAATCGTTGGATACAAATAAAGCTAACTTTAATAATGATAGTGGCATTCATAAAACTACTAGAAATCATGCAAAAAACAAAGATATGTACATATTGACAGAGTCCTTTGTCCAAAAAACTTGAGCAATGTTAATGGGAATGAATTGACAGATCCTGTTTTACCTATATATTATTGGGTGATTCGAATTATGAAAATATGAATGTTCCTTATACAGCATCGTTTGGATGGGAATAGGAATAAGTTATTTCTATCGGCAATAACTTTAGGGCGGAGCCAGGTTAATAGTGTTATTATATTTTACTATATCTATATTACAGGGTTAATGGTTCTAACAATGCTTAGTAGCGTCTCTACCTAATAGAGCTTGGCAGAAACTTCAAGCTTGAAACTCTGGCCTAAGCATCCGAATAAGACATCGTAATAAATAAATAAATAAAGCGAAAGGTAAATTTTGTACAAAAAAATCGTTTCAAAATGAGCTCAGGAGGACTACGCAAAAAAGAAATTCAAATAAAATACACCTAAAGTTAAATACCTATATAAGTAAAATTAAAAGTATCCTCATAAAATAAAAACAATAACAACTTTGATAGGTAGTAGGTGATTCAATCATAAAATCCACGAGGTCGCTTAAATCATACGTCTCAGAAATGAAATTGGGAAGAAATAAATTCCCGAAATTAAAACCCCCAAACGGTGTTACGGGAAGGCAACGGTAATTAAGTTCCATTCGTCTTTTACTAAGTGCTATTCCGCATTAAAAAAAACTCCCTACCAAGGCCGGCGAACACTGTTCAACCCTGTCTACATAAATATGATCGAGACACACTCAATGCATTTTTTGTGTCTAGAATCGGCAAAGTGCAAGCTAGCGGATTCAAAGCGGAGTATGCAGTGATTGTTAAATGATCAATAAACTAGATTTCAATTATTATAATTGTTCTGAGACTTAGGAAATGTCCTCTCCCCTCGACTACAAGCTTGATTGAAGTATAAGCAAATATAATGTTTGTCGTTAAACAGTATTTCCTCGACTATACACAGTAAGTAGTACACTACACACACAGTATACAGGGAGTTATAAGGCTGCTCCCGAAAACTTTTACGGCGACTTCAGAGCGCGTTTCTTCATTGATTACCGTTGTCAATCACGTAAATAAATTGAATGAATATTATAATTTAATAATTTCAAATGAAGCGCTCCTGTGGTTACAATATTTCGTACAACATGACTATACTAAATCAGTCATAAACTTAAATAATTGAAAGGTGCTTGCACACCCTAAGATAAGAACAGACCGCATACCTAAGCTTATTGAAATCATAAAAATATAGGAACATAGCACGCGAAACAGGCACCGCTTTGAACAAGACATCAGTGCTTCGACGATAATAAGACATCGCGGCGGTCACCTGGCCACGCCCTCATGTTATTTCTAATTGAGTAACAACAGATCCATGACAAAACTCATGCTATTCTTCAGTCTTTTGGGCAAACGGCCATGACAGTTTATTAAAACGAGATAATAATAATATATTATATTTATCTGGCCGTAAAACATGGAAGATACTCGAGTTGAATGTGAGACTGAGCATGCTCAAGTACATTCCAACTTTAAATAGCTTCCATTTGTCGCTCTGGAACACGCGACTTTGAGTAAGCCGTGCAAGTAGAACGATGCGCTCGACAAATACGCTTCATTACACTATTAAAACATTATTATGATGGACGGTGTACAGTTGCCTAAACTATCTTGAAGAGACTTGAAATTTCTTGAGACGATGTTCTAACAATATGCTGTATACTGTTTACAAAATCGCAGGTTCCAGAGTTCTTCTCGAATTCTAACGGTGGTATACTTACATCTTCATCATCATCACTCGATCTTGGCGGGTAAAATACGTGTAATGAATTAGGATCAGCATTATGCTCGTCGATCATGCGTCGCATTTCAGCGTCAGATATGTTCAAACTAGGCGGCGGGTCATCTTCGTCGTCTTTAATAGATTCATATAGTCTTAAAAGGCTAGGCGGTACGAAGCGCGTGTGGCCTCTTTCAATAAGGTCCACAAGTTCTTGGGTTAACACTAGTGGTTCGCTAGGGGTTGATTCGCGAGGTGGCGTCAAATTATGTCTGAGTCGTGCTATATGACGCATGGATAATTCCATCGCATATTCAGGGTCTCCCGTACATAAATCGTCGAACTCTCCATCCGGAACTACAGGGAAGGTTTGTTCAAGAATCTCATCACGTTCGTCACGTTCTCTGCGCGGCGGCCTATAAAACCCCATCTCGGCACGCATCCTAGAATGTGGCGTTAAATAACCTAAATCTTCCATATCATCGGTTTCATCAGCGGTCTGGTGTTCTGGCAGAGCGCTTGCATTAGCGGACTCCTGTTCAGGAAGAGTTGATAATTCAATATCGCCTGTGTTTTCGGCAAGCAGAGAAACATCGGGTGGTATTGGTGAACATTCATATTCGCTCGGCAAGTGCACGTTCGACATATATTCAGCCATACTACTATTAAAAGCATGACTCGCATTCAAAGTAACAGGAGTCAAGAATTCCGGTTGATCCAACTCTTGGCGCCTCGATTCAGCTAAATAGTTGTCAGCCTCCAACAGCACTGCCTCGTGTGCTGGGCATGGCATATCAACAGGTGGCAACGAGTACGCCGACTCACAAGGGTCAAATAGACGAAGGCGTTCAATCGGAAGCGCGGATGCTTCTGCTTCCTCTAGGGCCAGCTGGTGATCTCGCTTGGCTTTGAGCTCTTTTAGCTTAGCCCGGTGCCTTTCCAGGAAGGCCAGAGTCTCTTGTTGCAGGGCCTCGTCTATAAGACAGTCTTGCACCGCAGCTGCTTCATTTGCCGCTTCTACTTCTTCTTCCCGGGCTTGGATTCCTGCGAGGGCTGCAGCTTCTTCCTCTTCCTCCCTGGCTTGAACTTCAGCGAGGCGCTGCAGAGCCGCTCGCAACTGTTTCTTTTCTTCATCCGCTTTCCACTCCCTGGCGGACTGGTCCATGTGACGCCGCTCCAAATTCAATTCAAATTCTCTAACAATTTGACGCGGGTCTCGGTTTGGATCGACATTGCGTCGCCTGTACCTTCGGCCTGTCCGTGGTTCGCCGTTGTCGTTTTCCCCATCATTCTCAATATTTTCCGTTTCTGCTTGGTCAAGACCATGTCGTCTACGACTCTCATCAGATGTATTCATTTCCATAAATGTATATCGGTTACGGAGGGCGAAAATGTCATCCTCAGGATCGCACTGGAACAGAGACACCGTCTGATCTAATAACTGAATTATTAGATCTCAATCATCGGAAGTCGACTGAATGTACTGTTCAGATTACGCTTATAAGAACTATTTCTACAAGGAATTAGGTTTGTACTGTACTCATCATAACGTTCATGATAAATGTCAATCATTTTATCAAAGCTTTTTGTAATTTCTTGTCGTTGTCTATGACGAATAGTCGCAACATTATTGCTCATTTTACGTATTAATTGAGAAGTCAATAAGTTTTAACGTTTATCGCCGCGTCGAATTCTAGTATAGTAAGGCTTTGGGCATGTATGTTCCGCAATAACGTACGCCAAAAAACCATAGACTTTACGCCTCAACGGCGGTGGGCTTGCCAACCGTCACGCGTAGAAAACCAACTATTGCAATAGGGGCTATACATAGTATTTTCATTTACCTCGAATTACCCTCAGTAGATAATATTGATGAGATACTTTTATATTGAGTAGGAAGAGATCTCAGTGAATCTGTGCAAGCCATGATCTTTTAGATTTTAAGTTACACTACTACATACGACACTATACATTTATGCCCTTAGTCTGTGAAATGGTAGCAGCCAAAATTATCGAACATGGAAAACAATTGGAAATAGCGCGATTGGCCAGAAAATTTATCCAGCTAGACCCTAGACAAGATCCACTCACTGTTTGCGTTTACACCACAAGATTGAGAGACGCCTACTGCTAAGATATTGACATATTTTCATACATTATTTTCTCTCCGCTTGGCGTGATAACGAACAGACCGTGAACTTCTTTGGACCTCAAGTTTCACTAGTCTATTTATATTCTAACATATATAACTAAAACGTAACGGTTTCTTAATATTATATCTTATAACTAAAACATATCACATAAACTAAACAGCAATAAAATAAAACAATATAAATCATGTTGCTTACCGGATTTTTCCATAGTAGCAGCGAATAATTAAATCACCGAACACAGTAAAAGTAACAAAAACAGCAACCAATAGAAAAGTCGCACCTTGCTCATTTAATTTAGATTTTCAGCAAGCTTTCTACGTACCAACGCTTTACTCAATGTGTTTCTGTTGCAACCAGCAGACGTGATGTCAAATACTAATATCGATGCCGTGTGCTGGGTTATTTATGCAGTCAATGAATTGTGTTAGGTTCAAACATTCGAGAATACGAGGGTCGTATCAAATTATCATAATTAATGAGCACTCTCCTCGTTTAGCGTTAGTATTGTGATTTTTAAAAAGAATTATGCTTGGGAGTGCGTTTGACTAACAACTTGAACTTTTTAAAGGATTATGAGTACCTAGAAATATGAGAGGATGATAACCACATGATGAGAGTCGTGAAGTGTGGAAATACTTACCAAGGAAGAGCCGGAGGAGGATTCAAGTCCGATGGAGATGATGCCAGCGGGGATATTGGACGAGTTGAGTTCGGATTCCACACTGTATGGGTCCTCGAGTGAATCGTCGCCTCTCCAGCCAGGTAAGTTCTGAGTGAGTTCTGAGTGGGTGGGGCCCTCTGAACGCTCCTCAGGTGTCCTACATCACACCAAAACACTCAATTTAAAACCGTATAGCGGCAAACAAATTTATCCCCATGAGTTGCGTTTAACAAAAGTTCATTAGATAACAAACCCGTTGTTAACAAACATCATGTAAGTACTAATCCTAAAACATAACTTATAGTTGTTATTTTCTACAGATTTAGCATTACCTACCGATTTTATAACTTGCCTACAATGCTAACAATTATTTTCATAAGAATTTTTGTTCGGGTTTTTGACAACTCTTCTACATCGAATTTGGCTAGATTATAGTACACCAAGATTGTGGTGAATGGCAAGAGCAAAGAGAGGCCTTTGCCCAGCAATAGCAATAGGTAAGTCGGGTTGAGGATGAAGATGATGATGATAGTAATGAAAGCATCGGCTTGTGCGTTGTGCTTGTGGACTTGCCCAGGTTCAGGCGGTGACATGGTCGAGGTGGAGGAACCCCCGCTGTGCGGCGGAGGCGGCGACTCCTGGCGGGGAGGCTGGCTATCCGGGGGCTGGCTGCCCGGGGGCTGACTGCCCGGGGTCTGGCTGCCCGAGGGCGGCGAATCCAGCGTCGGCGACGTTGATGTGCTGCTCTGCTTTAACGGAATTACATAAATTTTTCACCTAAAGGCTTTTAAAGACAAATCCAAGACCAGCTTCCTTGCCGCGCAGCTTAAACGTTAGTGGAAAGCAAAACTTAAATGATAATTTTTAGTCTTAGTAGTATTTTCTATAGCTAGACGCTGCTAAAATTGGAAAGTTTTGATTCCGATCACCATTTTGGATTCGCGGTTGACCCGTTGGAACCAAAGCATGGACAGAGGATAATCGACAAATAAATCTTCGATAAAACATTTTATCAAACTAAACCGGTTCCTGGAAGGATGTTTTCAGGATAAAAGTCTTAACATACTGTTACGGCAAAAACTCTTCACTGAATATAGCTTCAACTCTGTTTTACTTTATTACACGGCGTAAATACCAATACGCAAGACGCCATCTTTCTTTTTTTTACCCAGGGATGTCTCCCGTTGCTTGATCTGATTAGGGATGTCATATTCCCAATACCAATAAATTCAAAGAGTGAAGAGTTTTGAATAATTTTCATTTCTCAAGGCTTCTTTGCTGTTATTATTTTGTAGCCGAAAGTGAGCAAGTCTATTCTGTGCAGTGTCCGGACGGAGATGATGCAGGTTCGTACCAGGGTCCATGGGGGGGACTGCGGTCGTTGACCCGCCGGCGGCGCTAGCAGTGGTGGCGCTTGCAGCGGCATGATCAGCGCTTGGTGCCGTTCACAAATGTGGGGCACGAGGCCGCTGACGCGGGCCACACTGAGCGGATCCTCCCGCAGCGCCTGATAGATGCAGCACTGAGACAAGCGTATCGTATTTATCGGACATCTGTACACCGCTCGCGGCGCATGTGAATCGCTTTTACTTTGTGAACTTTAGGATACAACAGTTTTTTTTCTAGGATTAGTCGTGTGGAACTGGCACTTAAACTCACCTAGCTTTTTAAAACGTTTAAAAGTAATTATTGTTATGTAACTAACGGTTATTGAATTTGAATGCGCTGCGCCCTACTTTGGAAATGTTCTTTCTTAAAATATTAGAGATATTTAGCATCTACGTACACTACTTTTGACGTGCAATAATTTCCATAATTATGTTTTAAAGACAACTTAGCACATGCCTCTACTTATGACGTAAACACTGATATCTACAAATACAATACCACATCACAACACATAAGTCAAATAATTTATAAAAGCTAATGCACTTTACTTATTTCTTTCAGGTAGAAACATTTCTGATTATTATATTTTAAAGCTCTATTTATATAATTTTTAAAGATGATTGTACTGTGCGTTCCTCCTTAAGTTTTGCGAATCACATAATACCACGAGCGGTGACCACCGTAGATTGATTTCCGTTAACAGTAAATTAACACAGATACTGCATGCTAGAGAAGCGACATATACACGTGCCGAAATATAAAACGTATTTTAGCGTTCCGTACCCACAAGCTATAAAATAGTAGAACCTTGCTCTGACTTAACTCATGTTTTTCACAGTTAGCAACCTCACTTTCGTATTCATGCTGATGTGTCTAGTTAAACAATGATGAAATAACTCACTTTTCACATCGTTTAACAATGCCAGATCACAATTATTTAGCGTTTCAGGTACGGAAGCGTTCATCAAAATAATTCAAAAAAAGAGGGTAGGTATAAACAAAATTAACGGAAAACCAAATCAGAACGGCGGCGGTTGTTTGTTCAGTCTTACTATCGGCAGTGGCATCGACCCGTCGGCGCGGCGGAAGTACTGACGGACTGTCGTGTTGTTGTTGCGTTCCAAACTGTTAAACCATACATTATTTATTCATCTCTCTCTTCCAACGCTACCTACTCCGATTTTAACCAAAATAGGCTCAAACAAATTAACTAGACTAACTCGTTCGTTAATTTACTAAGCATAAACAAAGATATATTATAGAGACTGCAAAGATACTGAGTTAATATTGAGATTTTTGACAGTTCTCCTTTGAAAAATGACAAGAATCTATACTTGAGGCTCGACTCAGACTTAAGCACTGTTTTTGAATACGGGCATACACGACACGTACTTGTTGCGAATGGCCATAAGATTCTCGCGAGCGACCGTGCGCAGCCAGTCGCGTGAATGTGGCTCGTACTGTTCAGTGAGGCCAGCCTGTTGAAAAAGAGACACGATAAAAATATCGTTATTGGTTTTGATTGAGCACGGTATAATCTCTTGGTCCAAATTTCTTGGCGGATTCTAGTGTACTATGTCAAACGGAAACTAATATTTTCTGGAAAAACTTTCGTAAGTTTTAAAGGCACTCCCAGGGTTCAGTACTTGGTCCGCGTGTAGCGCTTCGGATAAAGCTAGCACACAATAGTAATAATATACTTTAATTATTTAGACAGCACACTAAGATAATGCAGTTATAACTTACCATGAAGGCATTGAAGACAAGAAGCAGTCCTTCGAATCCTTCCGAGCAGAAACCGAGGAACAGCGTGCACATATCCGTAAAGAATCGAGTGAACACGATGTAGAAGCGGGCCGCAAACATATCTGATGAAGCTTCCGACATCATGCAAGCAATGATAGCCGGCAGGCGCGACCGAGTCATCACTCTGACAGACGCCGTCGGGTCAATGTCCGGGTTTATACGGGTGATCGTACCCTGGAAAAAAATTACGTTTCAAAATTGGGCATAGCAGCGTACCATGCATCCCATGCGACATGGGATCTAGCAGTGGGAAGCGATAATGTACATCATGTTATTGTACACACTGTTATTACGATGCCAGTTAAGCCTCATGCACACTGGAGCAATTCAAACATGATCATTTCCTTTTTTGTTCTGGCACTGGATCCTATACCTTGTCCTTGATACTTTGTAAGGCGGAACCGACTTGGATAGGTTATGTTAGAACATAAAAATTACGCACAAGGCGAGCGAGCAGAGAATGTTTTTTCCCAATACCCTCAAAGGGGCTGTCCCGTTTAGTACAATTATCCAACGCCAGATTAAAAAAAAAACGTAATATTCATCTGCGACAGTTTTCATGGGCCTTTCCATTTTCCCAGTGGAAAAAAGTGGCATCGTTTTAACAGTGTGTACATTAACTGGCCGTACATTAACCGGACCCGTAGCAGTTATTGGCGTGTATGAACATACAAGTCTTGTAAACGCGTCATGTGCAAATTTTACGCCGCGTATTATCTTACAGAAGCAAAACACTGATAAACTCCTCGTGCCAACCCAGCCTCCCTCATGCCACCAGCATTTAGACACAATTAATTCACTTGAAACAGTTCTGCCTGATACGTATTCCGTAGTAAGTACCGGAAGCCTAGTACGAATTAACAGGATATTTGTGGTGTGCACGGACCGACAATACAGTGACGTATAACGAGGCAAATTTCGGCAAGTCAATTGATCGGTGCCGCTCAGTACAATTCGGATATCAGTAAGATACGTTTACACCACAATTCATGTCAAATTTATACGCGCTAGCCTCCTTAGTTTTCGTAAGTGTGTAGTCTAAATCATCAGGATCATCCCTGTACGTACTACAGAAAACAACGGCAACCTTTTTCAAGTCCGTGCAATAGTAATTTTATGAAGCTAAGTTTTTTCGTATTGCAAAATACTTAGAATTTCCTTATAAAAAGCCCTCAAGTCTATTTTGAAGACTCGAGAACTTAAAATTTAGGGGTTTACGGCTAGAGTATTTTGCAACACTGATTACTTATCTTAATCTAATGATACACAAAATGGCCGCCACCTAGAAAAAAATGGCAGTCAGTCGACCAAATCAAAATGCCTGAGAGAGAGAAGGACCATTCAGAGCAGTTGATATTATTGCGAGTTTAGAGGTCACTGCAAAGCTTCAAGTAAACTTCCATCTACCAGTTTGCTTAACTGACCATATTACGCAGGAAGTCCGCGTTCAGCTCGATGAGATGATCCGAAACGGGATAGAAGGCATAGCCTGTGAACCCGTCACGTTGTATGGCGAGTTCTACCATGAGCGGCACTTGTTCTCTTGGCTGTCCAAAATCAAAGTTGTACAGTTTATCTGCTTTTGACTTTTAGTTATATAACTCAACCACGATTTTCTTGCGATCCTAAAACGCCTATTAGGATTTATAGCATAAGCAATGTTGGGATTTGCTATTCAAAATAGCTTATGTTATAAATTTAGACAGTTGTTGACAGTAGATTAGTTTAAACGCTACCCATTTTGATCAAATCTCACGGCTTCCACGTTTTCCGTTCCGTGTCGATTGTGGACGGAGTTGGAGTGACTGCAAGAACGCATGAGTAACTTCAATGGGTTGTAAATAGATTGCTAAAGTAGAATACTCACAATGCTACGTAGGAATTCCAAGTTTTGCGCGATGACACGCTCAGTGACTGCTTCGAAAGAGGGGAAGGTGCGGCCGCTAGAAGCGACGGCGCGTTCTAGCATGCGCTGAACGTACTCGCGTAGTTGCATGCGGATGAAGGGAAACTCGCTCGGCATCGGCGTCGCGGTCTCCGGGCTATCGTTCAGCGGGTCCAAGAATAAGTGACGCGCCTGGAAACACACATACATATTATGTATAGATAAACCAGTCTTAAAAATGCACGCCCCTCCACCACGTTTTCTTGAAGTGGGCGCACAGCAAAGTACTTCAAAATGATCTTTGTGATGTAGGTATTATAGAACAATTCACTTTGACTGACTGAAGTAGTGGGACGTGCAGTTTAAGATTGGACGATCTCTACATACTGAATAATGAATAAACAACCCAGACAGAGAACAATCATCTGCGTTTACCACAAAAATATTTGATCTTGGTGATCAAAACCACGCCCTCCAGAGTAGAAGGCAGAGGTAACCAACGGCTGTGAAGGCTACACACAACATGTATAAATAGAAAATACCTTATCGCACACAACTTATAGATAAAAGCATGCAGATAAACTTACAATTGTGACCAAAAACGCGTTCAGTTGCCCTTCCTCAGAGACCGGTCCGCCAAGCAAAGTCATCATCATGCCCATATGGCGCTGAAACAATAAAACAGCATAAAACAGGCCATTTTTGAAATTAAAAAAAAATAAAAATTGAACAACGTAGACAATACAGCCTACCAGATGGATAGCGGTTACCGTAGCCTATGGACACTTGCAATACTAGTAGTGTTGCCAGTGGCAGATAGTCAAACATAACACACGACAGCCCACAAAGTAACATTTAAGCGAGATAAGTAACATTGGCCAAAATTATGTGGAAAACGACACTATACTTAATTATGGCACTTTATTACATTAAATTTTTGTAACATGGAATTAACATGAGATTGTCAAAAGTAAAATTCTGGCAACGCTGCACCACCAAAAAAGTCTCGAGACGTTTTGACCAGCATAACATACCGGAACCCAGCCACCATTATTACCGGATGGAAAGGGCTCAGAATCGTTCCTCCTAGAAATGTGTAGGGGAGGCGTATGTCCAGCAGTGGACTTCTTCAGGCTGATGATGATGATAATGACGATGACGACATACCGGAGTGAATCGAGGATTCCTGTCCAACAACACTTGTATATCCGGAGCGGGGGGCCGTCTGGCCCTAACACGCTCCTGTTCGTCAGCTTGCTCTTGGTAGTTCTCCCTGGAACATTTATACTATTGTAAAGGCACCTTCAACCAACACGACGAATAAACTTGAAAACTTTTACAATATTGTCTTATTTACTTCTAGGTTATTCTTTTTTATTACTTCTTTGTGTTTCATTTAACCATATAGATTGTGGAACATTTATTCTTGATTTGTTGCGGAGGAGGGCAGTGGCACTGCTACTCAGTTTTTAACTTTTTCAGTGGCAACGTTTTTGTTCTAAATAAAGACATTTGATTTAATTTTTGAAAGTATTCACAATTCTTAGTTTTTCGTCTAAAACTCATTATTTACAAAAAAAGACAAGATTGGCTTTAAAAATAATTTAATAGGTAATTATTTTCAGCTAGAAAATATTATATAAATTATTAAAAAACATTTTTCTAACTGAAAACCTTTCGAGGTTTGACTTTGAATTCAATTAATTAATTTGAAGAAAAAGATTGTTTGCCAATTCATTGACATGAAATAAGGGTGGAAGAGGATTGAACTAACCTGCGCTCTTGCAGGTGACGGCGCGCATGCGTGCTGTCGCAAGCCAAATATCTATCGTAGACCATACAAGCCATGGCGAACGAATGCGCACGCTCGTTTGCGCGACGATGATGGCTGTGGCGGTTAGCTAAAACAAGCAGATTGTATTATACACTGATGATATGCAGGGTACTCACAGATATAGGTCGCATCACGTGAAAGAAAGCTGGAAGAATGTAAAGGGTGCGTTTGCGCATGCAAAACCCGCCAACAAATAAGTGCGGGTTTTACATGCACATACACATTACACACTCCCTTTACTTTCTTGAAGCATTATTTTTAAAAGGTACAACCTACCAAGTAATGCATCTAATACTATGTCACGATAACACGCGAGATGCAAGCCATTGGCCCGTGGAGAAGACTGATAAAATAACAGAAACATTACGTACTACACCTCTGAGTACCCTGCTTTATGCCGTATAGTTCGTACCACGTCGAATGAAATGTGCGCAGTAGGCGCATCATTGCCTACGCAGACCGGGAATTTTTACTAATGGACATTCAAACGTATCGATATAGAAATAGGCAGGAATTTATATTCTTTAAAATTATGCTGTGGCATCGAATGGGATTTCATTGCTCGACATTGTATGACGCGCCACAGGCTCCCGCGGCGGGATTCCATGGCGTACTGTGTTAGGCAACGGCATGCCAAGGACTCCAGCGCTCGTTTTGAGATACCGCTGAGTGAGGCAGCGTGGCATGCTGTGGCAAGGCACTGGAATGCCGCAGTATCTAAGCGGCTAATGTGCGCTGACTGACGGGAAATCTCTTGCCATGCGTCCCTGTCTGCGTAGGCCTATAGGGGAACACTTGGTGGTATGAGGTGGTTTTGGCCGACGCGCTATTAGTTGGTCAGTCAACCTACGGACCCCGCGCAACTTACCCATGCGCTGGAAAACCCCCTCCAGGTAATTTTACGTTGTATGAACTGTGATACACCTTGCAACGCAGCTTTGACGTGACGCTAGCAGAAACGTTAAAAACTTATGGGCAATTGCAAATAAAAAACACAGCTTTGTTTAAGCAGTGACAATCTACCACACTTAGCAAAAAATAACAAGTTCTAAAAATCGAAATTAAAATTTTTAAACAAAAAGTTGGACTTCGGTGTAGGATAGTGGTAGAAATAGGAAAAGAGGTAAAAGGTATTGTTTTTTTTTTCATTGTCTACAATGGATGTATGGGTTATTTTTTTTTATTGAAAAAGAGTTTCCTCATCATCCGGTTTCCTTTAATATTGTTTTTTGTTTACTTTACATCGTGTCTTCTTTGATTATTATTTTAACTATTTCAGATAATATACATATTTGTTTATAATTACCCTAATTTTTACAAATTCTCAAAACGGCCGACTTCGCATGTCTAAAGTCTAAGTTTTTTTTCTGGAGCGGACGAATCCCACAAGTAAATAATATATTTTTCTAAAACTTTATCCTTTATCTTTGACATTCAATAGATTTTTTGATATACTTGAAAAAAAATCTGCCCGGTTACATTTTTAATAATAATTATTATTTATACGACACATTAAAACTACAGTTTTTAGTTGTTTTTACAATGAAGTGCATGGATGTGGATTAAAGTTTTATTTTATTTTTGTTAGTTGGTGATTTCTTTATTAACGGTGATTGTACGCATACCTTGCCATTGCTGCCGTCGTTCTGCATTACTTTCCTGATTCTGGTTTGGCCCTTGGTTCTGAGTTTGCCCTTGATTCTGGGCTTGCCCTTGATTCTGTGAACTGTCTTGGCTTTGGGTGTTGCTTGGATTAGGGATCGGTCCTTGATTCTGGGCTTGTCCTTGGTGCTGAGTTTGGTTTTGGCCTGGGGTTTGCCCTTGGGCTCCAGTATGATTTCGATCTTGTAATAGTAACGCATCTCCAATGTTTTGACGCAAAACATTTGCTATAACGTTGTGCAGCATTTCTGTAGTTTGGGCTTCGCCCATGTTCGAATTCGCGAGTAACGGAGTTACATACACTGTTTTTAAAATTAAAAAATAAACAATGGTTAAAAAGACATCATTATGTTGTTGGGAGAAATCATAAACTTATAAAATACATAATGTTTACAAAATACACGTTATTACATACAAAGCAAACAAATTTTTTGATAATACAAAACTTAGTATAAAGCTGGATAAACCTATCTATCTACTAGGCAATATAAGATTAGCGAGGTAATAAACATTGAACCCAATAAGGTTTCTATGACAACAAGGATTAAGAGGGCAAGTGATATAATAAGCTGGTTTGAAAGGGTATATAATGTACCTTCGCGTTCAAAGTCCACGTCGCCGAGATCGGCGGGCATGAAACCGCCACCTGCCACCGCAAGGTTGTCATCCATGCTCATAACAACTTCTACTCCACCGGCGCCCGTCAAGCCGCGCAAAATGTTGTCGAGATCTGGAACAAACAATATATTTGTGCATCAGATCATAAAGTGCAATGAGAAACTGTATAATTTAACATTAAAAAATAAATTTAATAAATTTATTTCAGGCAACATAGTTACAAAAATACAGGGCCCATAGTATAAATACCTTAAGGGGGTACGATTTCCATACAAACTTAATTTGCACAACTATGGGCGAATAAAGTATGAATGTACACTGAAATAGCTGTAATAGGCTTTTACAGTGGTCCTTATTACCGGCCAGTTATATAAAGTTGGAGTGTCAGCCGTTGGTCGTGGCAGTCGGGGCTTCAGAAAAAAAACTAACAGACTTTTACGACTATTTTGAGACATATGTTTTAAGCTCATTCACGTATTCAATGCCGAGTACCCGTTAGAAAGAATGACGAAAAAATTACTTTTTTGGTTTTTTATTAATATTTCTGTTATCCTACAGTTTTCTCCAACTTTATATAACTGGCCGGCAATAAAGACCACTGTAAAATTCTATTACAGCTATTTCAGTGTACATTTATACTTTGTTTGCCCATAGTTGTGTAAATTCAGTTTGTATCGGAATCGAACCACCTTAAAACTAAAAACTGAGAATAATAATTAACAACTTTCTGATACATAGCTATATTATAATTAATAATCAATCATCAAATCTTTAAAATTTAGCCAATATGTTTTTTTTCAGAAAGATTGAAGAGATTGTTCTTTGGCCACGGCCAGGCCAGGGGCGCATTATTGGGAGTGTCGTTGGCAGTGGACTTATAAAAAGTCTGTCATTTAATCTTAACAACTGAACTGTCGTACTTTGCGCGAGGAATAAAAATACCTACCCATTAGAACATGAGGGCGTTCTTGGCCCGCTCTTCCGCCTGGTTCATCATCGAGATTGAGACCGCCGCCTGGGAAGATCTCGCGGTATACCTGCGCAGGACTGGTAGATGTCTGCGAACTGAAAAGTTGACCGAGAGATTGCGCTAGCTGGTCCCCATCGACCTGGCCTTGGCGATGTATGAGCTCCAACGCGGGTCCCAAGTTGTGCACCATACTGGGGCCCATATTGAGATTCAGGCCGTGCGCCATGCCGAACGTCATGGCCGTCCTGCGAGCGCGACCAGCACCAGCGTCACTTGATCCACGACCAGCACCGGCGTCACTTGATCCACGACCAGCACCAGCGTCACTTGGTCCGCGACCAGCACTGGAGTCACTTGGTCCGCGGCCAGCACCAGCCTCGCTCGTTCCGCGACCAGCACCGGTGTCACTTGGTCCGCGACCAGCACCAGCGACGCTCGGTCCGCGACCAGCACCAGCGACGCTCGGTCCACGACCAGCACCGGCGTCACTTGGTACGCGACCAGCACCGGCGTCACTTGGTCTGCGACCAGCACCGAAGTCACTTGGTCCGCGGCCAGCACCAGCCTCACTCGATCCGCGACCAGCACCAGCGACGCTCGGTCCGCGAGCAGCGCCGTCGTCGCTTAGTCCGCGACCAGCACCGGCAACGCTCGGTCCGCGACTAGCAACGGCGTCACTCGGTCCGCGACCAGCACCGGCAACGCTCGGTCCGCAACCAGCACCGGCAACGCTCGGTCCGCGACTAGCAACGGCGTCACTCGGTCCGCGACCAGCACCGGCAACGCTCGGTCCGCGACTAGCAACGGCGTCACTCGGTCCGCGACCAGCACCGGCGTCGCTCGGTCCGCAACCAGCACCGTCGTCACTTAGTCCGCGACCAGCACCGGCGTCGCTTTGTTCGCGTTCAGCTCTGGCATAAATTATTCCACCGTGTGGCAATCCACCAGGTGATCGAAAAGATAAGTTCGTAGGTTGGTCTTCCGCCAAGGTCGAAGTGGACGGCAGAATTGAGGTCAAAGCGGACTGATGAGCGGAGGGCGGAGCGGAGGGCCGAGCGGAAGGACAAGGACGAGCGGAGGGCAGACCGGAAAAACGAGCGTAGGCCGGAGCAGTGGCCGGAGCGGACGGACGAGAGGAGGCCGGAGCAGGTGGGCGAGCGGTGGCCAGAACTGATGGCGGAACGGGTTCAGAAGTGCGGCTCGTGGCCGACGGCTCGGTGGGCATGCCTTGTAGGGCAGCCGCCGCAAGGTCCTGCGCAGCCTGCGCTTGGTGCAGGTTAGAGGCGACAGCCGCCAGTCCGCTTAGCAGACTATTGTCGATCGGGATTGCGATGTGTCCCCTAGTCTCTATTGCGACTTGGTACTGGCGAGTCGAGCCAACGGTGGACGGCCGGAGGTAGGGCCGCATAGAGCTGGGAAGTGGCGCGGTGGCAGTGGCGGGCGTGACGGTTGCAGTAGTGGCGGCAGTAGCAGCGGCAGTAGCAGCGGCAGTAGCAGCGGCAGTAGCGGCAGCAGCAGCGGCAGCAGTAGCGGCAACAATATCGGCAGCAGAAGCGGCGGGGGCGGCGGGGGCGGCGGCGGGTGGCGGGCCCCCGCGCCCGGCCGATGCGCCGCGTCCGGCTGCACCTCTACCGCGGCCATCGCTCGACATGGCCCGTCTACCGGTTGTCGTCACCACATTGATATGAGCCTGAAATAAACACAATTATTACGCACTGGGTTTCGCTTGCCTCGATTGTGCGTACAGATGATAATAGACTGATAAGTGGAATAGAGCAGGGTGGGTTACCTGCACTGGCAGCGGATGGCGCGTGGTGGTGGGCGGCTCCGAGGTGAGCCGCGGGTAGCGCTGTCCCACGTGGAAGTGAATGTCGCTGATGGCGTGGTATCCGTGCGCGAAGCTGTGCATTATGTCGCAGATCAGCGTCACGGTTTGCTGACGCTGCGACCTCTCCAATTCCGGGTACTAGAGAGTTAAACAAAGTTAATTAAACATCGGTTCAAGATTTTGGCTTTTGCATGTTATACATATTTGTTTTAGTTGGGTGATACGTACCGTATGACATTTACGGGCTTAATTTTCTAGTTTCGTTTCATATTTTTGAATAAATGACAAACCAAACGTAAAGTTATTAGTTAAAGTTATTAGTTAACTTAAAAATAACATTCACGAAGTTCTTGGCTACAATCGACCGATTCGAGTGTCCGACAACATGGCACTACATCTAGTAGGTATTACTTGCCAGTTCCACAGTGCGGTCTCGAAGCATGGTGATGTAGAGGGCACGGTACGGCGCAAACTCCTCATGCAGCACTTCCAGATCCTCCAGCACCTGGCCAAGGTCACGCGGACGCGAGTGACGATGGCGCATACCCCTTGCCGCCGCTCTTCTGGAGTAACGACAGGCTTTCTACTTTACTTGCTTAGGTTAGAGTGAATTTTTAGGGGTAACCTTGAACTAAAACCGGCAGGAACCAAGCCGTTGTTATTTGTTCTTTTAGTCTTGCTCTCATGGAACGGGTACCTAGACTCGCCTAGCTTTAACACGTTTTTAAGAGGCCATTGAGAAACAAATTAGTAAAAAAAAAAACTTTTGCTTTAAGGGGCCGGCGGAGGGCGAGTTTTCATACAAACGTAATACCAAAATGATATTAAGCAGATTTTCACTATATTACTGTAATAATTGTATTTGTATAGTATTTATCTAGGTTCCTGAACAGTTTTAATTTTAAATTACTAACCTCAAATGAAATTAACGCCAATCACATTTTGCAATGAAAAAAATGTGTAAAATGCGATTGGTGTTTATTTCATTTGAGGTAAGTAATTTAAAATAAAAACTGTTCAGGAACCTGAACAGTTGAACAGTGAAAATCTGCTTAAATTAGTTATCATTTTGATATTACGTTTGTATGAAAATTCGCTCTCCGCCGGCCCCTTAAGCTCTCAATTCAACAACCAAGCCTGGTCAATCGTTCTTCTCCATTGCTTCTCCACGACAACGTTAGAGCTCACACTTCACGAAAGACCATCGCCAACGTACAAGAGATACAGCTGGAAGCTCTCCGTCACCCACCATACTCAACGTATCACAAACTTTTATTTTTTTCAAAATTTATACAATTTTTTAACTGGGAATAAATTCAACACAACAGCAGAACAAAACGCTTTCCCTGGCTTCGCCTCCCGTCCGGCAGACTTCTACAGGGGGTAAAGGAATAAACAAACTGCCATCAAAATGGCAAAATTGAATAGATAATTTCTGCCTTGTACTCTGATTAGCTGAAATTAAAAAAAAATATTAAAAATTGTTATACATTATATACAAATCTCCAATTTCATAGGTAGGTACAGTACAGACCATAGAGAATCCAGAGCGAAATTTTTGTTTTCGTGTCAATTTTTGTTTTAGACTGGTCTCTAGCTCAGTTGGTAGTAGCTCTGCCTTCTGCGCCGTAGGTCGTGGGTTCGATCCCCACCGAGAACTAATATTTGTGTGGGTAACATAAATGTTTGTTCTCTGTCTGGGTGTTATATTGTATTGTAAGTATGTATTTACAAAAAAAAAAAAATGTATTCAAGTATTATATCAGCTATCCGGTTCCCATATTACAAGCTCTGCTTAGTTTGGGGCTGGGTAGTGTTGTGTGAATTGTCCACAATATTTATTTATTTTTATTTATAATTTCAATGTTCTATGCCAATGATAATAGGATTTTTTTGCGAGGGATTCAATCGCTGATAGGACTTTTTACGAGGAATGCCATAGTCTATTACTATTTCAAGTCCAAGCGTAATATTTGAATCTACCTATCTGTCTAGTCTGCACCTGGCACGTACGCAGTGACTTCCGCGAATCGTAAGTATTGCTAGGATTAGGGTTACAAAGTAGCAATCAGGTGATCAATAACAGTAAATGTTATAATATAAGACAAGACTAACCTGTGTCTAGCGTCGTCAGGTTGTTGTTCCTCTTCGACTTCGTCTTCGTCGGGTTCGTCTGTATCCACATCGGCATCAAGGTCAGGGCCCTAAAATTTGAAACCTTTAGAAATCAGCAATAAGAATTTTGATTACTTTTGCCAACATAACAAAACAAAAATTATGTGGTGGACGGTATTTCAGGGTTCCGAAACTAGGGGTAACCTCGGCATAGTCAGCGATCGCTAACTAGCCACCAAGTCGTCAACTTCTTCTTTGTTGAAGATGAAGATTTAGCGGTTAATTAGCAATCACTGAGTACGTCGAAATTAGTTAGCAATCCCTAACTAGTATCGACTTAGTCAGCAGCCGCTAAGTCTTTAACTTCAAACAAAAAAGAAGTTGCAGTCTTAGCGACTGATAAGTACCTACATGCTAAGTTTTCAACTTTTAGCCAAAGTTTGCGAGCTTCCGTTTGTGGCACTACGAATCGTCGTCTGTTGAGTTCTGCTCACTACTTGATTATTCAATCGAACCGCTTGCAAAACGTATCATCCGTAGACCTAAACACGTTTTACGTAACCCAGATACGATAATCGATATGCGATCGCTTCATCGACTGGACATTAATAAAAATAGCTTCACTTACACATCAGTCTTGTCACAGGGTTGAAGACGCTTTCCTCATTTCTAAGGCGATCAGAAGGGCAAGTCGCGGTTGTGCCTACGTGTCTCTCTCTGTTGTATGGAGAAAGATAAGCCACCAATAATACGTTACGTAGACACGATCGAAACGAGTTGATGTCTCATCATTTCTCCATACAAAAGAGAGACACGTAGGCGAAACGAATTGTTCAAACTGAACGAGTAAAACTCAGACTAGAGGCTCTCTGATCTCTCCCTCCCCAACAACAGCCCAGGACGAGCTCTATTTAAGTGTTGCATTAATAATCTAAAACTCTTTATAATTTTATATTTGTTGGTTCTGAATTCGGTTGTTTTTCTTATTATGAAATACCTTCGGATTGGTTTCATAGAAATTTCATGAAAACAGGTTAATTGATGGATTTAAAAAAATAACAGGTCGGTTTAATTTTTTTTTTAATTTTATCTCTTGTTTTAATTGCATGGCAGAGCACCCTATGCGCTTGAAATCTGAAGGCAAAGCCTATATTATACCTATAACCAGACAATTCGTCTTGTTTTCCATTGATAAAACATTGATTTATGCGTAGGTAGAGGTGTCGGCACAAACACGACAGAATTACAATGTCTTTACTTACATATTTACTTGTAGGTGTATACTTGGAAAAAATGCTACCTACTAATAAGCGGTTGACATTGCTCGGGAAGCGGAACCTAAACGGAACTCTAAAGAAGAAGAGCAACAAAACCGAAGATATTTTGATGATCGCACAAGGACGGTATATGAGGAGCGCTTGAACCGAAGTAGATTTTTTTTAAACAAATGGGTATTACCACACTTTCTAGACTTCTCAGGTTGATGATGACGATACCTGACTTACAAGCGCGATATCAAAATTGAAAGAAAAACTAAATCATTTTGGTTTAGGTACGTTTTATAATTCGTTCCGATGTTCAACTAGCATGGCGTATGGCGGCCACACAATAGTACATTGTTACCTGAGTGTTGAAAGTCACGTTTTTTGAGTCCCGAGACGGGTTTGGCGCCAGAGCGTTAGCGAGGGCGCCAATGGAGCTTGAGGGACTTTAAAGACTTTCAACCGAGGTAAACACTGTGCTTTTCATTACGAATGCAAGGAAAGTAAAAAATAAAAACATGAAAGAAAAATTTGTGAAAATAAAGATTGAATTGCCGCCTTCCCGGTTTTTTTTTTCTTTTTTCTGGCGGGCCTTCGGCTACGGCTCACCAGCATTATTCAGCCATTATTTTCATAATTAAAAAAATGGTAAATTGTTTGCTCCAATCTATGTTATTTTAAATAAATAGTTGAAGCTATATATTAATCAAGTAATTTAGAAGATATATTATTTATTTAATACTATCTTTATGTTATTTAAATTTAAATTTTACATTGCGCTCTAATTAGACTTTATAAACTTCTTACCGTTGTAATGGGTTTCCAACCTACTTGCTGAATAAAAAGTTAGAATTTGTTTCAACGACCTCCTTGCAGTTATAAAGACTTTAGAAAGTTGGAACATGGTTGAATAAAATAGAACTTGTTTTTTTTTATTATTTGACAGCTGTCAGTAGAAAGCGATTCTCCCTAGGGCTGAAAGTTTTACTTTCAATTAGGCCCCTCAGGCAACTTCAGACCTACTTTCAGAGTATGAGTAATGAAAAATATTATGTTGATCTATCATATTTTATTCCGGTGATGTTTTATTGTTTTAAAAAAGTCGACAAAACTCCTTGGTTTGTCAAGAAAAACAAATTTATGGGCATAATATACCACCAACGTGAACGAATAAGTTTTCAAGATGACCTACATAAATCATTCGATGCATTGCATAAATTCTATCTTGCAATGGCAATTGAAGATCGTGGGCACTGATAGTACTGCGCATGTGCGTTATTGATTCCTGTGGGGCACTAAGGATATCGCGGGCCACGCCAGGAAAGGCGGCCATTAGGTTCAATGCACTTGCGATTTAAATGGAACATGATTCTAGGTTCCGTTCGAGCACACTTTATTTTATTTTATTATCTGTTTGATGCATTTGAAAAGCAGTATTAAGATTTATTTAACTACAAATAAAACGTGTAGGTTACATTAATAGGTACCTAACCTACCTTCAGTCGAACTTATTAATTGTACCTATTATTGTTTGAAGCTACGAAATATCCCCACTCGAGCTAAGAAACAGAAAAAGAAGGTGTATTTGTTTTCAATCAATGTATGTGCATCAATTTTGACGTCAGTGAAATAATAAAAGGTGTAAAAAGACTTTTCTACTTTTTAAACTTGAAAGCGGAAGGTTCAGAGAAACACTATTTTGCAGTTACACTCGTGTTTATCAGGAGTCATCCTAATATTATAAAAATTTCTTCAGCACAACGGCAAACTGGATGTTTCGAAATACGGAACCTGAACTAAAACCATCTAACATGATCTTTTTTTTCGAGAGCTGTCTTGTTACACCCTTTAAGTATAGTTATTATACTTAAAGTAACTATTATTGTGTTAAATTATCGTAATTCTAAAATGCAAACCAAGCCTTTTCTTCTAGTACCGTGACTATGCATAGTGCCTAAAATAAGACCGAATAAGCTTTTTGTTACAAGAATACTTGAAAGAACAGTGTCTTTAGGTGATCTAATGCGTGCTACATGTTGATGGAATAAATAAAAATGCATTGGCACGGTGCTCGACGAGGCATAGCAGATTATGTCAATCATAGGCCATGCAATAGTCAGAGATTCGACAAACTACAGAATACACTGCCTGAACATATTTTAGAGGTAGGTAAAGGAAACATTGATATTCCCAATAACGTGACTGGCAGTAGGAACCACGTGGGATACCTAGGTGATGACGATTTAAAATGCTGTCGGTTCTTTTAAAATCGTGTGCATACCAACATAATCTATACTAATATTATAAAGCTGAAGAGTTATTGTTCGTGTTGGTTGAACGTGCTAATCTCGGGAACTGCGGGTCCGAATTGAAAAACTATTTTTGTGTTGGATAGTCCATTTATCGAAAGGAATATAACAACAACGTTGTTCGCAAGATCATCGTGTAACATCAACTAAAAAACGCTTTTATAGCTTGAAAATCATTTAAACGTATATTTTATACAATTATTGAAGTATTTTTTTCTATAGCGTAATTTTCTTGACGAGCCTGCAGTATAATTGATAATACGTGATAGATTAACTAGATCCGCAACTATTGTCTAATCTAAATAGAAGGCTCGCCTATCGTTTGGTACTACTGAGTAGAGTTTAAATAAAAAGGGTGGCCAATTAATCAATACAAATTGATCGATATTTTATAACCATGAATTCTAAAATAGGTATTTTGATAATTATCCTACAACTTTCTTACATCATCAGACAGAATAACTATAGTAAATACTAATACCAGTAAATAAAGATAGTTCGAACTAAATCGGGTTATTTGGGTGAAACTGAAAATATGAGCTATTTGACTTACCTTCTTCTTATTTTTGATGAAAATGTACGCAAAAATCTGAGCCCTTATTTGTATTAGTATCAAAGGACAACTGAGATTATTGAAAAGTAATAAACGCTCAAAAATACAGACGAAATAATGTACAAACAAAATTCTTTTATTTACACTACTTGCTGATGTAACAAGCAGATGAGCTACCTGATAATAAGTGGCAACCACGAGTCTTTCATAATGAGCCCTAACTAAGAAGAACTATCTAGAATGTACATGAAACTGACACCTCTAGGCACGGTAGAATGAATACACATACCTCTTCATCTGTCGGGTCTTCGGCCGGGTTGTCGGTGTCCATATTTTCAGTTGGTGGATTCGGTGTTTCTCCAGAACCAGCCTACAGTGATCAACATCAAACAACATCAATTACTATGCAAAAGATGCTTTGGCAATAGACATGCAGTCAAACACAATACAAAACATAACAAAAATCAAATAGTATTAACTGCAAACAATCAAGATTAATCAAAAATCTAAACAAACACATACTAGGATTGGATCTTTAAAAAGAGGGACATAGTGATGCTGCATTCTTTACTTTTTAGCCGATATCGCACATTTTATCTGGGTAAACAAACTAGTAGTAGTAGATAGTAATTTTACCATTAATATCACCAATTCACCATATTGACAGTAAAATATCAAGCTAAACCAAATATTATATTATAAAGAAATCTTTTACATTCCATCATGTTTTCTAGATATGATATCGGCTATTACTATACTAGGTTAGATTGTGACGTAAAATAAAATAAAATCACACGGAAATAAAGACTATCTGCACTAACCCTTAAACACCACCTCATAGTTGATGACTGGGACTGCTAAGTGCGTCTAAAAGGCTGGCAACAAACGTCGGGTTTTGACATTAGGTTTCCCTATTCCTCACACGCACAGTTTTTAGCCGTTGCGTTTCAAACCTAAAAGGTACGGGCGGAAGCCGAATGTCAGATTGCCTATACCCAACAATATGATTTATAATAAAATATATTATAAAGGTCGAATTATCGCTAATAAGACCATATTTGGGCACAAATTATAAAGCCAATTTACCTTATAGCCATCTTTTAGCAGGTTTATTGGTTGCTGTGTAAGAAAATAAGGATTGCATTTAGTCTTATAAAGACCATATAATAAGCTAAATACTCTACTACAACTTCATTTTTGTATCACGTCGATAGGCAATCTGGCGCTCGGCTGCCATACTGTTAAGCCTGATTTATAATGAAGTCGCGAAAACAGCAGAAGCAACGTTTGAATTACTTGTTGAAATCTTTTTTCGTTTTAATGTTGCATGAGTTCGTGGAATTGTTAGATAAAATAAACTAGCAAAAATAAACGCATTTGGATAAGAAAATGTATTGACGACAGACACAAAACGGATTGCTCTGGTTTGTTGATAAAACAATTGAGATATGAAGATCCTGCGGAGTACAAACTGGCTCTTTAATGTAAAGAAAACTAAAACCTAATGTGTACTTACTTCAAATCAATTTGAGTTTAAAATTGAGTTTTTTTCAGGTCAGCGCTGACTTGTCTTTAATACGGAGTTACGAGGGCAGGCTGATAAGTCCGCGGCCTAAGGTACTTAAAGAACGAAAAGTCAAGTTTTATATTTTTTATTTCTCAATATAATCTCCCTCAAGGCATATGCACTTCTTACATCTGGCGTATAACGCCTTTAAACCACCAAAAAAATATTCCTTGCCTATGCCTTCAAAATGTGTATTTTCGGCGGCTATCATTTCATTGTCATCTGAAAATCTCCGGCCCCTTAAGTTCTTTTTCAAATTGGAAAAAAGGAAAAAGTCGCTAGGAGCTAGGTCTAAACTGTAGGGAGGATGGTCTATTTCAGAAAAGCCGGTGTCTTGTAGGGCCCGCCTCGCAATGCGCGCCTTATGAACGGGCGCGTTGTCTTGCAAAACGAGCACTCCACGCGCTAACTTCCAGCGTCTCTTCTGAACAATGGCCTGACGGACCTGAGCCAATAAATTTGCATAATACTGACCATTCATTGTAGTTCTCTTAGGTAGGTAATTAATTAGCAAAATGCTTTCGCTATCCCAGAAAAAGCTTTGACGCTGACTTTTCCACCTTAAATTTCTTCGGCGCCCTTTCTCCTTTTTTCATCCATTGCATGGATTCTTTTTTGGACTCCAGATCATACTGGCAAACCCATGTTGCATCAACGGTCACGATACGATCGCAAATTGCGTCCAAATTTTCGCCGTCTAACTCCAAAAAATCCATGAAAGCCTGGAGACGTCGCTCTTTGTTGTGCGCCTAAGCATTTTTGGTACCCAACGCGCACAATTTTTTTTCATGCTCAAATGTTGATGTAAAATTTCTTCAAACCATTCTTTGCTGATCTGCAACTCTTCTGCTATCTGCCACAATTGAACTCTTTGATCGGCCAGTACCAATTTTTCGACTTTTTTAACATTTTCTTCGGTCACTACCGTTATTGGACGTCCCGGGCGGGGGTCATCTTCGCAGCTTTCTCGTCCTTGTTGAAATAAACGTACCCATTTTTTAACCATCGTGTATGAAGGCCCAGAATCCTGAAGAATAGATGACATGTCTTCAAAAATGTTTTTTGACGATTTCCCCTTTTTTACAAGGTACTTTATTACGGCACGGTGTTCCAAATTGCGAGAATTCGTAAATTCGGCTGACATGATGTTGTTTGATGTTCCACAAAATATTGAGTTATGACTTTAAAAATTAATTAGATGGTTGTTTCAAATACCATTGAACCACGCAATAAGTGATTTCGATAATAAGACGATAGGTAATATTTAAGTACCTTAGGCCGCGAACTTATCAGCCTCCCCTCGTAGTCACAAATTTATAAAAACCCCTAGGGTGTTATTAATAATCCTGGCGCAACGCTGGAGTAGTTAAATCGTGTTTTGTCACATTTGCTCGAGTTGACAATTGCATGTCAATGCAAGAGACAAAACACGGATCAACTAGTCCAACGCTACGCCAGGATTATTAATAAGACCCTTAGCCTGTATAAATCAGCCCTTTGGTTGAAACCCGACGTCTAGCAACCGTGCGTGTGTTACCGAGAGAACCAGGCACCTGACGATGGTGAAATTTCAGCACAGAATGGCAAAATAAAATTCATAAACGTAAGAAGAAATATATTTTTCTGAAGTTATCCTATATACAAAAGTTTTCATAAAGGTAAAAGCCTTGATTTTCTTTTCTAAAGAAAACTTTACACAAAAGCTTTTGAAGAAGTACGTAGGTACGAGTGGGTGTGTCTTTCTAAAGAGAATTTTACACAAAGCTGATTTTTGAAGTGCACGTGCCAAACATACTATGAAACGTATTTAAGGAAATATATCTCAAACTTAAATTATTACAGGCATGATAGCTGTTTTTAACGATATACTATCATATACCATAATGGTTTGTGAAAAGTTTTATTTCTCGAACTTTAATGTTCGGTAAGTTTCAAGTATCAAGCACTTGCCCCAAGACCCTCAAGGAAAAGGTTGCTCAGTCGTCATTATTACTATTAGTTCACCTACACCCCTACACCCCTGATTGAAAAAAATGTATTATAACATAGTAATCATAAAATTATATTTATTACACAGATTTATTTATTGCAAAATTAATCTAGTATAAATATCAAATTTTAGCATTTGTCAAAAGTGCTATTGCTTCAAATGGATACAATACGACAAAATTGAGGAACATACGTTTTTGTCTTATCTTCCAAAAACATAAATTGTCGAAAACATTCCCTCGAATGTCGAGAACATTCCAAGTCGAACCCAATTGATTTTTACACCTTCATTGTACAGATTTTTTTGTCGGAAAAAGTTTTGAAATAACCTTTGAATTAATTTCAAAGAAGTTTCGAACAATGTCAAACTCGCAGTAGAAGAGCTACAACGCCTACAAACAACAGACTATTGTTTTTTTGCTCAACTAAGAAATTTTGTAAAAAGGTAGGGAAAGCCATGCAAACACAACATGCCATTATTTCACTGAATTTCAAAACGATACTATAAAATACAGAGTTAAAAACTTAGCTTGGGTGGTAGTTCAATGACTATTAGCACTTGATAGTAGCACAACTCGGCATCACTTTAGTAAGTTTAGTAGGTAGGAACCAACCCAATCGTAAAAACCGCGGAAAAATCGGTTTTTTATGTAGTTATATTATTTAAGAGTTTTAAACCGAAAATTAAAAAACCCTTAAAACATGATCCTGAAAACGTAAATATTTAAATAATCAACTGCTTCATTTAAATTTTTTGTCTTATGTAATTTTATATCTTTTTACAAAAAAAATTACAGCATATTATATGCAGACATTATATTATAAAATGCTGTATTTTTTTATAACGCGCTCTGCTTGTTTTTTTCGACTACAACATCGAACATTGGGGTAGGCAGAAAACCGGCCCTGTGCATCATCTATGTATGTTGCACAGACTTAGTGATGAGCCTACTCCTATTGTCAGACCTATGGTCATTTAAATTTATATTATAATTGTGTCTTCTCTTTATGTGACAATCAACTGTTTTTGTATTTGTATTTGTCTATGAAGTTATGACCGTCAAATTCGTATTATTTAATGTAGTAGCGAGGTAAGATAATTTGCGGTAGAACTAATCACACTCTAGCACTTACCCTTTTCGCGTTTTTCTTCTGAGAAGAAATTTAAACCTATACTTAATGTACATGAACCAATATAATTTTACCCGCAGTACAATGTTATGGTAGATATAAAGGTACACAAGGAACGTACTTTTACTATTGTTTACCACGTTTTATTGTTTTTTACCGCGATCGTATTATTATAAAAATAAAGATTTGTTGTACTGGCATTAAATTCGAACAGTTATCATCAAAATAAAATATTTTTGAAGTAGATTAGAGTTCCGACTTAAATTTTTCAAGTCCCTGAAAAGACGTTTAATTTGATGTCCTGTTATTCTACCCCTTTATGATAAAACCGTTGTATAATTGTGTTGTATTCGTTCGTTAATTTCTCGAATTTACCCAACACCATGATAAAATATAGTTTCTTACCAAATCCCCAAGGTGATGTCGCAGAAGCGCCATGGATTCTCTGATTTCTATGATCATACGGCGAATGAACTCCATTCGACCAGCAGTCGGTGACATGGACATGGCTTGCTGCTGTTCTATCACCAGATCGGTTGGCGCCGACTAAAAAAAAACTAATTGTTAACGTACATCTAACTTAAACCGAAACAAAGTGTCGATGCATTCTTCGAGCAATAATGGATGGACCTCGCTTGATATTCACCAACATTCAAAAAGACGAAGCAAGTATAGTATAGCATAGAATCGACATAACAAATACGAAAAGTATAATAAGAGAACAATCGGCCAGGTCTTACCAAAAGATGTCTTATGTGATGCCGCAAGGGAGAAGAAGACTGGAACCTTCCCGCATTATCCCCCCTTACATTGTCTCTTTCTTGTTCTCTACGTCTGTTACGCCTGGATGGCGGGCTGGGCGGGGGACGCTGAACCAGATGTAAGCATTTTCCATCATCCACACCTGCAGTAGTATCGATTTGAATTCAACAAGCTCATTAAGCTTATCACACTTCGAAAAAAACTTGCATTATTTATTCCTCTAAATATTAGGAAAAATACCATTACAAAATAATGTAATAATGTGTATGCAAGTGTATCAAAATGTGTAAAGTACTAACCGCATTCGTTAAGCTTTTGGTCATTCTGCAAAACTCTTCCGCAGAAGATGAGACGCTGTCGTTCAATTTCAAGCCCCAATGCCTCCCTGATCTTCTCCTTGAATTGTTGGACAGTCGACTGAAAGAAACCATAACTTATTTCTTGTCCATGTGCAGATAGTGGCACACTTTGCTGGTTTTAAAGATAAAAAGTACATATGATTTTGTAAAAAATTGCATTTATAAAAACCCCTAGGGTGTTATTAATAATGCCGGCGTAGCGTTGGACTAGTTAATCCGTGTTTTGTCTCTTGCATTGACATGCAATTGTCAACTCGAACAAATGTGACAAAACACGGATTAACTAGTCCAACGCTACGCCAGGATTATTAATAAGGCCCCTAGGGTGTTATTAATAATCCTGGCGCAACGCTGGAGTAGTTAAATCGTGTTTTGTCACATTTGTTCGAGTTGACAATTGCATGTCAATGCAAGAGACAAAACACGGATCAACTAGTCCAACGCTACGCTAGGATTATTAATAAGACCCAAGGTTTGTGCTGATGCTATTAAAGTTATGCATATATCTTTTTCATTTTTCACTTCATCTATCTAGTGAATAGATACACTGAGGAGCTAGGTAGTTATATAGTGTAGATAAGTAGTTATGATCGTAATTAGTTCACACCAAGCAAGCATAGCAATACAATGTAAATATGTATTACTATCACGTACTGAATGAACGCATGTGGCTAGACATTACTAGGACCAGGACCCAGAAGTCTTATTTTCATATTTAGTGAAGAGTGTGTGACGCATTTTGGCAAAGTTTACATGATGACCAGATTTTTAGATATTCGCAAAAAGATTTTAAAGTACATATTATGTATCTATAAATATTGCAAGGTATGAACTTAAGAACAAGATGATCATGCCTCATGGCTTTATTGAGACATTCTGTAAAAAGGCAAGAATTTCACGGACCATACAAGTAAGCGAAAAAAGGACTAAAGGAAAAGAATATGATTAAAATAACAACCGATATCAAAGTCTTGATATATTCTGAAATCTAACCAAACTGCGTCACAAATCTATTACATATGTAATATTTGGCATATCAACTAGGCTCCAGGTGCCTGGTCAACTAGAACAAATGACCGCAAAGGAGTAGAATTGTAAATTTTTCCGTTTTTTCATGCATGTTACGTGATTGGATGTACCCGCTGGGTGATTACGTAATTCTGTTGCTATCAAAAGTTTTATAGCTTTTGCGTGGTTGGAAAAATGCAAAGAAATGAAATTTCGCACATTTTAATTTCTTTTTTTTCTTAATTGCACCTGTGCGACGCCGGGGTGGAATATAGTTTAAATTAAAGTCCTGACTGACATAATATAAACGCACAGATTACCACTAGTCCTAGACAGAGACTAATCTAGCTAGAGTCTAGCCAAATTTGTCAAAAACTATCACTAATTAATCCTTTTGGTGTAGAGTTTTAGCATTAAACATTTTAGACAAGATCTCATAACAACAAAAAAGTTAAATCTGTAAGATGTACATTGTATTCTTAGCAGTATGTGGACACACGCACAACCTATGGTTCCAGAGAATAATTTTAAATATTTTGCCTGACGATTTCATATGGATTTTCAAATAAAGGGAAACAATTTTTCCGTGGTTTAATAAAAATACATAATTAATAGGTACATACCTATTAAACTAACCTATGCCTACTTTAAGTCTGAGTCAGACTGATAGACTGACTTAATAGTATTTAAGTCTTCAACCAGTGCATGTTACCAGAGATGACAAACGGAACTAAGACGTGGTCGCTAACTATTGGCTTCATACACAAGCTCAAAGTCGCGCAACGAGCTATGGAGAGAACTATGCTGTTTCACTACGTGATAGAATCAGAAATGAGGATATCCGTAGAAGAACCAAGGTCACCGACATAGCCTATTCCGTCTTTACCATAAGGGCACACGGGGCCCGTGCCCAGGGCCCCCATTCTCAGGGGGCCCCGAAGGACCGATAATTTCTGCACATTCATTTTCAAAACATTTTTGTCGGGCACATTACATTTTTGACGTGATAACGTCTTATAAATCGATGGAGCTGGCTGCACGCACGAAAAAACATGACTCATGCGTCGTTACGTCGTTTCGTCGTTCCATTTACCTGAGCCCGAGCCCGGGTCGGGTAATGGGTAAGGGTAAATGAGGGTAAGGGTAAATGAGGGTAAGGGTAAATGAGGGTAAGGGTAAGGGTTCGGTCGGGTTCCGGGTCCGGGTCCGAGAGTTCGAGTCCAAGTCCGAGTCCGCGAGTCCGCGAGTCCTCCATATCTATATTATATCCATACAAAATATCTATCAAACAAATATTAATAAAAATTCTTTTGAAAAATGCAACCATTCCATCAGTATTTTCATAAGACGTTATCACGTTCAACTATCGTCAGTAAACCGACTTTACAGACAACCGATTTTTTTTTTCACAATACTACGCCATTATAGCCTACTGTATTTGATTACCTATAATAAATGACTACCTATACTTAGTAAAAATTTTTTATTGTAATTAGCTTTTATTACTTTCCAAAAGGGCCCCAAATTCTTGTGTGCCCAAGGGCCCCAGCCTAGTTTAAGACGGCCTTGGACATAGCTCTTAGAACTAGTAAGTTGAAGTGGAAATGAGCAGGTGATATAACTCGAAGAACCGACAACCGTTGGAGAATAAAGGTTTTCGAATGGCGACCACGAACCGGAAGACGAAAAGCAGGGCGCCCACCCACCAAATGGACCGATGACATTGTTAAGATCGTGGGAAGTCGGTAGATGGAAAGAGCTCAGAATCGTTCTTCCTGGAAATGTGTAGGGGAGGCTAATGTCCAGCAGTGGACTTCTTGAGGCTGATGATGATGATGCCTACTTTAATTGTATTTCGTATTTGTATTTATTTATTTATTTAACACAGAGTTTATTACTTTTTCACTTAAACAGTAGTGTTAAGCCTAAAATAGGTTTGTATAACCGCTGTTTCTCAATACTCAATTAAACCACTCATTCGCATTCAAACATACACACAATGTACCCCTTGATGGGCACCTAGGCTTGGGCTTACTAAGAAACCAAATGACAGTAGATATAAATCAACACTTTGTTGTATTTATATGAGTTGATATAGACTACACAAACAAAAAAAAAAGTGTATTCATTCAGTAGGATCGCAAGGATCACTTCTAAACGTCTTAAAGCTAGGTAAGTCTAGGTGCAAGTTCCACGCGACGAAGCCTAGCGAACAGGCAACAAACTACGGCTTGGTTGCTAAACATCTTTCCATTCATCCTTTCGAGAACATTCAATTTTATTCCCAATGCTTGTCGGTTCTACAAGCTATGCCCTGTCTATTGCCTTTTCAACTTGTTAGAGCACTGGTGGCCTGGCGGTTGCGGGCCCACCGATCTTAAGGTTCCAAATTTTTTCAAATCCAGTCGTAGAATTTGAGTTTTACTGTCCTAAAATGTATGTGCACTATGTCTGTACTATCAACTGCATGCAATAATGCAACCAAAAAAACATTTTTAAGAGTGTTTCATTTCAGGATATAAGAAAATAAAATATCACAATTATAGATATGGGTAGGCATAGCAGCGATGACTTGGTAACTCGAGACACCACAATTTAATGTTGCAAGCTACTGCAGCGATAGCGAATTTACTTTGTGGTGGACCACATTATGGATGCACTGTATCTAACTGTAATTGGCCTAGCAGAGGGATAATAATAATTACTATTATTAATTTATAGATGAGCAGCTTGCACTGATGTGTCTACATCAAACGGCGCGACTACGTTCTCAAGCAGCTTGTACCAGTTCTGGACCACGCATGGATAAGTGTTTATGTTTCAGGTTTGACGATGTTATATTTGAAAATTTTGTAAAAAGAATTGTACTGTTTCGGCTACATATGTAGCCACAAAAATTGAGCTGACGCTTAGAATGTAGATGTCGCGTCACCAGTCGTGTCTCCCCGCTCATACTGCGCTAACATGTAGTTGATTTAAAATAAATAAATTATATTCAGTGCATACATTGTTTCACACCCTGCTAGATGTGCTAAGATAGGGGTAGCCGATACTCACAACCCCTACACTGAGCACGTAAGAAGAAAACTGTTATTTTGAAGGACATACTTCCGCTGCTTCAACTTTAATAATAAGGAACTGTAAAATGTTTGCATACTGAAAATGCTTTTTAGTGAATATGAGGCAATGATGAGATATTTGCTTTTTTACACAGCTATGCTCATTGCTGGAACAGTACCAGCTTCAATAAAACAAGATGTGTACGACCACTTCAGAGAACAAAATTACATCTTTAAATACCTTGTGCTTAATGGACCTCCATAAGTCCAATACAAAATCAAACCTTTTATACCCTATGATATTCTTACAGATAATTAAAGTAATTGTAGGCAATTGTTGATAAAGTATGTAACCATTTAAGTTTATTAAGGATTAAAAATATAACTTCATTAGCCTGTAGAAGTGTGCGGATAAGAAATATTTTTAAAAAACATTTTGGCTTTTTCTATCCAATGAGTTCCGGCAATCTTTATATTGTTAATGATTGATCACATGAGAAGGAAGTTGATATAATATCTCAGTTGCATAATCACTCATGGCAACATACACTGATTTAAGACAGCCAGAAGATGTGGAATACATTTCTGAACCTTGCCCATATGAAATCTCAATCTATATTACACCTAGATCTTTGAATTATTGAGATGCTTCAGAATTGTTCTTCCTGGAAAGGGAGGTCTATGTCCAGCAGTGGCCATCATGAATATGGAATAATATATTACAAGAATATGCATATGTAGGTGCTATACTGAAATTTTTACACCACAGCATGCTGCAGCTAACTGTGGGCATTTGCAAAAAGGATGTGAAAGCATTGACATATTATATACACACAATCACAATGATAAAATCGATGAGCATCCTCAAATACATGGATATAGATATGGCGGTTCTGGTATTGTCATGTTGGGATGAACATTTTCGATACCTACAAAAAGCTCCTAACTTGGATAACAGAACTCATAACTGTAGTGAAAGTGCACTGAAATATTGTAGAATAACTTCAACGTTGGCTCACAGAATGTAGTTCTCATTACACAAATCGATCGATGCAAGCGTTCGAGTATACGAAACAAAAAGAGCTTTGGAGCAGGATGATTTTATGCCATGAGAAACTAGGTACTCACCTCCGCTTCCACGTTAAAGGTATGATTGGATGAATCCAACGTTTTAACAGTAAGTTTAATCATGTTTCACATCAGTATCCCGAGCTCCACGATAAACTAAACGCGTGCCACTAAAACAGAACCAAAAATCGATAGTTGCAATATGAACCGAAACCTGATAAAAAAACACGATAACTATAGAAAATGTATACAGACGTGAAGCTTCGAACACCAGTAATTTAAAAGCAATAATCAAAATAAAGAATGAGCTGTAATCCTCGAATTCACGAACTACTGCCTAGATAGAAACCGAAACGAACAGAAGACCCTTCCGTCCATCATCCATGTTTCTGTCAGACAGAGACAATCAGACGAATCAGTGTTCTTCTTCTTCTTAATGAATGGCATCTGTCCAGTTGAATAATTTTGCCAGTGTCGAGTAATGAGGACATTACATAGATAAAATACATTTTCGTCAAGACAAGTCAGTCATAATATCAAGGCCTACTTGGCTTTGTAAACAAAATGATGGTCGTTTATTTTCAAAACCATCAGAAACCTTTTCAATCAGATCAGAATATCACTTAATACACTTTCATTCCAACTGATAACACTATGAGCTAAGACCTCAAGTAATGTTGGTTAAAATACCACCAAAATTACACAACGGACTCAAAATAACACTAGAAAAACAATTAAAATGGAAAAGCTATGTGACTTCCCAAAATGACAGAAAACGAATCCCGAATCAATGTTGTCAACAGCATAAATTTGACAGAAAACGATTATTTCACATGACATTGGCAAGATTGTCTGTCGCTGTCTCGCTGTCGTCGGTGGAATGACGGGTGAGAGGAGGGAAGAGGTAAATAGCACCAGCCAGAGGCCCTTACTCGCAGCTGAACAAGCGGCATGCCGAAGCGAAGGGAGACCTAGATGCTTAAACAATTTACATGGACCTGCCTTGGATGCCCGTGGATCTTCCCAAGGCCGTCTTAAACTAGGCTGGGGCCCTTGGGCACACAAGAATTTGGGGCCCTTTTGGAAAGTAATAAAAGCTAATTATAATAACATTTTTTTACTAAGCATAATCATTTATTATAGGTAATCAAATACAGTAGGCTATAATGGCGTAGTATTGTGAAAAAAATGTAATGTGCCCGACAAAAATGTTTTGAGAATGAATGTGCAGAAATTGTCGGTCATTCGGGGCCCCCTGAGAATGGGGGCCCTGGGCACGGGCCCCGTGTGCCCTTATGGTAAAGACGGAATAGGATCTTCCCCTCTGCCAAAAGGTACAAGACTAATGAATCTGACCAATCTAGCACGTTTTTAAAAACCACGTCTTCATAATCGATGTATAACAGTGTCAGTATCGGTATTACCCTCTCGTAGATAATATAATATTCCTTGTGGTGAAAGGACCTCTTAGAAAACTGCCAACCTTGTCAGTTGCAGTGTGTAAGAATAAGTCCAACACATCAAGCTGGCAAAAGGATGATGTAACATTTCATAATAGGTGATTATTTTTTTTCATAAATAATGCTTTTTTTCTATTAAAATGTTAAATTGTTGTGCGGCGTTTAAGTCTAGAACATCGATTCAGTAGGTATACGATTATAAGAAAAATATCGAATCGCCTCGAGTTGCCTGCCGTCAATTATCCGCATTTCATTTTCAACCATAATACAAATTTAATAGACTATAGTAATAATTGCGAAACAGTCTATAATTGCCAAGCAATTTTAGTCACTAGCAAAAATTAAAAATTGTACTGAGACTACCTAAGAACTCCCCACGAGATAGTTGTCATTTCAAAAGTGAATTTTTGACCTTACAGATATAGATATTAAATCGAATTTGGCTTTGAATTTTTCAGACCTGACAGGCATGAGATATTAAACTTCGATAGCGAGACTAGTGATAGAGGTGGATTAATGTTTACACACAGTTTTTTATCTATAGTAGTATTTTAAACAACCAATACTTGAGGTCTAAGCTCAAAGTGTTAACAGTTAGAATGAATGAATGTGTATTAAATAAGTGATATTTTGATTTGAACGAAAGTGTTTCCGTTGGGTTTGAAGAAAAACGCCATCTTTTCCTTCAAAGCCAATGACGACCGATTTGTCTATTGACTGACTTGACTAAAAACTATTTTAGGTTTTATCCTCACTCGACACTGGCAAAGTTTATCCATAATGGACCGATGTCATCAATTAAGAAGAAGAAGAAGATAAGTATAATCTGGTCTTGTTTGTTTTGAGTTGTGTTGTGGAATTTTGGTGGTGTTCATTTCATGTATGGTGGTTGTCCACCTACCTGACCTACTGCATTAGTGCATTTGTAGGTATTACGACTACACTACAGGAAAGTGCCCTATGATATGATGCACTGCCCTCTGCCCTGCATCCATTAACTCGAGGCAGATAGATGTTCAGCCTCACATGCCAGTAATTTAACCGGCACCCACCCACAACCTTCAAACTGAAACACAGCGCAGCTTCAAGGCAGAAAAAGGCATGCTATTATTATTTATGCATACAATTTGTCTAGTAGATTTCTTTGTATATAAGAATTTATTGATTTCATTGTGCAGATCAAAGGTCCACCAGGGAATCCAGTTCTTACTCCAATAATACCTAAAAACTTGGCAACTTTCGCAATGTGGTCCAGAGGCGAAAAGTACAATCATTTGTAAAAAAGTAAGTTTTATCATCATATTTTTTTATAACAGCTACAAGCATTTATTGTATTTGAATGAGTTTTAAAATTAACTATTTTTTTTTATAGCATGGCGAAAAAAAAGTGTTTTCCAACTGAGAGAGAGACTGAGGCTAACCACAGAATGCAACATCAATCATATAAATAACGAACTAGAAAAGTACACCCAAACTCCAAAGGCAGTGCTGAGTCAGAGAGACAATCATCAACATGTAAGAACATCATCATTATCACGAGTACATTAATAAAATACATTACCATAGCTGCTCTGTTGTTAGTCATTGTGGAACGCATGTAACTGTAAAAGAGAGCATGAGAATGAGAGCACTAGTGGCCTCGTTGTAGCGGCCCCGCCTTCCAATCCCGAGGTTCAAATCAATTTGAGTACCAATTACTTGTTCTGTCCAAAAATTTAGGTATACCCGAAAAACATCGTGAAGAAACGGGCATATAGTAAAACCTAAAAAGTTTGAATACATGTGTTAAGTGCACGAAAAGAGCTTCTTTGAAGCACTTCAATCCTTTCACCACACCTCTGGTTTGAAAGTACTAGTGACACGACAAGAAGAAAGTAGTGTGTCTAGCTCATAGTTAATAATATTTGATCTCATCATGCAAAAAAGGCCCAATAGCAGTGTAGTTGCACAAACCAGTCCACTTGCTACGAGCCTGGTGCTTACATACGGGAGCTGTTATGTGTGCCTAATAAGAAAGAATAATACACACATATTAAATTATTATTATTATTTGCCCTCCGGGTCCCACTGCTGGGCAAAGGCCTCCCCCCATTCCCTTCAGACATCGCAATCCTGGGCTACCCTTGACCAATCCGTCAGGAAACCATAAAGCACGTCTCGCCTCTCCGTTTTGGTTTGCCGCGTCACCTCCTCGCTGGGTCAGAATGCCAATCGGTGGCTATCCTTGCCCCCTTGCTCATGACCAGCCCAGTTCCACTTCAACTTCGCGGCTTTCTAAGCTACATCTGCGATAATAAATAAATAAATTAAATACTTAGCAATAAAGTTAAGCTTAGCTCACATAAACCAGTAAAAACCAAGGGTACTAAAAAAATTAGGATAAAAAATAGACATTTTGTATGTGGAGTTTTGTCAGAAAAGTACTATAACCATGGCCAAAATTTTGAGGACCCGCGAGGCGCGAAGCTGATCGAAGCGACGCATGACCCAAGGGCTGGTGGGCGTAGCGCATTAACATTGCTATTCAGCGTGGCAATGCCGAAGACACTGAGTCTTGGGGACGCTTCCGTTTGTACTGATTTGGATCAGTTGAGCTATCTCTAGATTGTCTGTAACGGTCTGCAGATAGCTCAACTGTTTCTTGTGTATTTTGTAAATGTTTGTTTAATTGTAAGATTCTTTGTGCAAATAAATCCCACTAATATTATAAATGTTATAGTTTGTATGTTGGTATGGATGGATAGATGGATGTTTGTTACTCAATAACTCTAGAACGATTTGGATGAAATTTGGCACAGATATAGATTATGGCCTGGAATAGCACATAGGGTACAATTATTATATTAATCATATTATGTATAAGAAAAAGTATTTCTATAATTTTTTTTTTTTTTTTTTTGTTCTGTGCGTCATCTGCGATCAGTCTTCTGACTATAAGCAGGTTTGGTGTATGCGCTGGACATGTTGGGGAATTTCTCCAGTGATCATTCCCCCCTTCTTTTTGAAATCATATGTTGAGTTCTATGATGTGTTGTCTTTTTAGTCTCTTAGGGTAGTTTATAGTGGTCAGCTGGGATGCCAGGTGATTAGGGTGGTCGCTTAATCGATGCTTGTACTTGGTTGAGAACCGCTTTATTTCGTCGCTGACGGTGTTTGTATCTAGTTCGTTGTGGAGCTCATCGATCTTTAAGAACCAAGGTGCATTGGATATGTTTCTTAGTATACCATTTTGTGCTCTTTGGATTATTTCGACGTTTGATTTGCACGCTGATCCCCAAAGCTGTATGCCGTACGTCCATATAGGCTTTAGTACCACCTGGTATACCAAGAGTTTGTTGTGGAAGCTTAGAACTGAGTTTCTGCCTAATAACCATTGTAGGCTTCTGTATCGGAAGTTCAGTTCTTCTCTTTTCTTTTGTAGGTGGGTTTTCCAGGTCAGTCTGCGGTCCAGGTGCATCCCGAGATATTTGACGGACTCATTGTGTGGTAGTGCGTGTGCTCCTAAGCTGACAGGCGGGCAATCACCTCTGCGAAGTGCAAAAGTTGCGTGGACTGACTTAGAGGCACTGGCTCTGATCCTCCATTTCGTAAGCCACTGCTCAATTCCGTCCAGTCCGGTTTGAAGAGATCTAGAAGCTTCTAGATCTATTAGTATTTCTATTATAACTCAAGAAAGGCTTAGCAGATTTGGCAGAAAATTGGTGGAGAGGTAGCTTATATCCAGGAAACGGACATGAGATACTTTTCGTCCCGAAAAATTAACGGGAACGGGGCGTAACGGGAACGAAGCGAGCGTGTACATAAGTAGTTTTTGTTGTTGTTTCCAGGCAGCACGTCCAAGCTGGCACTCCTGGAGGAGACGAAGACATCGCCGCGCTTCTCCATGACTTTGAACACGGCGTGTGGTGTACCGACCTCAAGAAGCTGTACAGGTATGTCGGTCAAACTACACAATAATTTCTAACCAACTCCTGCCCACCATGCAATTGAGCAAATAGAATATATCTAAATTGAAGGTGTACTCTTCAGTAAAAACTTGAGCAAGCATTGAGAAACAAGCAAGTTGTGCTGCCAGTCTCAGGTCTCGGCATTCATGGTATAAACTGGTCATGTGTTCAGATGTCGAACTCATCCGTCTCATTCTATAATATAGATGACCTTCCTGGTTGCAGCCTTGCGTTTTGTAGACCCACTCTGTAGTCCTCCTTGCACTAAGTCTTCCGCCATAAGGTAGACATATTATTTAACCCTCCGTTGCGCCGCTGGCTGCGTTAAGTTTAAGTATGAGGGGAGCCTCATACTTACACTTAACGCAGCCAGCGGCCAGCGGCCTACTTGCGGAAACACCAGCCCGCACATCAAGTGCGGATGATGAATTTGCCGATTTTTCGCCACTCGAGGCATCCCGATGTCACGATAAATCGTCGCTAAGCAGTGACCGTGGTGGATGTTGCCCAGGAGCCGGACGTATTCCCGTTCCCTTTGCGCCTTTGTAACGTGTCGGGTGTATGTTGCAGCAAATACTACCGCGTGCTGGCGTGTGGCGCCCTGCACATTGGCCACTACTGCGCCGTGCTCTACGACAACGATTGGTACCGCTCGGTCATCGTCGACAGCGACACCACAAAACAGATGACAATCACATGTGGCATGACCTAACCAACCTATTAGGCATGACCAAGAAATATTTATTATGAAATCTATTTTTGCATACATACGTACGTCACATCAATCGTCGATATAACGGCTATTGTCAAGACATCGACACTCTGTAAAAAGTTTGAATAAATTAAGAAAAAAAAAAAGAAGATTTTTCTTGTCGATTGTATGAAACACCACAGGTATATAGTAATTCAGTCATTATATAAAAGAGCCGATTTGAATTTCAGGCATTTTGGGGCCTAAGGCATTTTGACTTTCAGATGATATGGTATGTTGCTATTTTAACATAAAGTCGTAAGTGCAGGTCGGTAATTTGACATAAAGACCTGCGTCCCCGGACCGGTATGTACTTCGCTTTTCATACCTACGCTCTGCGTTCGTGCTAGGGTTGTTAACTTTGGCTTATGCTAAAAAAAAACTATCGTGGTAGTGACATTCCTATCAAGTTATTTGATTTATTATTGAAAATCACACTGTTAGAAAAATATAAGCTTATTATAGCAAAAATATTTTAATTAACTGTATCTCACATCTCCCCACAGGAGATAGTGAAAACGTTTCTGGTCGACACGTCAGGCCGCTTGGGGCACGCCGAGTCCTCGCTGCAAGTAAGTGCCGTTACGTACGGTTGTAGCCAATCAATATTGCACATCGCTTTTTCTGCTTTCGTAGAGTAGTGTGCGTCAGAAAGAGATAGCGCTCTTTCTGACGCACGTTAAGCTCTATGAAGCCGAAATTATCGCCTCCTCAGTGAAACTGCACCTCGCCAAACCGAATGACGCAGGATCCGAGCTCAACGGCAATAGAATCGAGCCGATTCGGCGGTCAGTGCAGCCTCGTGCTCGCAAGCCGGGTCCTGCGTCGCAAGCTTCATCTATACCGATAGACGCATCCCTGTCTCGGGCAGGAATCCTGATCGATGAGATTTTTGAAGACCTATCTATACCCCACCCTTATGCGTTTGATGTAATAAAATAATTTGAACCCCCAAAATTTATTGTTAATTTTCTATTTTTGTGTGAAAAACGTAATGAGGTTCACAGAATTCATCTACCATGTTTAAACAGTATAGTTTTTATAGTTTCGGAAAAGAGTGGCTGTGACATACGGTCGGACAGACAGACACATGACGAATCTACATAATAAGTGTTCCGTTTTTGCCATTTGGCTACAGAACCCTAAAAATGCGACGGATAGGTTCGATTTGTGCAGGATTAGTAGCTCCCGGCCCGCCTCTAACCCGCATTCCGTGTCCACAGAGTGAGGACAGCTGCCTGTACCTGAAGTTCGAGGTGCTGGAGCAAGGCGCCACGGCCAACTACGCGGATATCTGCCGCATACAAGCCGACGACAACTCCCGTCCGTACCACCCGCCAGGCCCACACTACCCCCCGCGCCCTCACCACCCGTCGTGACATCACCACCTCCGCGACAGCACCACCCGGTGCGCCCACACTACCCCCAGTGCCCTCATCACCCGTCGCGTCAGCACCACCCCCCGCGACAGCAGCACCCGGCGCGCCCGCACTACCCCCGCGCCCTCACCACCCGTCGCGATAGCACCACCTCCGCGACAGCACCACCCGACGCGCCCACACTACCCCCCGCGCCCTCACCACCCGACGCGCACACACTACCCCCCGCGCCCTCACCACCCGTCGCGACATCACACCCGCCGCGACAGCACCATCCACCGCGCCCTCACCAACCGTTGCGACATCGCCACCCCCCGCGCCTCCCTTATATTATACACCTCAGGACGCTCAGACTCTGCCTCCTGCCAGGCAGAGTCTGAGCGTCCTGAGGTGGGCGGCGCGGAGAATCTGGTGCGTGTGAGCCTGGCGGAATGCCTTCTGTTGATGCGCCTGCGCGCGGGGAAAATGGCGGCCAATTATCTACATTCTACAACGTGTTACAAAATACCCCGTAAAAATTATCAAAGCCTAAAACTGTTTAAATCCTAGTAAACTCAGTGTCAGGGAACCAGATTATTTAGAGACAGAATGACCTATGTACCATTTTTACCTACTAACTGTCTACTGTAATAGTTTTTCTATTTTTCATTCATAAATGTTAGTTTTGTTTATTCTTTTGGGGTAGTTATACAGCGTTATGCAGTACCTATGTATTTAGTAATTACAATCACAGATCAGATTTGTATCAATATGTATCACCATACATTTTCTATGTCTTGCTGAATTAAACTGAGCAATATAAAGTTTAAAATTCATAAGCTTATATAACTTTTGAAACTATCATGGTTTTTAACACTATTTTTATGAAACAACGGGATATTTACCATGATTCAATTTTTGAGTTGACCAATAACAAGTTCGGCAAGTTTATCATGCGCACTTGATGTGCGGGCAGGTTTTTCCGCAAGTAGGCCGCTGGTGGGCCCTTTTTGCGTGACCCTTACACGTGTTGCTCGAACTTTTTAAGGTTCTACAACACGCCGGTTTCCTCACGATGTTTTCCTTCACCGTTTTGAGAGTGTATGTGCACCATAGTGCACATACATTTTTCGATAGAAAAACTCATTGGTACACGAGTGGATTTGAACCCACGACCTTCGGATCGGAAGGCAGGGCCACTACCACTAGACCACCAGTGCTCTCTTGACCTATAGTAGTAGTAGTCTCGAAACCAATAAAATAAAAGAGTGCGAAAGAGGGTAGATCGATTTGTCAGCCATTTCTTTTACTCGTGGTCTTCAGTTCAACCGTGATCATGGTGCATGCAACTGTGCCGAAATATCGGAAGTCAACTCGAAAATTTAATCATGGTAAATTTTGTTCTTAAGCTTATTTCCAGGCTCAGGTTGGTAAGTTATATTCAAAATAAACGTTAAAAGATATAAAAAAGCATTGCCAATCCTTTTTTTTCACCTTGTATCGATACGAGTAGTGTGCAATAAAATATTTTCTTTAATCCACGTATCTATTTAATAAACTAGGTGATTTTTATCACTCTGGCGGATATCATTAAGGTATGTAGTTAGTTGATTGGAATTTGATTCTTGAACGTAATTCTGACCTTTGACCCCCCTATCGCCCCATTTTCAAAGAATCTTTAGTTAGTACTTGATACTAGTTGCTATAAGAGATCTGGAACGGTATCAAGTGTGGGGCATCATTGTGTGATCGGTCACCATGTGCCAAACCAAACGCAATATTTAATTTTTTTCTATTTATTTATTCACTTATATGATAACATTACAGGTTCAATCCAATGCGTTATTTAAGGCTGTTAGCCGGTTTTGGGAATATGACATCCCTAGTTGGACCGAGCGACGGGATACATCACTAAGAAAAAGAAGAAGAGGAAGACGGCGTCTTGCGTAGTTGTGATTGTTTGCCGTGTAATAAGGTAATAGAGAGTTCTAGCTATGTTGTTGAATGGAGAGTTTCGACGTAACACTACCTACCAAAGGATTGTTTATTTGTTTATTTATTAGGATGACCCATTGATGACGACGTTTCCCAACAGGAAGCTCCCCCCTCCAATCTCACTCCTGTCATTTTAAGGGTTAGTAGGAACCTTCATTTGTGAAGGTGCCTACTGGCCATTAGTTAGCACTAGATATCAGATTTCATTATTATTATTTTTTGCACATTTACATAGGCAAATGCATCAAAAATAATTACCTAAATACAAACGCCCCACCACTGCTCGCCCTATTTGTTTCTTATAATATTTCAATATACTACAGTGTAACGGTTTCTACATGTTTGTAAATTGATAAATAAATAAATATTTTAGACAATCCACACAACTCTATCTAGCCCCAAACTAAGCAGAGGTTGTACTATGAGATAGCTGATATACCTAGTACCTACTTATATGCATACTTTTTTTTGTAAGCCCAGAGCAGAGAACAAACAAAAACACAAAAAAATATAAAAGTTTAGGCCAAAAATATTTAAATACCTAGTTAAGTACTCTTGTTTTGTACGTTTCGCATATATACAAATGTTTACGTGCGTTTGGAAGTGCTAATATTGTTTGTAAGTACCTATAACTTCTAACTCGTTTCGTATCCTTCAAGTATTATTTTACTGCCATTCATAACAATTGATCCATCTATGATCCAAGATCGTAATTGTGAAACGCAAAATAATCAATCAATAGGGTGCGGTAGTTACAACCTAGTTTTAGATTTGTAGATAGATTTAGATACCTACTATATTTTAAAGACGCATTTTTTTGTACGGGCCCTTTGTCAATAATTTTTAAATTTCTATAGTTTTGTCTCTGTAACTTTTCTATTTGCTTATTAGCTACAATAATGAGGAATCTGACGTACTGTTTATATTTTGCAGGACAAAATGATTTTTAATTGGGCATTGTAACAAATTGTTTACCATGCAATTGTGCACTTATGTAATGGAAATGCTAAAAGATCTCTTGTTTACAGTATTTAAAATTACATGTCATTTACAAGACTGGTTTTGTGGTTTCATTACGCAGGCGTAGTCGTGTTATAGATAATCAAAATAAAAAGCATACGAGTATTAGCGTAATAGGGCAGCACATAGTATAGTCGGCGATCCCAAACTCGCACAGACGCGCGATTAAATAGGTATGTACCTTATATGTATCTTTGTTATAGTTGTATGTATCTTAGTTATGTATAGATAGTGCAATCCACGAAGGCGCGCCCCACTATTCCTCCTAGAGTCTGTTCAGAAAGAGAACCGTCGGTCGTGGCCAAATTGAGAACTAACGTTTCGATTTTTATATGGCAGCTCACCCTTTCTTTCTGTCAGCATTTTGCTTCATAAAAATTAAATAAAGGAATAGTACAGTATTTGTGATAGGATCAAAACGCAACAGACGCGCTATTGTATTGCACACTTAACGAAAAAGGTGATTAAGCACAGCAGCGCCCTCCAATTCCACGACGGTTCTCTTTCTGAACAGACTCTAACCGTTTATAGTATATGTGTGCAAGCTTCCGTCAATGTTTGAGTGTTATCGGTACACACAAATTACCTATGAGTGCACACGCACACTACAATGAATAGACTACGGTTCGCTACTGCCGCTCGGAGCAAACTCCCCGCACCCCCGCGTCTTCGTGAATTGCACTATCTATACCACACAATAACTACCTTTAGGAATCATATTTCTAGCAAGGCAAGGATCACTTTGAAAAGTTCTAAAGCTAGCTGAGTCTAGGTGCCAGTTCCACACGACCTAGACTCACGAAGCCTAGATTACATAGCATAGCATAATATGTTGCATGCTAATCTTGTATTCCATGAGATAAGGCTTTACATAGTTTTAGGAAAAAGTTATATTTTTTGCGCAAGTCTAGGCGATGGCGATCAGCTGAAAGGTTTTCAAATATCGCTGTCATTTTTGACAGCGTTTCAGCTGATCGCCATCGCCATCGCCTAGATGTGCGCAGGCCCTTAAACAACTAGCTGATGGCCCACCTGAAGTTAAGTGATAACAATCGCCTATAAAAAGGCATTGCCTCGCAGGTCACGCAAGTTATTCCAAATGCATCGAACTAATAAGAACTACCTATATTAAAATTTGCTGTTCTGTGTTAAAGACTGCCATAAACTTATAGGCTCAGTTGGATACTTTTGTAGGCAGGAACATTACGTAAATCCCATTTTACTTGGACTTACAAATTGTATGAAGAACATAGCATGAACTCGTAATTATTTTTATTTTCAACATTTTAATAAGTAATAGGTAAGTTTCAATCAACATTTTAACATGCACGTATTTAATAACATCTAGGTAGGTACCTACCTACTCATTATAATCCTTTGTTAACATTTTTAATAATTTTTTTAATAAATTATGATTAGGTATTTAAATAAAAAATATTATAATAATAAATATTATTAAATATTATAATTAATATATAAATTATTATTATTATTATTAATATTAGGTTTTTTTTTTTAAATAATTGTTTTGAATATTATTCCTGTTCCTGTGATGAAGTGTTGGTGTTTTCCTGTTCCTGTGATGAAGTGTTGGTGTTTTCCTGTTCCTGTGATGAAGTTGTGGCGTTGTGGCTTGTTGCAGCTTGTTGTGCTTGTGCTTGTAGTGTTGGTAGACTATTATATCGAGGGAAATACCCTGCCTGTGATATAATGACTCCATGTAGCATCCTGTCTAGTTCAATATCATGTCGAATGGCCAGTAGGATATGGCGCGGAGATATTCTGAAAATGACATACCATTTTGAAAATAGAACAACCTCATCAGGCACAGTAGATCCCCTAATAGAGATAGTACACAAAGGTTGCCTGGAAGAGATCGTTCACATCGATAAGGTCGCCCATTGTTTTGTCAAAAATCTTCATAAATCCTGTATTGTTTCTGTGTGGTGAACAATAAAGAGTTTATTCAGACCATATACAGAAAATACACCGTCCATAGTTGAGAAGTTATGCACATCATATAAAACTAAAGATACAATAGTACATTGTTACCTGAGTGTTGAAAGTCACGTTTTTTGAGTCCCGAGATGGGTTTGGCGCCAGAGCGTAGCGAGGGCGCCAATGGAGCTTGAGGGACTTAAAAGACTTTCATCCGAGGTAAACACTGTGCTTTTCATCACGAATACAAGGAAAGTAAAAATAAAAACATGAAAGAAAAATTTGTGAAAATGAAGATTGAATTGCCGCCTTCCCGGTTTTTTTTTTCTTTTTCTCTGGCGGGCCTTCGGCTTCGGCTCGCCAGCTTTATTCAGCTATTATTTTCATTTTCATAATTTAAAAAATTGTAAATTGTTTGCTCAAATCTATGTTATTTTAATTAATAGTTGAAGCTAAATAATAATAAAGTCATTTAGAAAATATATTCTTTATTTAATAGTATTTTTATGTTATTTAAATTTAAATTTTACATCGCGGACTAATTAGACTTTTTAAACTTCTTACCGTTGCGTTGTAATGGGTTTCCAACCTCTTTGCTGAATAAAAAGTTAGAATTTGGTTAAATAACCTCCTTGCAGTTAGAAAGACTTTAGAAAGTTGGAACATGGTTGAATAAAATAGAACTTGTTTTTTTTCGAAAGCGATTCTCCCTAGGGCTGAAAGTATTACTTTCAATTAGGCCCCTCAGGCAACTTCAGACCTACTTTCAGAGTATGAGCAATGAAAAATAACATTTTCACACCACCTGCTCGACAATGTCAAATTAAATGTCATGCTAACCTAACCTAAAGTGAGTCATTAGAGACTTGAGGTCTAGCAGGGCTTTAATATTGTACTGAATTTCATTATGTCATTATGTTCATTACGCACTAGTCAATAATGTGATTTGAATTTGGAATATACGAACATTTACTATAGGTACCTACTAGACTATTATTAGTATAGTATTATCTTATCTGTGCTCTAAGTAACATACTAAATGTTCGAAAATCAAACTAGCCACTACGAGAGTAGTATCTATATAAAAAAACACAAATTAAAAAAAAGGCGCGAATCGAATACCTACAGATTTTTTTTTCTTTGCTAAATAACTTTCATAATAAACTACAAATTCTCACAAAAATGTCAAGTGACGATAGTGATTAGACTCCGGAGATTATCGGAAGCCATTGGCATTACCAACAATCTACTTCCAGAAAAGTCCAAGGAATCGTACATGATTTTTCAAATGGTTAACTACAAGGAGCGTCAAGTTTGTATCTGAATCAGTGCTTTTAGTCTACTTCCAGCATGTATCATGCACAAAGAAGCCAAGTAGCCTATGGTGCATCTATTCGATGCTCAGATCAACAATAAGCATTAAAAATAATATACAAATTAATACATACCTACACCAAATTATTGGCATTTTTAAAAAGGAAATCAGAAGACATCGATCGTCCTAAGAAATCTAAAGTTTTCACAGCTCAAAATGTGGAAACGTTTCTAAATGAAGCCCCTGAGCACAGCTTTCTTGCCACAAAAGTAAGTACCTACCTACTCATTGATTAAATATTTAGTAACTAAAATAGCTACATGCTTACAATAGGTAAGTAATTATAGGTACTATCTACCCCTTCATGAATCGATCGCTTGTGTGCGATATACTGATGTGATGTTCTGAGCTTACGTTAAATACTCGTAATAATCATTATTGTAAACTTACAACGTAAGGTTCATGATTGCTTTTGTTAATAAAAATAATAAACTTTAATATTTTAACTGACACACACATGACTGTGTCAGTCAAATCTAAGAAAGTTTATAACATGTAATAGGTAATACATACATACTTATTAGTTCCATGGGTACTATATAAAAAATGTTATTTCACGTTAGATACCTTCCTACTTAAATAAGTACTTATCTAGCTACCTATTTTTGTTACAAGTAGCACTGATTTTTGGAGTAAACGGTGCTTGTCGTGGAAATGAACTCATAAACATTAAAATCGAATATATTGAAAAACATTCAAATTTGTTGCTTTACACAACAGTAATACTCAAATAAATTCAATAAATGTACCGAATAAAAACATGACTTTGTCTTTCCACAACTGGTCTAATGTATCTTACATTATCTTTAACTTTTAATGGTTTTGAATAACTCTAATAACTGTTAATGTAATTTTAATAAATTCTTTGATTCTAGTACTATTGCATTTTGTTGTCTCGTAGATGGTGTGAAAAGTAGAGTATTCACCTCGGGGATAAAGGTGCATTCGTCTTGGGCGACTTGGGCGGTTTTCAATGGCAACCTCTCCAGACGCTAGATATTTAGAGCTAAATACTTACCGTGAGCGCCTGTTATCGTTTGCCGCGTTTCCCGCCAGTTCCAGTATTTCTGCTGATAAGTATTCTAACGCGGCAGTCAGGTATACTGCAGCCATGAAGCTGATACGACGGGCGTAGTTCCCAATCTTCAGCTTCTTGTGGATTCTCCCGACGGGAAACTGAAGCCCAGCACGGGTACTTCGGTTTACTCTTTTGACCTTAGGGCGCCCCTCGTCCTTACTATTAGCTGCATTATCTAAAAGGAAAAGTTATAAAGTTAGCGCAAGTGTTTGTTTTCACTGCAGCTTTTAGATACTGAAAGATGGTTTTATTTGTTCTCACCGTTGGTCTTGGAAGGCATTTTATTTACGGGAGAAAATTATTTTATTTGAATGAATCTAGATGAAACTTAGTAATAAGCACAACTGAACAGTTGGGTGATTTTGAGGTGTGGTAGCGGATCTGTGAACGAAAAAGTTGCGGGTAGATCATGAACCAGTTGTCAATGAGTTTGGTTGGATTCCGTACTCTATGGCAATACTTACAGGTGCAAAGCCATAAATCCAAATAAAAATGAAGTGGAACTGTCATTTCGACGGTCAATTTTATATCATTAATGTTAAATCATCCACTTTTAATCTGAAAATTGTAAGTATTTTATTTTGTCACTTTACAAACATAAATTTGTAGGGGTCCAGTTAATGTACGTCCAGTTATTGTACAGCATGTTATTGTACACCCAGTTAAAACGAAACCTTTTTAGGGTTCCGTAGCCAAATGGCAAAAACGGAACCCGTCTGTCATGTCTGTCTGTCTGGCCGTCCGTGTCACAGCCACTTTTTGTTGTAAATAAAACATCCCTGTCTCAAGCTTAGGGTTTATTCCACATGACACAAGAGCATGTCATACATATAAAGCTTTATGGTTAGACCATGAAGGTTAACATACATCACTTTTCTCCGAAACCCCCCGAATACTGAAACGCAACTCAGATTTAAGCACGTCTCAAGCGACGAATATTTGACAGATTTTCATTGAAAACTGTCAAATATTCGTCGCTTGAGACGTGCTTAAATCTGAGTTGCGTTTCAGTATTCGGGGGTATAAGAGCTACACTGATGAAACTTGGTAAGTAGATGTATTTTGTGAACCGCATTAAGATTTTCTCACAAACACATAAAAAAACAATAGATTTTGGGGGTCCCCATATTTAGAAATGAAATTCAAAAAACTTTTTTTAAGTTAAAAATTATTAAACAATATTCTTATAATACTATTAAAAATCCCATTACACTACCCTACATTACTCCTTCATACCCATAAAAAATGGTTTTAGGTATTCTGACTTCCAAGTACCTATCGGAAATAAATGAGAAAGGTGAGATTGCCAAACTGACTGAACTATCACCGCCCGAGCCCCCACCGGAGGAGCAAGTGATGTGGATGAGGATCTGATCCTCTCCAAGTACTATGTGGAGATCCTGCCGATGGATACTTGGGATAAGATCAACAAGCTGGTGGTTGGGGCTGTGGAGGCTACAGAGAAAGTCGAAGTAAAAAGAAATTCACTAGAATAATAATAAGCTAATTAAAAAGTAATGGGCACACTATTTTCCTTGCATATTTTGTAATTTGATACTGATAATGTTGATGAGTGTACTTATTATAAATTGCGAATCTATTGACGTCATATTAGGGAGCTAGTTTGGGTTGGGTGGGAACTAGTGCATTGAATAATTGAGGCTGGAGGGGGGACTCACGGCCTCGACTACATATTCCTGTTTACGGTCTCAACTAGCGGATACATCAGTCTCCATCATAGTTTACCACTTCAATCTGATAATCTAGATTAGCTCCCCATCTCTAGTACGTTCCTAGACTTAGTACCTACCTGTCTGTAGTAATAGGTCTTGATAGATATAATCTAGATCAGGGAGTACAGTCAGTAAAGTAGCACATTACCTACTAGTAGTTAACCTTTCAAAATAAAAATAAAATATATAACTGAGAACCTTCTCCTTCCAGTTTGAGAGTACCTAACTCAAACGGTGAAGGAAAACATCGTGAGGAAACCGGCGCGGCGGCGGCAGCGGGCGGTGGGTCGTAGAACCTAAAAAAGTTCGAACAACACGTGTCAAACAGCACGCACAAAGAGCCCGCCTGCGGCCTACTTGCGCAAACCAGTCCGCACCAATCCAAGTGCGAATTCTTATTCTTCAAGGGCAATTGCCATTTTTTGAGCTTCCTTCTTTTTTATTTGAAGTCGGTTAAAAATACCACTTAAGTCATTAGATCGTAGGTCGCAATTCTTTCTTCGACGATGGAAGCCGCAGTGTGCCACTGCAGTAACCGAGCCGGTAGCTGTGTGTGAGGAATGTTTATCGTTTTACATTATAAACAAATATTTACACAAAGAAACTTACAATTAAACAAATATTTACAAAATACACAAGAACAGTTGAGCTATCTGCAGACCGTTACATTACTGATAGACAATTTGCGTCACCACAGAAATAGGTACTATCTTGTAACCGAGTCAAATGAGTATCATCATCTGTATTAGTTTTATGCTGTCGATAATAAAAAGGATCTTAGAAATCACGCTCATGGGGTCACGGGACTCACGGGGTCACCAATGACGGAGATATCAAGGATTTTCAGGGAACTGCATGTCGGAGTAGGTTCATGAATGTAATTATTGTAATTTACACTAAACTGTAACGACTATAATTTACACATAATGACAGTGGTTTTATTTTATCAGACAAGGTCAATGTCTATTATGTAGGTACATGTCTGACTGATTACAGAAAGAAATGGCGGTTCACTCTCTGCGCAACATGTTGTTGAATTAAATAAGTATAAGGTAGGTAGTAGAATAACCGTAGTTCATTAATAATAGAAAAGTTTCCGCAGGAACTTTTGGAACCTTTGGTCAATAAGAAAGTTGGGATTTTTGTTTAGATGATGGGATGTTATTAGTGGCTCAATAACACCTCAACTAATATCAGCTACGATTTACTACAAAAACTAACAGGTCTGGGAAGAAAAGGAAAATAACAACCACCGACTCCAAAGACGGCTGCCCTGGTAAATAGGTATGCTTGTGACATAACAATGATGAATGCTCTCTTCATCCACACAATAGCTGGTGGTATTGCCGCCACTACAAACGAATTAGTTTTCCTGCCCGCTACCATCGCATATTGCGTGAGCGTTCTTGTTAGGTATGCGATAACCCCTCAGACTGCCGCGACGATTGTACCTACCTATTGTTTTATCTGTGATATGATAACATCTAATACCTACCACCAAATAAAGTTAGTACGTTAATGGCCTATACCTACTACCTATGTATTCTATAGGTCCGGTTTTCGCCGGTTTTATCAGAAGCGTTTGTAAATCATTTTAGTATGATTAATAGGTGATTTACACATCCATGCTAGCACGCCGAAAATAATCGTGTTATCGTGATACCTATATTGTGGCCGTTTCCACTGCTAGATCATTGACACTTGGTTTTTTAAATAAATTCACGTCTTATTAGTAGCATTCACACGTTGTCAAACACAACCACACACTGCTTTTTTGATATCAGCTTTTTTTGTTTCATATTTTTCCTTGGCTTCACATAGCGTCCTATTGATAGACAAAGGCCTCTCCAAAAGACTCCCGGGTCTTCTAACCCTTGGCCTCCTCCCATTATTGTTAACGTTAAATGATGGTCTAAGGTAAATCTCTGAGGTAAATTGGCAAATTCATCATCTGCACTTGGTATGCGGACTGGTTTCCGCAAGTCCCTACCTATATGCCGCTTGACACGTGTTGCTCGAACTTTTTTAGGTTCTACAACACGCCACATTCCTCACGATGTTTTCCTTCACCGTTTGAGAGTACCTACTGTCATTGTTCACATAAATTTTTCGATACATGAACTCATTGGTACGCGACAGGATTTGAACTATTTTGAACCTTAGGATCGGAAGGCGGGGCAGCTACCACTAGACCACCAGTGCTCCTGATCTCTAAGGTAAAGAAATAAAGAAAGAACTGCAAAAGCACTATAGAGCGCGCGCAAGATACTGAGCGTGACTGATGGTGGAAAATATAAAAAAAGCAGCCAAGTGCGAGTCGGACTCGCCCATGAAGGGTTCCGTAGCATCAAGTAACATAATATAAAGGTTTTTGTAGTTCGTCGAAAGGTAAATTGCGGTTTACGATTTATGACGTATAAAAAAAAACTACTAACTAGATCTCGTTCAAACCAAATATCGTTGAAAGTTTGCATAGTAATGTACAACATATATTTTTTTTAGTTTTATCTTTCTCTTATTGTAGAAGTTAGAGGGGGGGGACCAACTTTTTTCCACTTTGGAAGTGTCTCTCGCGCAAACTATTAAGTTTAGAAAAAAACGATATTAGAAACTTCAACATAATTTTTGAAGACCTATCCATAGATACCCCACAAGTATGGGTTCGATGAAAAAAAAATTTTTGAGTTTCAGTTTCAAGTATGGGGACCCTTAAAATTTATAGTTTTTTTTCTATTTTTGTGTAAAAACCTTAATGCAGTTCACAGAATACATCTACTCACCAAGTTTCATCAGTCTAGCTCTTATGGTTTCGGAGAAAAATGGCTGTGACATGTCCGGACAGACAGACAGACAGACAGACAGACAGACAGACATGACGAATCTATAAGGGTTCCGTTTTTGCCATTTGGCTACGGAACCCTAAAAAACTGACTGGAAATAATGTTCCCATCGTAAAATGGCCTTGCTTCGGTTCGGTTTCCCCGTTCGTGTTTGTGATCGGAAGATAAATAAGTACTTTTTAGGGTTCCGTAGCCAAATGGCAAAAACGGAACCCTTATAGATTCGTCATGTCTGTCTGTCTGTCCATCCTTATGTCAGCCATTTTTCTCCGAAACCGTAAGAGCTAGACTGATGAAACTTGGCGAGTAGATGTATTCTGTGAACCGCATTAAGATTTTTACACAAAAAAAGAAAAAAAACTATAAATTTCGGGGGTCCCCATACTTGAAACTGAAACTCAAAAATTTTTTTTTCTTTGAACCCATACGTGTGGGGTATCTATGAATAGGTCTTCAAAAATGATGTTGAGGTTTCTAATATAGTTTTTTTCTAAACTGAATAGTTTGCGCGAGAGACACTTCCAAAGTGGAAAAAAGTTGGTCCCCCCCCTCTAACTTCTAAAGTAAGAGAATGATAATACTAAAAAAAATATATGTTGTACATTACTATGTAAACTCCCAACGATTTTTGGTTTGAACGAGATCTAGTCAGTAGTTTCTTTTTTATACGTCATAAACCGTAAACCGTAATATACCTTTCGACGAACTACAAGAACCTTATTATGTTACATCAAGTAACATAATATAAAGGTTCTTGTAGTTCGTCGTGCTACGGAACCCTTCATGGGCGAGTCCGACTCGCACTTGGCTGCTTTTTTTTCTAAACTGAATAGTTTGCGCGAGAGACACTTCCAAAGTTGAAAAAAGTTGGTCCCCCCCCCCTCTCTAACTTCTAAAATAAGAGAATGATAAAACAAAAAAAAATATGTGTTGTACTATGCAAACATTCAACGATATTTGGTTTGAACGAGATCTAGTCAGGTAGTTTTTTTTTATACCTACCTACGTCATAAATCGTAAACCGCAATTTACCTTTCGACGAACTACAAGAACCTTTATATTATGTTACTATACTATACTTTATAATATGCTACGGAACCCTTCATGGGCGAGTACGACTCGCACTTGGCTGCTTTTTTTATATTTTCCGCCATCATCAGTCTTAACTTGCGCGCACTCCACCTACCCTATTCAGCTTAGCGGCATGGTAAATTCGTATACTTAGTTTCAACCTGTTTTTCTGACAAGCCTTTCCACTATGAGATTTAATTGAGAACATTGTATAGAGCAGGGGTTCCCAAACTATTTTGGACAAGTGACCCCTTTTCCAAAATGAAACGTTACCTCAGACCCCCATGGCCAATTTACCTACTTTTAAGATCAACCCCCTTATTCATAATGGCCCGCTAACTTAAAACAGCTGCTACAGTGTTATTAACCGACTTCCAATCAAAAAGGAGGAGGTTCTCAATTTGGTTGTATTTTTTTTTTCTTTTAATGTTTGTATGTAACTTTGTCATTTGTAAGCCGATTTGAAAAATTATTTTTTTATCTGAAAGGTACTGCTTCCAGATTGGTCCCATTTTAATTTTATTAAAATCGGTGTTGCCATTTTTTTTTAAATAATTTTTTTAATGTTTGTAACTGCATGCCTCCGTAATTTATGAACAGATTTAGAAAGTTATTTTTTTATCTGAAAAGCACTGCTTCCAGATTGGTCTCATTTTAATTTTATTAAAATCGGTGTTGCCATTTTTTTTTAATATTTTTTTTTATGTTTGTAATTGCATGCCTCCGTAATTGATGAACAGATTTAGAAAATTGTTTTTATATCTGAAAGGCACTGCTTCCAGATTAGTCCCATTTTAATTTTATTAAAATCGGTGTTGCCATTTTTTTTTTAATAATTTTTTTAATGTTTGTAACTGCATGCCTCCGTCATTTATGAACCGATTTAGAATTTTTTTTTTTTATTTGGAAGGTTATTCTTACGTCCAGATTGTCCCAAACGAATTTCATTAAAATCGGTTTAGCCGTTTGGCAATGAAGTCGGTTTCACTAGTTTTTTAAATTATTTTTCATTCTGAATTAGGTCAATAGAAGAAGACAGAGTGAGAATTAGCAATGCTTTAAGTTAGCAGACTAATATAAATAAGGGGCATATCTTTAGTTTTCTTTCTATTGATACAAAATACCTAGGTGCTAAGGTACAAATTGGAAAACTTTGCACTTGGTTAAGTGATTCGTAAATTCTGTTTCAGCCTCTTTACTTCACTTAATTTAGCTATTTTATAACTTTGTGATCTCTTGAAATAAATGAGTACTTATATGAGTTATTATCGGTCAAGCTCCAACGAATTTCAAAACGCAAATGAACTTTCAACCTAAGTGCAAGCTCGTTAAATAGTAAAATATCAGGAACATGTTTGGATTTGCAACTTGATCATGAATTCGTTCGCGTTAAATCATGTATGCGTCAAATAGAGAGCAAGTCAAAACGCGCCTGAAAGATGTAGGTACGCTCGAACTCATTCATCTTGCACAAACTTGTCCACACTGACTTGCCTAGTTTTTCATCTTGTACGAACTTGATACTTTACATTAGGTACTACAACAATGCTATTTCCTACAAAAATATTAATTATTCTTAGTACACGTAACACAACATAAACAATACAGTACCTACCTACCTAAAGTTCTAAATAAGAACGTGTGGTAATTTAATAGGGGGTCGATTTTTAGACCTCGTCGACCCCCAAAATCAGTTTTCGTTTATATCGACCCCTTGGAAACCAATATCGACCCCAAGGGGTCGATATCGACCACTTTGGGAATCCCTGGTATAGAGGTTTTCAAAGCCACAGCAAACTGCAGCAGTTTTGGCTGAGATTGACATCACCTCAACCGTGGCATTTTCTCGGTCTGAGCGAGCCTATGGCCCTCACGTTTCTTCCACGTGTCATTGAAGTGGTAAGTTCCACTTCGTCGGTTTTGTGACTTAAATTTACTCCACATCCACTAACCAATATTATGTAACTCTAATTGCAGCACTAAAAGGATATTCACACAAAAAATGTAATCGTGCGTGACTTGGTGATTGGTACGACTGAACTCCTTTGCATAGAATATCACGCGCGGTCGCCGTGTGTTTTCACCCGAAAATGATTGTAAATCACCCTATGTTATCAGTCAACTGAGATTGTCAGTGCCTAGCCTATGTCTGCTACCATTTGCAAGTCATAAAAATTTTGCTCAGCAACTAAGCTTACCTACCTAATTAGAGATCCACATTTTTGATAATCTTTCGACCAGATAAAACTTCGATGAAGATTTTATCACTCAGTTTTTTAAAAAGATTATCTTTTTACAAAATTGGTACACTTGTACTTAATAATTTTACTTATCTAGGATATCCAACCTACCAACATTTCTACATTTCTACAGTAGGTAGGTACTCTAGAGTCGCCCGCGTCCGCTAAAATAACAACATAACTTTAAAGTTCGATGTTTCAAATAAAAAAACTGATGAATTTTATTCCAATAGTAGAAGAAGTAGAAGAAGGAGAAGAACTCGCCCTAGCTTCGCACTAATAGATATTCACTCACTACAGTACCCGCTGCACGGGGCTCGGCGGCGTTTTTTTTTACAATTACTTAGGTAGTTATTTTTTTCACTTGATGTAATATCTTTTGAATTAGATGTCAGTAGGCCTACCAGGAGCTCTGTCTGGCTCTGTCACTGGTTCTGGTTTGAGTCTGTGTGAGTGCCCACCAGTGCATTATACTGTGTGTGTGACGTTTGACGAAGGATTTATTTAGTCAACACTCACACAGACCCAAAACCAAAACCAGAGACAGAGCCAGATAGAGCTCATGGTAGGCCTACTGGTTTCAATAATTAAAAAAGAACGGTACGGTACAGGTATTCAAACTGCCTTGAATATGAAATGATTTATTTGGTAACATCGTCTGAATTCGGGCGGCATTTCGATAAACTTTTAAAATGTACAATAGTAAGTTGTTCTTGTATATACTACAATGGTATATAGGACATTATATGGTATTCCTTAGTTTATTTTAGATATTTATATTTTCTTTAATATTGTTGATGTAGAAAATCAATATTTACCACAGCGCACGCGTCGAAAGACATTTTATGGCTAATTTTGTTACACCTTGGGCTGGACATCATTACAATTTTAGTAAGGCACCCTTATAAAAAAAATATATACAATGCCACCCAGGTATAGTGTAGCTTCCCAACAGTGCAATAATTTTTCAAAACGGTCCAGTAGTTTAAAAGCCTTTTCAATGCAAATAAAAACTCTTAAATATCTTTCCTGTTCATTAGTATCTACAGTATAGATTATAAATTAATTAACTATGCACCTAATATTTATGTATAAAGTCTTATTTTTTGTGTTTTACAGCACATAAGTCGGTAAGTTTCAGAGGTAGCGAACGACATACTGAAATAAACGAAGGGGGGGGGAGGTGCGGGATCAGTAGACTAAAGGGAAAATGTGTGAGTACCTCCACAACATGATAGCCACTAAAACATTACTGAGGAAAGCGAGAAAGAGGAAGGCCGGATGCGTGAGCCAGATAAAAGAGAAGGTTATGTCGTAAAAGGAAGTCAAGGAGGCCGCTTATCTTTAGATTCGCAAAAACTGCATCAAAATACGTAAGTACGTCAAGAACTGAATTATTTTTAAGATGCAGAAGTATAAACTTGAGTTTCATTAAAAGGCACCAGAGCCATTGGTAAGTACTAAGTACTACCACCATGGATGCACCCATGTTGAAGAAGACGCAACTGAAGTTCTGAGAAAGCTATGGAAAAGGCAGGGGAAATAAGAGAGTGCCGCGTCATCAATCGAACCAAAACCGAGCACATGTTTTGAGATTTCAGCCTGCTCCAATTCTCGGCACCTCGGTTCAGAAGAAGATAAAGAAGAAGACCATTTATTAATTAAAATGGTTATACACCAATCGCATTAATCAAAACATATATACACGAGTAAAAGGAAGTCGTACCATGAAACTAAAAGGAGAATAAAGTTTCTATGACGTCAAAGTCCCATAGAACAAAGGTAGAAGAACGATGTTAATAAGTCATGTACTGTGATTATTTTACCTCCCTATTAGGAAAGTACGTTTCTGAAACCCCGACTCATCATAATTTGGAGTAATTTCTGGATACTTTGAATTATGGTCACAATGACATCAACACAGACGATGTAGGTCATGCTTACGTAAAACATGAGCAGGTATGTACAGATTAGCCGTTTTAGCGTGAACCCTTGTACTAGGCTCTTCGAAAAGGGAGAGGGATCATCTGTAAACGGTTGAGGGCAACTACGTACCTAAATGTAATAAAGTCGGTCATGATCATGAAGTTAGTATAGGTAGGTTAGGTACCTATGTATATCCGGCGGTTCACAAGTATTATCATCCTTATAAAAAACTGGTGTAAAACTAGTTTTGAGCAGCCAATAAAGATATTTAAACTTACCTAATTAGTAAATTTGACCTCTTCGGCTTTATAGATTAAGCTTGATGTGTCTACCTACTGGCGGACACTGAACTACACTTCGATAATATTTTTTTTATATAGTCAGTACAGTGGAGGAGCCTGTTACTCGTGTCTCTAGATAATTTAGTAAGAAATATAAAAAAAAAAAAATTGTAAGGCGCGTTTCGGACCTCTCACATAGAACACCGTCAGTACGACTTCAAAACATAATACCTATATTTGTGCCGCTTGGCTTCGAAACGTTTGGTCCATGGGGTCCCAGTACAATTTTTTTTTAAGCTATTCTTTCCTCGGTTGGTCGACGCGACTGGTGACAAGAGGGCTGGTTATTTTCTCGCACAGAGAATAACTATTGCTATTCAACGTGGGAATGCAGCCAGCGTTCTTGGCACCATGCCTCATGGAACCCACTTTTGCTAGATTTTTAAGGTTTAGTTTTAGTTTTTTTTTATATTATATTTTTTGTTGTGGTTTAAGTTACAGTTCAATAAAAGTTAATACTTAAAAACACACAAAATAAATAAATAATGCGGACCATCCACACAATACTATCTAGCCCAAACTAAGCAGAACTATGGGAACCAGATAGCTGATATAATACTTGTGTTAGCGATTATTTATTGAAATACGATTAATCAACGCTTACGCGTTATGAAGTGCTATTATGATTATCCATAAACCACGTGGACTTTACTTTGTAAACACGTGATTTATGGAAATGGTTTGATGCAGGTACTTGTAATAACTTTTATAAATTAATATTATAATTACAAGAATGTTATCATTAATTTTAAGTAAACACTTTAATTTGTAAAATATGAAAACAGTTGCTTTTGGCTGGCAGCCGCCATCTTGTTGTTTACGAATGTTCGTTGGTATAAAGGTAGATGGCGGCTGTTCCAGCGACAGTCTTGGTCTACCCGTCGTCCTGACAAGTTCTAGTTATGGATCCATGATGTTACCCTGTTATGCAAAACCTGCATATAAAAGCTAAGTACCCACCAATTGTGATTAAATTAAGTATTCAGTTGTATCAGTGCTTATTAATGGTTAATAAATATGATTATTGTTTAATAAAGTATGTTTCACTAACATATCAGAAAATGGGATAAAGAAAAGCATGCCCACTATTTAGTTTCTTTTGTTATTTGACTTTTGGCCATGTATTTTTTTTCTACGTTGCAACAGTATCTTGTGCTTTTCCCTTTTCATTTACAGAACATCCATGGCCAGAAACCAGAGCTCTCCTGTGCTGCCATCGCGTTGCGGCAACAGGAGGATCGCCGGTCAGGCAGCCAGCGGCTTTGCAGTCACCCGCGAGTCTCACCGTGTGATCGCCTCTCCCGAGCGACGGTGCTCCCGCAGCTGAGCTGGCTGGAACGTCGGCGCTGCAGTCACCAGCCACGCAGTCAGTCGCGACATGGTTCACACGAGAGTGTGTCACTCCTGCATCGTGTGCGGAACTCCGGGATGGATCATCGAGCGAGCAACCTTCACTTCACGGCGTCACAGCGGCTCAACAGTCGACCCCGTGGTGTGCATCACGCAGTCTCCGCAGCCTGCTACGTTCGCCTGGTGGCTAGCCCCGCGACGACCAGCATCATCATCTCAGCCTGCAACACCGGCGTTCTTGGGATGTTCAGCCTACAACAGCGCGAAGTCTCCGCATCCTGCCACGTTCACCTGGTGGCCAGCCCCGAGACGACCAGCATCATCATCTCAGCCTGCAACGCCGGCATCGTGAACATCGGTCACACAGTCTACAGCTCTACACGCAGCGAGCACTACGACAACATACCCATCACAGGTTTTTATTCGATGGCAGTCAGATAACCAACTTTGACATTTCAACCACAAAATACAATCTTAATTTAGCTAACTCTTTATTGAAAAAAAAAAAAAAAAAAAAAATCAAAGAAAATAGATAGGTAGAAAATACTTTATTGATCACCCTAAACTTATAAATAGACAATAATACCTCCTAAAAAAAACTTAAAATCTATTTGTATGATCAATGTCTTATCGCTGAGCAGCGGTCTGTACCAGACAACCGTTGGATGGATAGGACTGATGTTACTTACGAGGGGTGATTGGAAAAATAAAAGAAAATCACAAAATATTGATGCGTAGCTTATACTACATACCTACACAATTCAAAAGAAAAATAACAAAGGAATATAATTTTAAAATACCTCCATTATTCAAAGGCTATTCTACAACATACTACTATACCTACATACTACATTACATAATATACCTACATAACAATTAAATATGAAAAAAAGGGGCTTAATGCCACAGCATTTGACATTACATAATAATATATCTAAGATGTTGGTATCCTCTTCGTTTTGGATCGGAAGTTGTCTTTGTTTGGATTCTAATTGATTGCTAGTGCTTTAATTGTTCCATCAGGGTTCATCTCTATTTGTATATTTGTAGATCTATCTTTTGTATTCTTCAATGGACTTTAGGAATGGAATGTTGTTTCAAGACTATTTGTAAGCTCCAAACCTGATTGTGTAGAATAGCTGAAGTTCTTCTAGCTGTTGCCATGGTGTCTTCTGTGGGAACTACTCCAGATAACAGATCGCCCATATAAAAATATTCTATCATTGTTTGTGCAACCAGAGCCTAGTGTTTTTTTTCCCGCCGCTTTTGATGTTTGTAGTTTGAGTTGCATAATCTTGTATTATGTCATCGAAGTTTCTTTAAGGGAATTATCGACGTTTTGTCATTGGTATATGTATATTATACTCGTAAATCGTAGTTATCTAAAGTGTTTCTTTGTTGGATTATTTTTAACTAGCGACCCGCCCCGGCTTTGCACTAGTGCAATGCTGATATGAAATATACTACAGAATGTCTGTATATACAACGTTCACAGTTTTTTCGTTATCAGATAGTACAAATATGTTATTTTCTTGAATAACTCTTGAAAGAGCGATATATACCGCCACAACCACTAATTTACTGCATTTTAATTCGGTGATGTCTTCGAAAATATTCATTTAATTGCGGGCTATTGATCTAGAGGTATATTACATGAACAACGTTTTAATTTGAATGAATATTATACATTTCAATGCACACTTACATAATAAATTACGCTACGTTTGCAAATCAGAGTTACTAGTAGTCTGAGTACTGATCTATTTCGTAAGGTTCAGCTAGTGTTTGCAATGTAAGCGAGAAAAACAAGGGGGTGTTTTATCTCTACTGTACATATGCATGTATTATACAAATAAACCTTCCTCTTGCATCACTATATTATATTTAAAACAACAGCAAAATCTGTTGCGAAGTTTAAAAGATCTAAGCGTACATAGAAACAGACAGACAGTAGATAACTTTGTTTTATACTGTTTACTGATATAGGTTTTAAACTTCCAAATAAGAAGAATACCTATGTGTAACGAAAGAGTCTTTAGATTATTTCTTGAATTTTCTTCCTAATTTAAAAAAAAAAATCTTGGTTGCAATATCTTTTATGACGGGAGATTTTGAAGTTTCTATGGTAATTTTACCACATTTATCTTCCATCTTTGATTCGTCATGTGGTCATATAATTATTATGACAATATTTTTCTCTAATTGTTACTTGGCTTTTATGATCTTGTTTTTAACATGTTTCCTACAACTTGATGATGCCTAAATACTTTACTTGTGGTATGAATAGATCACCCCAAACAGTTTCCAACCGAGGCTAGATTTCTAAGCATAGGGTGAGCCTGGTGAACTTTATGACTTGGTTCTTCTTTATTATTTATTGCACACACATAGACAACATTTAGAAAACTTAAAGTAAAGACATGTACAAAGGTGAGCTTAACCCTAAAAAGAGTTCTTCTGTAGGATTTGAGCTAATTCTCCCGAGGAGCAGATGAACTGACCCTGGTGTGAAATATGTTGTCCGCCAGATTGACTGTTTTGGTAGATATCTTTTCTCAATTCTATTCACCTATTTCGAAACATTTGGAACCTTATTACATGCACACACAATACAATTTTATGGTTAGTTGTTATGTGTTGTTATAGTTTGAGTCTCATTGTGATCTAATTTGTAGCTGTACCACAAGCGTGATTTTACACTTTCCTTCACGAGTTGTTTCTAGAGCTTCAGTAATTGTGTTGTTTTTCACTGATGAATGTTGCTTGAGAATATTGATCTATTTATTTGCCCGGTCGAAAGTTGTGTCCTTGTTTGCTCGATGCTTCAGAAATCGCTGTTGCTGATAGCACTATTCTTTGTCCAGTAGTGGTTCACTGTGACTTTATTTATGATTCGTATACGTTGGTATGTGTTTACTTGTTTTTCTTCATTTTACTACATCTATCGGTAGTGATTATGAAAGTACTTGTTGTATTGAACCCATGTGGTATTGAATAATGGTATAGTCAGCGTATTCTACAAGACACAGACAATCTACATTAGTGTGCTGAGTGCCCTGATACTAGACAGTTGAAACATAGTTGTTATATATTGTTACGTACTCTCTCCATCTTGGTGAATTCATGGCAGTGGCCTAGTGTATGGTTATCATTGCACTTAATGAACTTTCTTGTTGTAAGTGTGAGGCAATAAAGTCTTTGATTCACAGACTTAACCTGTTTGGCAATGCTGGTTGTAATTAACTCCAATGTACGGAAACTTGATTTTAGAAATGTCTTGAATTCAAGCCATGTAGGAGCTTCAATTTTATCATTTTATGATTGCTCTTTCCAGTCCTTCTGAATCTCTGGGTCCATCTTTTGCGCTAAAATATGTTTAATGATGAGATCCTAAGAATCTGTTGTTATCTCTAAATTTTGACAAAAGTTGTTGTCTGGGTGTACCTTCAACTGAGCAGCTGACTGGGAGTCAGCTTCTTTTGGTTAAATAATATATTCATGCTGTTTTTATTTCTTAGGAAAACAAACAGTACTTTATATTCTAATAAAACAACTATTGGCTATTAAACAGTTTTCAACATAGTGAGACTTAATAATTTACATGAAAAAAAAAAAAAAATGAAACAATGAGATTTTATGTAAGGAGAGATTAAGGTAGACAAACTATAAAATGAAATATAGAATGTTGAAACAGAAAAACAAGAAGTATTGGGAGGTTTCCCAGAACCGTAGTTGAACAAAATGTTTTTGATTCTTGGTAGTTTTAAGGTAAAAAGATATAGTTCGGGGTCGTCAACCAAGCCGTTGAACGCAATTACTGCTCGACTAAAGAAAGTCTTTTGCCTATACTTTATTGAACAAAAGCGTATTTCTAGGTGAGTCTGAAGTCTAACCGATCAAACCAAAATAATGCTGTCGTTGAAGTCGATAAAATAAAACCATGCTTGAATTTGACCCATGAAAACATACTTTTATATCAAATCAAATATATTTATTTGGAAACAAGGTAAAAAGTTATACAAAACAAGTGTAAACGATACTGACTGCCAAAGTATAAAACTGTGTCGATACTGATACTGACTGAAGATAAATTAGAATGACATAGCAAATGTGCTACTACGAATAACTTGCAGAACAAACGTGTTCTGTATGAGCAAACGTGCTCTGTAGTTATCATCAGCGTAATATAGAATAACTTGCAGAACAAACGTGTTCTGTATGAGCAAACGTGCTCTGTAGTTATCATCAGCATAAGATAGAATAACTTGCAGAACAAACGTGTTCTGTATGAGCAAACGTGCTCTGTAGTTATCATCAGCGTTAGATAGAATAACTTGCAGAACAAACGTGTTCTGTATGGGCAAACGTGCTCTGTAGTTATGATCAGCGTAATATAGAATAACTTGCAGAACAAACGTGTTCTGTATGAGCAAACGTGCTCTGTAGGTATAATTAGTGTAAGATTGAATTACTTGCAGATCAAACGTGTTCTGTAGGTATAATTAGCTAAGATTAAATAACTTGCAGAACAAACGTGTTCTATAGATATATGGTAACTTGCAGAGCAAACGTGATCTGTAGGTATAATTAGCTAAGATTAAATAACTTGCAGAACAAACGTGTTCTATAGATATATGGTAACTTGCAGAGCAAACGTGCTCTGTAGGTATAATTAGTGTAAGATTGAATTACTTGCAGATCAAACGTGTTCTATAGATATATGGTAATAGCTTGCAGAGCAAACGTGTTCTGTAGGTATATGGTAGCTTGCAGAGCAAAATTAAATGTGATCTGTAGGTATCACTAATGTAAGACTGAATAACTTGTAGAATAAACATGTCCTGTTGCTATCATTAGCGTAAGCTTGCATGGCTTGCGGAACAAACGTGTTCTGTAGGCGTTGATTTTTGCTAAGGAAAAAATAATGAAGTAATAATGTTGAAAAGCAAAAATGCTCTATACGCACCATTACCATTGTAGACATAATATAATCACACATAATCATAACTAGAAGAAAGTCTATATGCTTCATAACTGTGATGGTAGATATTTATTACATAATTTACTCTTATTATAAAATCTGTGAGGACACATTCCATAACGGATGGCCGAACTGTTAGCGATTATTTATTGAAATACGATTAATCAACGCTTACGCGTTATGAAGTGCTATTATGATTATCCATAAACCACGTGGACTTTACTTTGTAAACACGTGATTTATGGAAATGGTTTGATGCAGGTACTTGTAATAACTTTTATAAATTAATATTATAATTACAAGAATGTTATCATTAATTTTAAGTAAACACTTTAATTTGTAAAATATGAAAACAGTTGCTTTTGGCTGGCAGCCGCCATCTTGTTGTTTACGAATGTTCGTTGGTATAAAGGTAGATGGCGGCTGTTCCAGCGACAGTCTTGGTCTACCCGTCGTCCTGACAAGTTCTAGTTATGGATCCATGATGTTACCCTGTTATGCAAAACCTGCATATAAAAGCTAAGTACCCACCAATTGTGATTAAATTAAGTATTCAGTTGTATCAGTGCTTATTAATGGTTAATAAATATGATTATTGTTTAATAAAGTATGTTTCACTAACACTTGTATATAATATGTTTTTGTAAATACATACATAGAATACAATATCCCCAGACAGAATACAAACATCTATGTTCACCACACACAAATATTTATTCTCGGTGGGGATCGAACCCACGCTCTCAGTGCAGATGGCAGACAAGCTACTAAGTATACCAAACTGGGCTATGATGGCAGTCAACAAAAGTCGCGTTTAACGAGTTGTAAAACGATTATTTACAACTACGATATCGCGACTTGTATGCTAACTATTAATTTTATTCTGTGTTCATTAGAAGAACTCATTGATAGCACGAGCTTCGTTGAATAAGGTCTAAATAAATCAACCTCGCTTTACATTTAGGGGAGGCACCTTGAAATAGGCACCGCCATAATATAAATCGAAATATATACCTTTTGGTTTACGAGTAAAACGGCTCTGAGCAAGAACAGACAGATAGACGGACGGAACAACAGAGACTTTAACGGTCGGTTCCTTGTTGGACTTCGGAATCCAAAAACGACATTTCAAGCGTTTACGTAGGTATAAATAACATAAATATTGTATAAATGGTATCTTTGGATCTCTAAAAAGCCGAAACTTTCATGAAAGTTACAAATGAATACCGAGGTGTTTTGAAAAATTACATGACAAAATATAATAATATCCAAGAGAAGGAGTAAAAATATAATATTATTTTTGTATGAGTAACAATCTGGCATAGAATATAAAATAATACCTATCCTCGGGGACATCCCGTAGCCCGTTTCCATTCGATGGTAATTTGCTAGAGCAGGGGGAGATAGGGACGAGAAACAAAAAGTTTGTTCCCATTGTACTACTACCTACTATAGTTCGAGTGCCTATCTAGATTCTAGATCATCACCTTCCTGTCTTTATCCACGCGGATTGGGGTTGGCACGACAGGTTTTCTTCTTCAACTTGTTTCAATCAGTCGTTATCCTCAATACTCAATTTTATATTACTTTCACGTATTTTTAAGCTTTCTTTTTTTTACTCATGTTTTACACTCACTCATTTGACGTTCATTTGATGGGTTTCATTATCCCCCTCCCCCCACCGTTAAAAACTTGTAAATCTTTGGCAGGAATAATATTTTCTCTAAGTAATATACTACTCATACTTTTGGAAAGTAGGTTTGAAGATGCCTGAGGAGCGCGTTGAAAGTAATTCTTTTCAGCCCTAGGGAGAAGCGTTTTCAACTGACAGCTGTCAAATAAAGCCTATAGCCATCTGACGATCCGGTTGCTTCCATCGATACCTCATTTGTCAAATACTGATAGGCATCTACAAGCTATGAGGGAAAATGAACATAACATACAATATGAATATACATTGCGGTCAAAATCATAACCCTCCTTTTTGCTTTGCAGTAGAAGACGACGACATAAAAAAAAGATCTCACTAAAACAAATTCATCCGCAAATTCTAATCCTGAATCCACCCTTGATCCTTCTAGCGAAGGCGGTAAATTTAAGTGAATGAATGGTTAGATAAGTATCCGTAGGTATAGGGTACAGGAGGGTATAGGATAGGTACCTACGATAGATTGTTTACAGGCTAAGGTTACGACCCTATATACACGCACACGATCATAATTCGTAACCTGCAATACCAAAGGACGGTATATTATATACGGTAGCGCTTCGGTCCCTTATATTTTACATTTATTACGTTCGCAGCAGTTATTCCCGTTTTGGTATTGAATGGTAATATGGTCATGAAGCTGAAAAAGAAGCAGAAGCTTCATTTTCACAAAATTATAGAAACTTGATATGAATGCCAGGAGTTCATAAATATAAGTTAATAGGGTTAGATCAAAATCTTATTTTGCATCTTTTCATACGTAGACATCTACTAATAAATTATCATTAATGTAAGGTAATTTTATATGCGAATGTAATACTATTGTATTAGATAGAAGAAATATTTGTATTTTTTCTGTATGTAACAAATAAACTCAAAAACTACTAGACCGATTTCAAAAAAAATATTACCATAAGAAAGTTACTAAGTAATATAGCCTATATTTATTTCTTACTAAATAAATAAATATTGTGGACAATTCACACAACACTACCCAGCCCCAAACTAAGCAGAGCTTGTAATATGGGAACCAGATACCTAGCTGATATAATACTTGAATACATTTTTTTTTGTAAATACATACTTAGAATACAATATAACACCCAGACAGAGAACAAACATTTATGTTCACCATACAAATATTTGTTCTCGGTGGGGATCGAACCCACGACCTACGGCGCAGAAGGCAGAGCTACTACCAACTGAGCTAGAGGCCAGTCAAACAACACCCCGCCCCGGCTTTGCACGAGTATCATTTAGAAAAGGAGGTGAAAATGTGCATTTTTCATCCTTGCGAAGCTGGGGCGAATTGCTAGTTCTCTACCTAGCTCAATATGAGGCTCGTCACCGTCACGGTTCCTGGAGATACAGGATTTCAAACTACTTTTGAGATCCTCGCGACTTTAAGTTTTGTGTTCCTTCTGAGTAATGATAAATTCAGCTCAAATTGTGACTCCATGCGATTATTAGTGGTTATAACTTTCGGTGAACACAGTGCCACAGAATACCGATTGAGTTAATATGAGCGTACTACGACCGTGTGACGGAATGCTCCCACCACAACGCAGGCGCGCCGAGATGCGCACGCATAAATACACCAGCACTTCGCCCGACCACCAGTCAATCCGCAGGCCGCTACGCGTGCCGATCGAAGAATTTCGGCATTGTGACACTTTGCACACGAACTACATTTCGTATACTATTTCGCGCGTCCACACGCACGCATCGAAGAACTCCGTCAAGGTAGGTGTACCATAATAGTTATCTTAAAGAGTTTTTAAAAAGTTGGGTCAACTTCAGAGAGTTTTAGGACTGTTTAGAGTAGATTTGACTAGTTCGAGAGGAGTGCGTTCGGCTTACGCATTTTGATAGTGACGGGTTGTGGTCTACTCGTGTGGAAACTCCCCGGTGACCTCCCTAGCACGTGCGGAGTGAGTGCACGCGCCTCTCGCCTGATACCTTCAGCCTGCATCGCGAATTACCTATTTACATCAGCTCCGGCTAAAATATCACACTCATAAACTACATAGTGTGCATACAAACTTTGCTTTGCGAACTTCACATTCAGCGAAATATTCCAAAACAATCCAAGATTAGATGACTTTACGTTCAAATATTTGATGTGATTATAATAAAAACCAACACACATCTCTACACTGCCTAAAAATCGACGAAGTAGCAACTTTTCACTGAATGGACATTTTCTCAGAAGAAATTGTTTGAAACCGTTGGGCCCATTATTTGTGGAAACGGTATTATAGGTACCTACTGTATGTGGTTGAACATGTTTATTAAAGAAACTGGTTAGTAAATAACTTCTTGAACATAATTTTAACTTAAGCATTATTTAGGGCATTTATAATGTAAATTTATAAATATATAATGAAGAACTCGCTCTTAAAATTCAGTATAATTAACAAAGAAGAGAACAATTTTAATTTACCTTACCTCATATACATATTATTGAAAAAAAAAGGATAATCTAAGCACTGGCAAACAAAGAATTCCTACATAAGATAAGAGCAATGGACCACAACTGGCAAATCTAAAGTGTGTGAAAATATAATTGCTTTAGAGAACAATCATCATAAAGATAAGTGTACCGCTACCAATAATATAACAAACAAAGGATTCTGCCCCAAATAAAATACCAAAATATCATTTAATTTCAATGAACTCACAGAGCGAGTGCGAAAATAATTGAAAGAAAAAGTAGTATCAGAACAAAAAATACAACAAACAAAGCAGCGCAGACTTGTTGTATGATTGTATATTCAAAAATAATGCATTTTGAACTCTCAAAACTCACAATACCCCTCAATCCCCTATACCTCTTTAAAGCACTCCAATCGTGATTACTTCAGAACGGCTAACATATTATTACAAAACATAACTTGCATTCTCAGTTTTTTTGTATAACAAAAGGTATAAAAAATGTTCGATCATCCGATTCCCGAGCCCAAAATATATTTGACGTCATCCAAAGATGACCATTAAGGAAAGCGTTTTTGCGTCCTTTGTTAAACACTGTTGGTGGTAACTCGTAAATTATTGTGGCTTATCAATAATACCATGAATCAATCAAAAATACCTACCGAGTAGTTAGTAATGTTTTTCACTGCTTAGGAGTACACAACCAAAAAAACACTTTGCGGGGAAGAAGGAAAACCAGAGGAAATGAGGACAAAATAATACCTATGTTAGCTCAATGCCAGAACGTCTTTGTTGCTCGTGTTTGTTACCTTCATAATAAACAATGAACAAGTAGAGGAATTGAGTAAAAATGTACACTGATTTGAACAACACCTATCAAACATTTTAGAGTTTCAATGAGTATACCTAAATTTAATGCCATTTCTAAGCTTTTGGTATATCTACCTTATATAGCTCAGTTGGTGTAACTCTGCCTTCTGCGCTGGAAGACGTGGGCTTGATCCCCACGGAGAACTAAACATTTGTGTGGTGAATTTAGATGTTGGTTTTCTGTCTGGGTGTTTTATTGTGTTACAAGTACGTTTTAAAAAAAAATGTTGTCATTAGGTATCAGCACAACTGATTCCCATAGTACAAGTGTCGATTGTCCACAAAATTTTATTTGTAATTAATAACTAAAAACCTACGGGGTTAAAAACCCAAATCTGTTTAAAAAGCTGATTTCGTTAATTTTGTTTTTGGTGTGCTAAGCCTTTTATGGTAGCCATAAAAGTAACTTTTTAAATTTACTTACAATACCAAAAATAAATGTTTGCTGCAACTTAATGTGAGGAAAATTTTGGTTTCGGTTTACTTTTTCTGAGTAAACGACCTTTATCGATTGCCTTATTTGTGTAAATAACAATTATTACTTGTTATCGTGACCCTCTCACAACAAAACCTTCCACAGGATGATGTAATGTAATAAACAAGTTTACTGTATTGTCGTCAAGTTTTTACACACTCTTACTGTAGAAACATCACGAATAGATAAAGGTTGTACAGTAACAAATTTTAATAAAAACTTGTTTAATATTTTACTAGGAATTACTGTCATGATGTAACCACCATGCCGGGGTGTTAAAATTGTGGAGCTATTTATTTTAGGGATATTATTATTATTATGAACCTTCTATGTCCTCCACTGCTGGGCAAAGGTCTCCCCCAATCCTCTCTACTCAGTGCGGTCCTGTGCTGAGGTGTTCCACTGTGGTCTTTACTTATCGAGCTCGTCTCGCCATCTTGTTCTTGGTCTGCCGTGACGCCTTGACTTTTGTGGGCACCACTCTGTGGTAATCAAATTAGATTACTTATATTTCAGGAGTACCTAATTTAATTTGATATCACAAATACATGTAAATATTGAAGTCATCCGTCAAATATTGAGCAAACCTTGAACCGGTGCCCAAATAATGTGAGATTCTGATGTTTAGGTGTCTATCTCTCTCTCATCAATTTAGATGAAATTAGATGAAACTAAGTTTTGATACGAATTATTGGCCTAGAATAAATATAGTAAATTGACGGCTATTTAGCAAAGTATCACACAAACAAAGCTACAATAATAATAATGTACTGGCTATAGTGATAACATTTTGTCGAATTTATTATAATATCCTAAACAAACAGTTTGCTACTTAAGTTAATGACGCTGCTTAATGGGATGTAATAAAGTAATTAGGTACATCAGTAAACACTGATGTACCAACATAATAACAATTGAAAGAGGGTGACTAACCTCCAGATAGTACAAGCTTGTTAATACCTAGCAATACCAGTAATGATAACTCAGTAAAGTCAGATAGTTCGATTATTCATACAGCAGGCACTGCCAGCGACGATTATTGTACTGTGTCGCCTCACTTTAGAATTCTCTTAGAGATTTCATTATTCACGTTGTACGTGGCGAGAAAACAAAGCACTCTATCAATTATTTATACAAAACCCTGACTGAGGTATAGGACATCCTCAAAACATTCATTTTAGAACATACCGTAATGGAAAATTAATATAAAAAATTTCATCATCAGATGATTTATTTAATTTTTAATTTTTAATAGGTTAGCTTAATGCTAGACAGAATTTTCTACCAGCCAACCCTGACAGGTGAAAAACAGAGAGGTTGGCGTGCGTAAATGGAGTAGAAAACAGATGATGATATTATTAAATGTAATAGCCGAATACGCGGAACCATTCTAAATCCAGAAACAGTTCTAAAATTTTCAAGTCATTCCAACCAAACCAACATTGAGCGTTTCGGTGCCAACAAACAAATAAAATATTTGTGTATAGGAACCTAGAAGGTCGAATTATCCACATTATTTGGACACACGTGAACTCGGATGTTCGTAGCGTGTTCAACTTTTTCTCATTCAATTTACAATAATTCAACAATATCAAGGTATAATTAATAATTTTCACTAGTTCCTAACTTAATAGGTATAGTATATGTATAAGTACCTTAGCATATCAGAAATTATCGAGCAAAGTTCGTGCCCCCATGATGAAATTCTAATGAATAACGTTTAGTTTAAATTAGAAGTTGAACAATATTAATTTCATTCCTTTAAAAAAATAACAAATAATCACATTTGTCATACAATAGTGTGAGGTTCGAAAGTTCATTTCATTACATTTAGGTACCTCACTTCCGATGTGTTTAATTTCGGCGTTTTCAATGAATTCCTATTTATAGATGACTCATTGGTGCGTTAGTAAGCATGCAGCAAGCCCGCCTTCCATTCTTAAAATCAAATCTGGTCCAATTGATGTTTCTGCTTTGAAAAAGTTTTTATAGCTAGTATTTCTCTAGTCTAGAGACCTAGAGACCTAAAATTAGCAGGTTGTATTTCTTGCAGTACGCAATTATTTCTGCAATAGGTTCTGATGATAATGATTTCTTGCACTACATTTTTTTGCAAACGTAACGTACGATTTTTCGATGACTTTCCTATTGAGTTTCAACATTGTCCACGAGAACTATGTTGCGATCAATCGTAAACCTATTAAGCCTTGCGCGCATCTAGGCGATGGCGATGGAAATCAGTGAAATGCTGTCAAATATGTCAGCGTTATTTTACAGCGTTTCAATGATCGCCATCGCCATTACCTAAATGTGCTCAGGCCTTTAATGTAAATAACTTTTATGATGCCAATGGACTGCATGCAAGATAAATGCAGTGGTGACGTGACTTTGAGCAATGACGTCGTGAGCGCCTCCTGTTCCAAAGGTCGCGGGTTCGAGCCCAGTTGAATGCACGAACGTAGTACGTTGACACGTGAATAATATAAAAGAATGAAGCGACTGCAATCACGGAAGACAGGGTCTTTTGTCTGAATAAAAAGCATTTTCCTTTGTTTATTTTTATGACTGTATAGTCCCCTTGGTAGTCCCTGTCCGTAGATCTCTCAGATCTCTCAGACCCTGATTTATTTATTATCATTATGTAAAAACATAATGATAATAAATAAATCGACATCGTAAGGGTCGCAGGAAACACCTGGACAAGAGACGCTCAGGAAAGAGGAGGCTGGCAGAAAATGAAGGAGGCCTCTAAACGGAGGTGATACCGGGCTGAAATGATGATGATGATGATGTAAAAACACTAAAGTATAGGGTTTTTTAAATATTTTTCACCTGCTTTTTGACCTTATCTGTTTTTTATAAAACTTCGATCATTTTGATCGTTCGCTACATAACTTTGAGATGGGTAGGTAAATATCTTTCGTAAGTACTTCACACCCGTAACGTCATAGAAATAAAGTTCAAACTTAAACGCGCGCGATTACGACCGCACCGCAAGTTTTAATTGTGAGATTCATTATAATGCAGTCTTTTGATGATAATCAATAAAAAACCACAAAAAAACAGTAATTACGAGTAATTGCGCGTTCAAAGACTCCGTCACGGTATGCTATGACGGTGCATTTAAAGGTCTTAATTTATATAATAGGTACATTATAAGAAGACCAAAGAGTGGATTCCACAAAATGTAATGCGGCGCCCCGTGGAAGACCAAGAATGAGATGGCGGGACGAACTTGACTCCCACCTTTGATCGTGGCCAGTCATTGAGTCGCAAAGAGTGGAAAGAGATAAGGGAAGCCATTGCCCTGCAGTGGGACAAAAACGGCTAAATAATAAAATTATATACTTTTGTATTTTGTTAAAAACTTAGCATACTTTATATAGCCGACGGCTGACCACTACAATCTGGGCCTCTTCAAGGCAAGAGTGAATAGTTGTCTTCTAGACCATCCTGCTCCATCGTCGGCTACATCGTCACTTACCATCAGGTGAGATTGTAGCCAAAGGCCGGTCTATAACTAGTAAAAAAAAAAAAAAAAAAATTGTATTTCTGTTTATTTCTGTATTCTCTATTCTGTGTGTGGTAATTCATGTTTTTATACGCATACATTATTTGTTATTTATTGAATTTTTCGTGACCTGCCGAACTGTCACAATATGATATCATACATAATATATATATATATATATATCATAAGAATCAACTTTAATAATTGAAACAAGTAACACGAAGATACACTAAGGAATGTGGTACCACTTTTATCTTCAAAATATGCCACCTAACCAGAATTTTATAAGACCCGAGCTCAGAAACCCGTTCACAAAAAGGGTTAAGGTTTTTTTCAAAAACTTAAGGTATTTTATTATTTCCTATGTCATGGTCGTGAGTATAAAAACGACGGTAGGTTTATCTTTTTCTGTTTCTCTTTTTGCGACTATAATAATATGTTCGGCAATAGTTCAAATTGTCGAAAGAGGCCTCTACGTTTTTTACTATTACAAATCAAGATATTTACAGATGATTAGTTGATAATTTGTTTCGATTTTAATTATTCTTTGGTACACTCTTGTTTGTATATTTGTGGTCACGGTCTACCAATCGGCAGCGCCCACAAAATCTGGCTGCATTGCCGTTGCAGCCAAATAAAACAGCGTACAACAATGAATTATTATCAACATCTAACTGCTTCATCATTATGCACCACTCTCGTATAAATCTCGATGCTCAAAGGTATCAAACCAAAAAGATTTCTGAACACGTTTTCACAGTCACCATTCTACATAACACAAGAAAAAGATTGTAGGTGCTGCCGTCGAGAATGGCCCAAGATAATACAATATTCATACGAGACTGGCCTCTCAGCTCAGTTGGTAGTAGCTCTGCTTTCGGCTCCGTAATATAGGTCGGGTTTGATCTCCATCGCGAACGATATAATGCGTGGTGGACACAGATCTTTGTTCTCTGTTTGGGTGTTATATTGTAAGTATATTATATCTGCTATCTGGTTACCATAGTGCAAGCTCTGTTTAATTTGGGTATAGCTAGTCCTGAGTGCATTGTCCAGAATATTTATTTATTTACTTGTCTCAGATTCAGATTCATTTATTTGATTTCAGAAAGGTAACTGTTGCACTTGGAAAAGTTAAATTATAAAAATAACTATAATACCACGATAAAGAAATAACCGAATAAATAGACATTATAAACTAACTAATAATAAAAAACTAGAAACAATGCAGTACAAAATATTGCATACATTCATTGTGTGCATCAGCGAGTGCTTCGTCAGGGCAATAATAAGATAAATAAATTTGTCATTATAATTCCCCATAACACTATAAAAACACGTGACTTGAATTTCTCAAGTCATGATTGTGTCCATTTATTAAAAAGGTACACTCATGATTAATATTCAACCAATGCCATCTAGGAAACAATTAAGCACTTCCAAACCTAATACGCGACAATTGTACATGTGTAGGTTCGTAATTAGTAATCACACACACCTTGCGCAGTAAAACTTAATTAAACCGCCGATATTGACGTAGACTTGTTATCTATTCATCTCATGTTCCAATAAAAGCCATTGTATCAGATTAATCAACCACAGAATACACAGGTGTTATATCGCCGGCTTGTTATTACAATGCGTCTGTTATCTCATAGGCTCCTGGCACCCAATACAATTAATTCGCTTGATTGAAGAAGCAAGGGCGATGGCAATCAGCTGAAACGCTGTCAAATATGACAGCTATATTCAGCACAGTGTTTCAGCTGATCGCCATCAGCCGTAGACAGAATCTGTCTACGCCATCAGCCATGGAGTAAAAAGGATTACCAATAAAAAGGATTAAAAATAAAAAAATAAACCAAAAAAAACAAACACCTGTGAGTTGGTTTTAACACGAAAGCAATCATTTATACAAACTACGAGTGGATTAAATCAGCTTAATAATTAAAAATCAAGTGAATAATCTAACCCCATACTAAGCAGAGCTTGTGCTATGGGAACCAGGTAGTTGATATAATCCTTGTAAGGTTGTAGTATGACGCTATTAAATATCCATACTTATCTAATATTGTTGCCTGCGCCCAACAACTTACAACTTTTAATTGAAGATTGATGGGTAAAATAATCGGCAAATCAATAATACATTTATCAAAATCAGAAAAGGTGCTAAGTGGTTAAATCATTAAAGTAGCATATCACCCTATTTCTTATCGAAATCATTTGATAAGAAATAGGTGATAGTCTGTGATCAATTGATCACAGACTGACAATAATTAATATAATACAAATACAAAATAACTTTATCGACATAAGCATGGTGCAGTCCCTACACATTATTGAATCCATTTCCATTTCCATTTGAATTAAGAAGTAAAAGCATCTGCTGTTTTATTACAAAAAGGTTGTTATTGATGAGCTTTCGTCATCGTCATCCAACAACAATAATGATTTACGTCACAAAAAACATCGTCTAAACATCACTCCAACAACAGTTTCTGGTATCATGATGACTACATGCAAGCAAAATAAGAATATAGTTATGCTAAGCATGCATAGTCATTATTGCATAGTATCGATTGTAGTGGTGTGACACACACTTTATTTTATTTTTATAACAGAAAAAAATATAGTTATTTGCATCGTTTTATTAAGAAAAAATAAAAACATTTTATTGACCTTATGTACTATGTACTATATAGATTTACATACATTTGGGTAAAAAATAAAGTTAATTATAAAATCAAACTTATCCAACGTAAATAAAAAAAAAGGTAGGTAGGTGCCATTCATTTAAGCAGTAACTAAAGGTAAGGCCCCTATGCAATAAAGAATCGTACGAAACGAAATTGGTTAACAAGTCGATCTTCATAGGTCAAGACCACTCTGTTCTCTACCTACACCTATATAAATATACTTTAGGTAGGTATAAACAGCTAATTCCAGTTTTCTTCGATGTCACAACGGCTTACTCAATCCGTGACATATAGGTCTCTTTATTAAGAAACATAATTATCTGCTTTTACGTACCTACTATTGTCCTAGTTTTCCATATTTGTTATTGCGTCAACTTTTATCGCTATATCTGGTATATACATTTGGGTCAGTGTGTATGAACACAGTGTTGAGTGCTATTGACCACTATCAACAAAGTAGGTAGCTTACTCTGTCTACTGGAAAAGAAATGTGTTATTGTTTTAAATTGTAAACAGTTGAAGAATACATGCTGGTAACTATCTAGCCAAAGCCATAGCCATTATGATCTTTTCTGTACTACAGTTATGCAATACATATTTCAGATTTCTGATTTATATATATTTTCCATTCATTTTTAGTAAAACATTTATTTTCCATGATTTAACCTTATTAGCAACAGAAACCATTAGTTCAAGGTGTAATTTTTTTTTAAATCATAATGATCCATTTACAAAAAGATTTTTGAAAAAGATAAATATGCATGACTTTCACGACTATTTCCAAACTCTCGTGGCTTCGGACTTGGCCATCGCCGCCTTTCTCAAAAAAACAACTAAACAATATTTTTGAATGTCTAGATATTCAACAATATCATAATCGTGAAAAACTACTAACATAGAGAAACTAAACGACTGCGAAATTTTGAACTTTTCATGAGTGCAATTTACCATAGCTTTGCGCACAGCGATCAGGGCGTCAATTCCAGCAACACGGTTCGATTGAGTGATCGTCGAGTGATCGCTGAATCCGCGTTCCATTTTCAAATTTTTCAAAGAAAAATTGACAACTCACATCGATTTACGCGATCGCTTGAGTGATTTGTGTTTTCAGAATCGACACCCAGTGCACCGCTGTCAAATTTGCTGTCATATTTGACAGCCACCAAGTCACCAAGTCACTTAGCAGCATGAATCTACATACTTCGTCTTAGCAGTAGCTTGGCAGTAGCACTCAAGTCAAGGCTTAAGGAGAGGACAACCGTCGATGTACTTCTCGCTCGCACATTTTGAAACACAGAATACGGAAACCTTGAAATATATAAAATCGGTAAATTTATTTATCGAAAAACGATAGTTCGATGTATTTTCGATTTTTCGGTCTCAAGGCAAACCTCATGAAGAAATCTACCACTTCCACAATCCAGATTCACGCGTCTCTTGTTTTTCTAGTTTGTGAATAAGGCGAACTATAAGCAGAGAAGATAAAACCACTATTGGCTGAGGATATGAAATATAGTCATAGAGAAATAAGGGATAGAGACTGGCCACTGGTATATGTCTGCCCGTCCGGGGACGCAGGTCTTTAAGTCAAATACCGACCTGCACTTCCGACTTTATGTTAAAATAGCAACATACCATGTCATCTGAAAGTCAAAATGCCTTAGGCCCCCGACGAACTACAAGAACTTTTATATTATGTTACTTGTTGCTATGGAATCTTTCATGGGCGAGTCCGACTCGCACTTGGCCGCTTTTTTTTATACTTACCAAAAATCAAGAAAGTGCGTGGATTTTGTTATGAATTCCATCGTACATTGAACCGATAACAACCGAGTCGTAAAACAATAAAATAAAATTCCTTAAAACTTTGTAGACGATAATGTAAGTCTGCAACTATAAAATGAATATGTTGTAGGTAGCTACTTATACCTTACTTTATCTAGAAATATGATAGTGAAACAGTATAAACAGTAACTTTAACTCTTTGTGGTCGTATAATGTTGACCTTGCACTATTCGAATTCCCGCCTTGTTAATTATAATTTACTACTTTGCAAAACTATAATAATAATATATAAACTAAGGGTCACTGCAACTTCAGAACATTATAAGCTTATCGTAGGTACCAAAAGAACTTAAATGTGCCGTTAACCCAAATAGATTACACTTATAAATAAACGATTAAAGCAGTGACAACTGAACTGAAAATAATGCATTTATTTTAATGAAACCGAACAATCTATATCTATATTTATAAAAGAAAGTCGTGTTAGTCACACTATTTATAACTCAAGAACGGCGGAACCGATTTGGCAGAAAATTAGTGGGGAGGTAGCTTAGAACCGGGAGAAGGATATAGGATAGTTTTTATCCCGAAAAAGCAACGGGAACGGGGTGTTACGGGAACGGGTGAACGAAGCCGCGGGCGGCCACTAGTTATTAATATAGTAAGTTTTTATTAAGACGATGAAAACCATGAAATAACTTCTCGCTCGGACACTTTGATCTTATAGTCACTGAACTTATTTATCGCAAATCGTGAGCAACTATCTTGTGTGCCAATCTGATTGCACGCAGTTTAGTAAAAACATATCTTTGATCTCCTCAATAACATTCAAATCAGAAGGTATATAAAAATATTAAATACAAGCAATACAAAGGCTTAGTCCAAGGCTATAATCAAATTCAAAACGCGTTCAAAACAAGTTCAAATTCAAATGCTTTTTCTAGGCTTGGTCGCGTGGACTCGCCTAGCTTGAAGACGTTTCAAAGTGATCCATGTGATGCAACAGAATTTTTTTTTTTTTCAAGATGTCATTGCTAAAGATCGTTTTAGCTAAGGATATTTTTGTAATTAATTGTCTAATCCTAATTCTATGAATGAGAATTCATAGTAACAACCTCACCGCACCCCAAACACCTGCTATGTTTATTGTTTACCCTTGAACCCTGGAAGGCTACGATTTATAGATGCATCAAATGATATGACTTTATGAGTAGGTGTACATTACTGGATTGTGTTCTTGAAATAATCATGAATCTAAGGAAATTGGTAGATATGGTTACCAATGCTGAAGCCATGTTGATTCGATATCTATGATTCGACCTTATGTTTTTGCTGGTAGGCACATTTTTTTTTTACGGTAAATGAATATGAAGTACCTAGTATCGTAAAATTGAACCTATACCTAGATAATGCTTTAATTAAAATTATCATGTCAAGTAGACAATAATCGATGTTCACTTGCTTCGTTGCCTCCTTTGTGCTTTCTACGTACTAACTAAGTGTACGTCTGACTAAGTGAAGTGGCACCACACTGGAACTTCACTGCTATTATTTTAGACTATTTTTGATTTGTAAAAGGATCATATAAAAAAACGGTAGGAACCGAGACGTAGTTTGTTGCCTGTTCTTCTACGCTTGGTCGCGTGGAACTGGCACCTAGACTAACCTAGCTTTAAGACATTTCAAAGTGATTCTTGCATCGTACGTAGGTACTGAATAAAAAATTATTGACTCTGACTTTGACTTACATTGGTAAGGATAGTGGTCTTTTCATAAATCTTTAGAGACGCAGCTGAAAACTGCATACAGAATAGGTACAGATCTTACTAATTTGGTAGCTGAAATGCTTTGTTTCTTCTGGCAGTCGTTTCCGGTATAAAATTCGTCGATGCAGCCAACAATTTATAAATGTTATGTATCTACCCAGTTCTGTTGTTACCGTCATGAAAATATATAGCTCATCGTCGTTACATTCGCCAACTCGATACTTACCTCATTATTCTGGTTTTCATTACTTAGGCATTCAACTTAGTTACTTCACGCCATATTTTGATGATTTGTATTAGCTTTTGCTACAGGTAAAGTTTTATTTTTGCCGCGTTTGGCCCGTATTCCGAAGCAGTACTTGAGTCTGAGTCACGCCTCAAGCAATCTCAAGCATAGATTTTTTGACAGTTCTCCATTGTAAAATGACAAAAATCTATATGCTTGAGGCTCGACTCAGACTCAAGCACTGTTTCAGAATACGCGCTTAGTTTGCATGCAAACTGTGCTTTGGTTGTCAGTCAGTAAATTACACAAGATTTATTATGTACCTATATTAAGATCGATTTTACTACCTATTGTGTGGATGTACCTACCTATACTTATACCTCTCAATCACTGCCACCTGGGTACTTTTGTAGTTGTGAGAATAAGTAGATCCACGTACCTACTTCTTTTTTTGGGCTCGTCCTTAGGTCATTTAGTTTGTGTTTTTAGTTGAGTAACATACGTAAAATATAAAAAATTACAACGCTTTTTGTAACAACAACATTCACTACAGAAGAACTCGTGTTTGACCGTGCCGCGGTTTTTTTTGATGAAAAGAAATATTTGTATTACATATTCATCTGCTATATGTTTTCCATAGTTTCCATAGTTGGTTACTATCTATATACTTTACTTTATTTATGTATCTACGCTGTAGAGTAATCGGGTTCTTGGCAGCGAGTTCTTTTTTTTCAAAATCAAATCAAATAAATTTTTATCACAACTATAGAGATTAAGAACATTAAGTAAGTAGGTACAGATTCCCACAAAAGTTTTCATATTTGCTAACTTGAGCGTACAAAGTGAAAGGTTTCCATATTATTACTTATAAAGACCCGACCCGCTCCAGCTTCACATGGGATAAATATGAAACAAAAACCTATCACAAAAAAAATACAGAATACTAAAAGCTATTTGTCATAGATGGATCAAAGTCAAGGTTTGATGACAGCAAATCTACATAGTGGTTGTTTAGTACTTGATGTCGTGGAGTGTCGTTGGCCGTGAATATTTTAGGCACAATGCCAATCGATTGCGTGAAATTATCACCATCAACTCACAGCGTGATAGGTACCGGGTTCATACGCACGCTTCCATCGTGGAATATAACAAGAAAACGATATACTTATATCCTATCCTTCCAGTCCTATACCTCCTACTAATATAAAACAATAATTGCATCGTACATAGACGAACTTAATGCTAGCGAGTGTTCTCTTCAAGTTAACCTTTGTATAATTTTGTCATTCTTAATGGGTAGTAGCACAAAAATGTTGATTTTGATGATAGTTTTTATAGAAAACAACTGTATAGTTCTAGGTACATCAGGTCTACGTCGTAGCACTAGTCTACGGGGTCACTTTTTAAAAGGCCGCCCAATTTCTTTTGGTCCTACCTCATTAGAAATCATGTAAATGTTAATAATAATGTTTGAACTTACAAGAAACAGTTGAGCCATCTGCAGACCGTTACAAACAATCTAGAGATAGCTCAAAAGGTCCAAGTCATTATTTTAGTGCCCTTGTGTTTTACTCAAGTGTTGTGTGTGTCAGTTGGTAGTGACTGTCCTCTAGCTCAGTTGGTAGTAGCTCTGCCTTCTGCGCCGTAGGTCGTGGGTTCGATCCCCACCGAGAACAAATATTTGTGTGGTGAACATAAATGTTTGTTCTCTGTCTGGGTGTTATATTGTATTCTAAGTATGTATTTACAAAAAAAAATGTATTCAAGTATTATATCAGCTATCCGGTTCCCATATTACAAGCTCTGCTTAGTTTGGGGCTGGGTAGTGTTGTGTGAATTGTCCACAATATTTATTTATTTTATTTATTATTATTTACTGGTTTATGTGTGCTATAAATAAATAAATGTCTGTCTATCGTCTAAGTGAGTTTTCTTTTGTTGCAGGTCTAAAGCACAAATACAAAAATGGCAGACGCTGCGCACGGGAAAATAGAAAGTAAATATTTTCACGCTACCCTTGACATCTATGCCTTGACCTAATTCGGCAGGAAATAATTCAGTGAAACACAGGCTCGAGATATGACCGAAAGCTATGTTTGGTAGTCGTTTAAGCCATCTAGGTCTAGTTCGGCTATTTTTGGTCGCATGGAACTGGCGACCAAAAATATTCGACGTTTCAAAGTGGTCTGTGGTACAACTGAATAAACATATTTTGACTTTGACTTTGAGTCAGGAGCCCGATAGCCGAACATAAATCATAATCATAAATCATAAATTTATTTCACCAAAAATTAGTTGCTACCTAAAATACGAACATTTCTAGAATATGTATCTCTAGCCTATGTTTAGCGCCTAACCTAAAATATTATACAATAATAATAAAATAGTTGAACAAATTAAGTGTATATAGTTTTAGGTGGCTACTTACTTAACAGTAGTTTAGGTAACTTTCCGAGGTAGGGATCAAAAAAACCAAGCTAGGTTGTAAAAACCTATGTTATGGTTTTGATGCCTCCCTTTGACCGTCACGTTTACAAGAACAGTGGTTATCTATACAAGTCCACACTACAATTGAAAATAACTTTAGGTTAGTGGCGTGATGGCGTGGTTATGTGCAGTGTGAAGCGAAACAAGTCCCGTAAGAACAATTAATTTATCATTTTATTAAGCATATAGGACTATTATGTATGGGTAGGTCAAATAGCGTGAAGAACCGACTGCCGTTTGGAAATAAAAGTTCTCGAACGGCCACGACGAACCGAAGACGAAGCAAAGACGATATGAAATGCAACTTGAATTTATGATGCAAAACCTACACGTCCGTCCAGCCCAGTCACAGCACTTGTCTCACCCCCAGCCCCGAACAAGTGGCGCAAAACGAAAGTGGGTCAAACACGCAAAGGCTTTTCCTCTACGATCTTTGACACCCATAAAAATAAATACGCGCGCAAGTCGTTTTGAATTCCTCAATTTGAATGAAACGTCATTCTATCGGTTACCCATTCTGTCATTGCTGTTGTCGAATCAATCTAAAAAATTTGCTCGTAAACAATTATCTGGAAGATGGTTTTCTAAATCTTTTGTTTTTGTTTAAACTACTACATAATGTTTATTTAACTTTACCCCTTTTCGTAATTTAATAAAAGCAGCTAAAGTGATAACAACAGCTACATTCGATTCAACTTTCCGAAATTCGTTGTAATCATCATAACCTTCAGATTGACAAATGATTGACCTGCGCGCTCAAAATGTCGGATTCCATTATTGATCGGCGAACGAGTTTGTAACATAATTCACTGAATAAGTTTCTATTATTAATTATTTCGTAGAGAATGGTGGTTTGGGGGGAGGCCTTTACCCAACAATGGGATGATTCGGGCTAATAGTAATAAGTTCCTAAACTATTCGTGATATTTGTTACGAGCCGGTAATCACATGCCATATATTTAGAACAACGTTTGTGTAATGAGAATGTTTGGTTCACAGATAACCCGAAGATCTTGTCTGGTCCAGTGCTGACCAACTCTCCGAATGCAGTCCTCTCGAAGACGCTGCTCAGCCGGTACTATGACCTCCCGCTGCCGGCTGACAAGATCATCGTTACGTACGTTTGGATCGACGGCTCTGGCGAGCACATGCGGTGTAAGGACCGCACTCTCAACTACATCCCTAAACTACCCAAAGGTTAATATTATTTGTAGGAAGTTACATCGAATACATAGTTTCGGCTCCAGTTTCTATCGGTTTCCCGGTTGGAAACTAGAGCATCGGGACCTTCCATGCCCCGTATATGACTTCACCCTGATTTTGACTTTGTTTAGCTTACATCAGCCACCCTTAGTTTTTGCATCACTTTGACTTCTGCTTTAAAGGTTCAAAAACACATGACAAGAACCCCTCTTCAATTTCGTCACCAAATGCAAAAACGACGGTAATAACTTACTAAAAGTATAGGGTACTAAAGTTACCCATTGCTAGTGAAACTTAATTATATACCGTTCCTTTTATATAAAGACCAATGGGCTGTTTGTGCTCAGTCTGTTGCAATATTGTTAAACATGCAACGGTGACGGAAATAGGTAGTTCATGATTTGCATTGTACTCACGAATGCACTAAGTATATGGCTAATTGACAACTTCATTGCAATAATGCAGCATGCGACCTTGTCATGTGCAATTTATCCATTGACGACCAGCACTTATTTAAATTACTGCTTCATGCTAGACCACCATTATGCAAAAATAATGTTTGCATATTTAAATTAGTCCCACAATGCAACAGATGTCGGGATTTATGCTACTGCTAACTGCCTATGGTAAGCAACATTGTTAATTTGTCTGTCAAAGTTGTCAGCTATCAGTTACAGACCATTACTTGTCCATTACCAGTCTCACCGATAACACAGGACTGTTTCTCATTGTTATTACCACTCGTCACTGTGATGTCATGAAACTAATTGTAAAAATACTAACCTTAAAAGAAACTATGTAACTACCAAATGAAACACGACACGTCCATTGAAGTTAGAGCGGTTTTATTACATCCTCATTAACAATTCTAATTAGCATACATGCAGTAAATTGTTTGGCCTTCTAGCGAGATCTGACTGCGTAAACAAGTTCTATTTTATAAATTAAAAGAACCTAGGTACTTATAGGAGCTAGGCTAGGTAGATAAGATACTACGTAATGATTAACCATACGTTTTAGCTAAATATACTTTAAATATAGGTACATAGATTGATAGATACGTAAGAAGTACCTACTTCGTGTTATTAACCTACTCCAAGCATTAGAGAATATTATGCCATTTCTAAGAATAAACAAGCTAGACAGTACTGGTATAGTTATCAAGGCTTTCAATAATTGCATTTATTGTGTAAATTCCGTAGATAAGCTAGCTCGATTGCTAGAGGACTTGAATGAAAACTACGTATCAAAGATTAATGAGAACATGAAATGGGAACATTTGAACGAGTTCTTGCCGCCGTATTTCTTCCCACGGGATCTGGAGAGTGTGTTCGAAGCGCGCTGTAAGCTACGAGACCGGGAAAACACGGATAGCTATGATGAGAACTTCAAAGGTTTCACAGCAATATTGCCCTTAGCAGTCGTAGAAATGTTCCAGTAGATTTCATCGCGTACTTTGAAACAATTCAGTAATAAATAGTTGTAGAATGCAATGAAATAGATTAACAATATCATTTTACTACAGGTACTCAAGAATACCTAAAATATTTATTTACTCAATTTTGATGTTTGCTATTTTGATCTGGATTCCAGACAATTGAAATTCAATTGTATTTCGTTTTGCCATGCAAACAGTAAAGTCTGTCACTTTTAGTAGGTGGCTCGCCTTCATTTGCAATATTGGAGATTCACGTATTGCCATTTTTTATATTTTATGAAGCACTTTCATCTCCCTTTTCAATTATGCGCAGACATATTCATGTTCAGCCGTCAGTAGCCGCCGCCGACACCTGAATTGATTTGCATAAATTATGAATTTCAGAATTGCCAGTTTGGAATTTCGATGGCAGCTCCACGGGACAGGCTGACGGCCACAACTCGGACACGTTTTTGGTAGCGAGAGCCATTTACAAGGACCCCTTCAGACGTGGAAACCACATCATCGCTATGTGTGACACATTCAAATACAACATGGAGCCAACAGGTGAGAAAAAAGTTTATTTTTCAGATAGTCCAGTGACTAAGATTTTATGGTTAATTATTATGGGCGTTTCTTCTTAGGTTGGCGTATCGCCAACGCCGTAGTATAGTGGGTAATCGAGGCTATGACCTCTTTATGGGGAGCATTGGATGCCATGAATTCGTATTCTACCTCTACAAAAATTTTAGATGTGTTTCTACTTATAAGTATAGGGACCACTACTACACTTAGTGACTATTAGTAGCCCTAGATAAAGTTAAAATTGTTTTGGATTCTTTTTTAGCCCCCCTATTAGGAAAACCCGTATTATCATAATAACCCCTTATTTCATTTGACTAATGGGGCTTCAAAACGGGTCATGTTTTCACTGCAATTTATGGCCGGCCAGTATTGGTGTCCCTCTCTTATACACATGTTAGACAAGGACATCAATAGTTGTCAGCCACAAATTGCATTTACGGTTGCCTGGAAGAAATCGCTTTCAGCGATAAGGCCGTCCATTGTACTTTATTATAATACGCTGTTACTTATGATGTATCCTTGTGTACAATAAAGTGTTATCTATCTATCTATCTATTGCAGTGAAAATAATGGCCCGTCTACGAACCGCTTTATGTACAACTTGCTAGTTTTTTCAAGTACAAGCTATCGACTAAGCAAATTTCCTGCAGATCGGATCCCATTGATCCGCCCTAAAGCTATGGCTCGGTAAACATACAAAATGCCAAATCTCCTAAGTTTTTTGTACGACTGAATCATTTATTGCATGACTTTGTAAGCAACCATAAGATCTTCGTTCGCTTCGTGCACTCAATCATTCAGATGCTACCTGGTTCTTTGATTATTTGTCGTGTTAAAAATCTAAGTGCTGCTTGTTTTACAGAGACGAATCACCGTCTTAAGTGCCAGGAGGCTTACGACAAATGCAAAGACCAGGAGCCATGGTTCGGTATCGAGCAGGAGTACATTCTACTGGACGCTGACCTGAGGCCGTTCGGCTGGCCCCCAGGCGGCTTCCCCCCGCCACAGGGACCGTACTACTGCGGTGTGGGAGCCAACAAGGTCTTCGCTAGGGATCTTGTTGAGGCTCATTACAGGTAAACATAAGGATTTCTCGTGGGAGTAGGTAATGGGTTTCCACGCAGCATACGGAGAGATTCACTGTTCTCACTCGAGGAAACAGCCGCCACAGAGATTCGAGTCTTATGCATTCATAAATAGATAACTTCTTCGAGTTACAATACAATGAATAATCATCATTGCAAAGCGAAGAAGTCCTTGTGGTATTTATCCCCCTGCGACCCTCGCCCGATAAAACTCGCCATAAACAGGGCCCAAGACTTTATGTTTAGGGTTTTTATCATAGGTAGGTACATTCAGCTCCTAGTAGGTACATCAACTAAAGTTAGTAAACAAACACTGTAGACAATCCACTCAACACGATCTAGCCCCAAACTAAGCATAGCTTGTACTATGGGAACCAGATAGCTGATATAATAATAACATACTTTTTTTTGTAAATTATTAGAATAGAATATGACACCCAGACCCAGACAGAGAACAAACACCTGTGTTCACCACACAAACATTTGTTATCGGTGGGGATCGCACCCACGACCTACAGGTACTACAGGTACCTGTAGGTACACAGGTTCTAATGATGGCCGCCAGTTGAAATGACCCTGTTTTTCCAGATGTTGCTTGTTCGCCGGCGTCCCGATCTCAGGCACTAATGCCGAGGTGATGCCTTCTCAATGGGAGTTCCAAGTAGGTCCTTCTCTGGGAGTGACCGCTGGCGACGACCTGTGGATGTCACGATACATCTTGCACCGTCTCGCTGAGGAGTACGGAGTCATTGTCACATTCGATCCCAAGCCGGTTCAAGACTGGAATGGATCTGGCGCTCACACCAACTTTTCTACGAAGAAGATGCGCGAAGACAACGGTATTATGTGAGTGTCAACGTTGAACTACTAATTAACACTTGCCTACTAGAATATAGTTTGAATGTACAGCGATATAACCAGTTAGCTACCAACCTAGGAGCCATAAAGGATTAGAAAACATCTGGAAAGACTGATTCCTTCCCCGAACCGACCAGAGTTCAATGTTATGATACATCAGGTTTGTGTTAGAATCCTACTCACCTATACCTATTTAGATCCGTCTGTTACTAACTTCTTTGTATGTTTTAGTGAGATCGAGAAAGCTATTGACAAGCTGTCCAAAGTGCACATGAAGCATATCAAGGTGTACGACCCTCGCGGAGGGAAAGACAACGAGCGCCGTCTCACCGGTCTCCACGAAACCGCCAGTATTAACGACTTCAGTGCTGGTGAGTAGGCTGACTTTTATATTGGTCCAAATGTTGAGCGCTAATGGTTGCAAACAAATATTCTGACACAGAGCTAAGACTGGCCTCTCAGCTCAGTTGGCAGTAGCTCTGCCTTATGCGCCGGAGGGCGTAGGTTAGATCCCCACCGAGAACAAAATTACATTAAAAAAACTACCTATATCAGCTATCTGGTTCCCATATCAAGCTCTGCTTAGTTTGGGATTAGATTGTCCACAACATTTATTTCTATCTACAACTATACTTTGTCATGTTTGCAGGAGTCGCGAACCGCGGCAGCAGCATCAGAATACCGCGCGTTGTCGCTGAAGAGAAGAAGGGTTATCTCGAGGACCGCCGGCCAGCATCCAACTGCGATCCCTACTCAGTGTGCGACGCACTCATGCGTACTTGCATACTGAACGAATAACAGCGGCGATTGGAGCCTTCACGTGTCGCCTAGCACCTACTCACCAATCACCGACTAGTTAGCTAGATCCTTTGGCGGGTAAAACTAGTTACGGAAGCTTGATTGACCTTACGGTGTCTACGGACAATGACCTGACCGATAGCGTACAATGTACAGTCACAAATATCATCAGCTGTCACGCACTACACTGGTAAGAGAGTGGAAACACCATCGCTTTTGCCTGAAATAGAAACGACGCCACACTAACTTGTCTTCGTGAACGAATTATAGGTTTGGTAGTGCGCATCGCTGAATCAATCAATTTGGTTTCCTCAATTCCCTGGAACTGGATGTTTTACTCGCCAAGGGTTAGTAGATTACGTACAACGCCTTCGAGGTCAGTTTTATAGGCTAGGGCAGTTAGACTAGCGCATTCACCCACACGTGTATCTTATGTTGCTTAGCAGGTACGGTAAGTCAGTGTTTGTAGCGACAGGAAGACGCATCGTAAATACGCAGAGATCCAAAGTAGCTCTGCTGGCCACCTCAATGTGGAATGTGTCATGGTCGCTGCAGCGCCGGCGCCGCCGTGCTTGCTCTATCGATAAGGTCCATATAGCCTCGCGCACTTATTGTGCTTCTTGTCAATAAGTAAAGATTCGATATTTACAAAGTTTTATAGAGCATCAACTAATTATAGCAATAAATCGTGGCCTATAATGTTCGTCCTTATCGAAATAGCCTTAACCTAACCACAAATTATATAAGTAGTCATACTAGATAGGTGATAAATTAAAACTAGGTACAAATCAGACACGTGATTAGGGTAGTTCAAAAAAAGGACCATTTAAGATTATTATTAGAGTATGATTACTACGAATATTATGTGATATTTAAAATTGTTACTTTGATGTTAAATTGTATACCACTAACAAATAACCACATATCATTATTTCTAACACGTTCATTGAATGTAGGTTTACATTGGAGATCTTGCACACCTTGACCAATTTGACGGTACGAGTTAAGCGAAGTCTATAAATTTGTCTGTTTATGCAAATGAAGTCACAGACCTCTTATTGATTGGAGTGTCATATGTTACAGTTAATAATGTAGCAGTCGCAAGTCAAACTAGCCAATTGGTGTTGGAGTGCAAGTGGCACTGGAATCACTGCATAGAATGTGCCTACCACCAGCTAGGTACCTAAGAGTAGGTAAAGTTGCGGCCGATCTTGGCAGCTTTATGACCAACCTAACAGCGCAGGTCTTCGCATGTCGGTCACTGTATTAGGATGATCCTAGGTCCTTCCGACCTAGGATCATCATTTGGAAGCGAATAAATCATTATTTTTAAGTATATACCTACGATTGTTTAGGTATTTCGGAGGAAGTTGGAATTAGATAAGATTGCGCCTTTGAAACTATTGCACACGAACACAAGGTCTAAATATGGAAAGCTGTAGGTATGTGTCAAGCACCAAGTTGGGAAATATTCTAACGAAATGTAGCATAATATTATTGTACCATGTTTATTTGCATGCATCGGAAGTTTGTATGTACCTTCTGACATTATGTTGATAGTTATAATTATTATTATGATGATAAGTCTATATTATGCTGAGAAATTTATTAAGGTGTTGATAATTATTAATTACATGAAATGAAATACTATACTACTGAAATAAAATACTACTTTGTTATAACCAACCTCTGGTTTTATTTGATCAATCAGGGTGTGCTTTTGTCGTAACAGAACTAGCGGGAAAAAACCCAGTAGTTCGATCGACAGAACTGTTCAACCAAACTACTGGGAACAACAAACGGCGGAGTTATATTTCGCGTACCTATATCCTACCTTTATAGTGACGTCATTGTTTGGCACAATATGATCATTTTTGATGCAACGCGCGAGCGAGCGATGACAAAAATGCTAATTCAATTAGGTAGTGAGATAGGTAGGTACCTAAAATAAAGTTTTAAAGACGTGGATAAACTGTAAGCAGAAAAACGCAAAACATTTTTACACTATATGGTCTCAGCGTTGCGCTATCCTATCTCTGTTGCAATTTTAAAACTATAACTTTAGCTCCCACAGAACAGCAGGATACGCTTTTGCTATAGCTCCGAATAAGGTTACAAAAAAGCAGTCAACCAGCTTAAGATAGTTCAGGCCAACATCCAACATAGCGTCACTGGGTTCGCTGCACTAAGAAGAACCCTGGAAGAGCAACCAAACACAATAGCACTGGTCCAGGAACCCTACATTGTCCGAGGCAAGGTAAGCTTTAATGCCCTCCGCGGCAATGTTTTTACTCCACCACTGCAGAATAAAACACGTACACTTGTCTACGTTCCGAGTACGGTCAAAGCATCTTTGCTATCACACCTGTGCACGGACGACCTTACTGTTGTGAAAATAGAAACTGGCTTAGGAGGTAATCTAAACTCTTTGATTCTAGCATCTGTATACATGGATGGCGGGGCGCAAGCACCACCACCAGAACTCGAAAACCTACTGATCTACTGCAGACGACTCAAATCAGAATGTATTATAGGCTGTGACGCCAACGCACACAGCACAGTATGGGGATGCCAGGACACGAACGAAAGGGGGAGGGACCTCCTGGACTTCATTCTAAGGCATAACCTAAACATTCTGAACAGAGGGTCGGAACCAACTTTTGTGACGTCATGGGCCAGGACGATAGTAGACGTCACACTAGCCACAGATACTATTGCAGAACTAATAAATGACTGGCATGTCGCCACGCATGAGGCATCGTGTGCGGATCATAGGAGAATCAGGTTCAGCCTGAAGATAGGCGAGATGGTTCCGCGCAGATACCGAAACCCGAAGAAAACGGACTCAGGTCTCTATGTGGAGTCAATGGACGCAGCCCTGGGGGGGTTGCGGAAAACTGAACCCACGGAGACACTAACCCCAGCAGAAATAGAGACAAGGCTCGAATCACTGGTTAACAGCATGACAACCAGCTATGAAAAGGCTTGCCCTCTAATCACGGAAAGCAACAAGATAACTCACCGCAAAGACAGATGGTGGAACAAAACCCTCGGCAAACTGAGAAAGAAGGTTCGTCACCACTTTAACAGGGCCATGAATACAAATAGTGAAGAAGACTGGGCAGACTACAGAGTAGTAAGACAGGAACTTAAGCATGAGATAAAACTAAGCCGCAATAACTCTTGGAGGAAATACAGCAGCTCAATTGCATCCCAAAGTGAAACGGCCCGCCTGAGTAAAATACTTTCGAGTGACACCAAGATAAAACTGGGCACTCTCAAGAAGCCAGACGGTTCGTACACGACAACAGACAAAGAACAGTTTGAGCTTCTGCTACAAACGCACTTCCCAGACTGCAATCTAGACGGGAATGCAAGCTGGGAAGCAGATCATGAGGGCCACAACCCGAATAAGGAAGACTGGGAACTAGCCGACGCCATTGTCACAGAAGAGGCACTGTCGTGGGCCATTAGAACCTTTGAACCATTTAAAGCAGCCGGCACGGATGGAATCTTCCCTGCGCTTCTACAATGGAATCTCACTAGAATCGAGGCGACACTCGCCGCTATTTTTAGAGGATGCATTGCCTGGAAATATATCCCTCACACTTGGAGGGAAGTCAGAGTAGTCTTTCTGCCGAAGCCAGGCAAGTCGGACTACACCCAGCCCAAATCGTTCCGGCCTATAAGTCTAAGCTCTTTTCTACTGAAGACCTTGGAAAGGCTCTGCGACAGACACATACGTAGCGGACCACTGCTCAAGAATCCCATAAATAATAATCAACATGCCTATCAGTCGGGCAAATCGACGGAAACAGCCCTTCACAATGTAGTGCACAAAATCGAGAGCGCGCTAGACTGCAAGCAATCGTGTCTGATAGCATTCATTGACATCGAAGGTGCCTTTGACAAAACAACATTCCCGAGCATCGAGAAGGGCTTGAGGAATCAAGGTGTGGAAGAAAACCTAAATGAGTGGATTAACAAAATGTTATCAAACAGAGCAGCCCTCATAGAACACTCGGAAGTCACAAGATGCCTTGTAACTAAAGGCTGCCCGCAAGGAGGAGTACTGTCTCCTCTGCTGTGGGTACTTGTAGCCAATGAGTTACTTGACTCCCTCAATAAGGACGGGTTGCAAACCATAGGCTATGCCGATGATCTCGCAATCATGATTTCGGGATTGTTTGAATCGACCCTATGCGAGAAAATGCAGAAAGCACTCCGTATCGTGGAGGCTTGGTGCCACACGCACAGCCTAACAGTAAACCCCAGCAAGACAGAACTGGTGCTATTCACTCGCAAGCTGAAGCTACCAAATCTAAATTTACCTTCTCTTTTTGGAACCAAACTGGCTCTCAGCAAAGAGGTAAAATATCTCGGAATATGGCTAGACAGCAAGCTCCTATGGGGCAAACAACTAGAACATGTAACGACAAAAGCCACAAACGTACTATGGCAGTGCAGACGCGCCGTTGGCAAGGATTGGGGGCTAAAACCCAAGCTTTGTCTCTGGATGTACACGGTCATGGTACGGCCAGTGCTAACCTACGGTGCAGTGGTATGGTGGCCCAGAACAAACCTAGTCACCACAATCAGCAAGTTGCAGCAGGTACAAAGGCTCGCCTGCGCCCTGATTAGCGGTTGCGCAAAATCCACACCGTCTGCGGGACTGGATATGATACTAGGGCTAACGCCCCTCCATCTCCACATACAACAGGAGGCGATGGCAGCAGCGTTAAGGATAAGATCCACGAACCAGTGGAAAAGCAGTGGTAAACCAACAAACCACTCAAGAATTCTGGACAAGGCCATACAAGCCATCCCGGAGGCCGTAAAGGGAACCGACAGAATAGCCACGACATACCTAACGGACAAAAAGTACCAAATAGAAAGCCAAAGAGGAACGGTAGATCCTATCTCGACCTCCAACATCTATCACGTTTATACCGATGGCTCCAAACAGAAAGCAGGAGCGGGCTGCGGCTTCTACTGCCCCGAAATGGGGCTATCACGCGCGCAACCCCTCAGCAACACAACAACTGCTTTCCAGGCAGAAACTCTCGGGCTACTCCTGGCAGCAGCAGAGATGCTTACAATTTTAGAGTCTAAGACGAGCGCGGATATAGCAATCGAACGGACAATATTAATCTTTACAACAGACAGCGCAGCACTCATCAACGCACTGGGCAGATCCGATACAAGATCAGAATCAGTCGCACAATGCCACACTGCGCTACAAGAACTAGCTAAAATGCATACTGTCAAAATAAAATGGACAAAAAGTCATGGCTCGTGTTCAGGGAACAATGAAGCCGACTCCCTAGCAAAAGAGGGTGCGAAGCAGACACCTACCACAGACGACCTAGGCCTCTGCAAGCCCCCATCGGCAGAAATAAGGAATAGACTGAAGATGTACTCCCACAAGGAACATCAAAAGCAATGGGAGCGCAGATCAGACTGCAAACACACAAAAACGATGCTGCCAGCGATGGATAAGCACATCACAACAAACCTACTCAAAATGAAAAGAGAGGACTTAAAACTAATGGTAGGAATCATCACGGGCCATTGCGACCTAAACTACCACCTTATGAAAACTGGAGCTACAGACAGCGACCTGTGTCGGGGCTGCCTGCAGGACAAGGAAACTGTGGAGCATGTGGTACTGCACTGCTCCGCAACAGAAGAGGCGAGGTCCAAGACAGGGCTCAGGGAACTCATTGAGTCGTGTCCCTCCACATCCACATCTGTGTCACCATCAGGTTTACTGGAGCACTGCTGCCACCAACCCAAAGTCCTTCTCCGTTATTTTAAGGAGTTGGGCTGGCCGGGGTGAGGTTTGGCAGGGGGATAATGCACAATACACCCCATCGCGGGACGTCAGTGCAGATCGTATTCCCCCAAATCAAATTAGAATTAGAATTAGAAGGTTACAAAATAAATGGTACAGTGGGCTAGCGCCATCTCTGTTGAAAATTTAAAACTAATCCAGTTCCGAATAAAGAAATAGATGGTATAGTAGTCGCAGCGCAGCGCTATCTTTGGTGAAATGTTAAAACTAATTTAGTTTAAAATAAAGAAATAGATGGCGTAGTAATCCCAGGGCAGCACCATCTTTGGTAAAAATTATAAACTAATTTAGTTCCCAATAAAGAAATAGATGGCGTAGTAATGCCAGCGCAGCGCCATCTTTGATGAAATTTTAAAATTTTTGGTGAAAATTAAAAACTAATTTCGTTCCGAATAAAGATATAGGTGGCGTAGTGGTCCGGGTGCAGCACCATCTCTGGTGAAATTTTAAAACTAAATTCGTTCCAAATACAGAAATAGATGGCATAGTAATCCCAGTGCAGCGCCATCTCTGGTGAAAATTTAATACTAATTTAGTTCGGAATAAACAAATGGATGGCGTAGTGGTGGCAGCGCATCTCTGGTGTTTTTATAACTCTATCTGCAGTTCCTTTATTTCCATTATTTTGATAAAGTCATAGATCCCAGTGGCTTCTATGCTTAATTATTTGATATGAAACCGAAATGTGAATTTTATTTTGACCTACCTATAGGTTAAAAAAAAGAGCCACATTGTCTTGTGAAATGGTTTAAAAAGTAAACTCATAAATTATTTTTAACACATTTAATCTTTATAAGTACCTATGTAGATAGAAGGTATTATTTTATGATTAACAATAATTGCCACCTATACAAAAGTAATTAGTAGCTATGAATAAAAAAATCACAGTAGGTATGAATGAAAAATCAATTTGCGATGTAGGCAAAAACAGATTGATGAACGACTAGTACGTGGTTTTAATCAACATTCAATTTCTACTCTTACGATCTATGGTTACGGTGATTTTATTATTATTTTTATAGGAAGTAGGTTTCTAATTTAATAAAAGGTTTCTCCGACATGAAACATCCGAACTTGACTGTCATTGTGATCCAAATAATGAACAGAAACAAAGCGAATCTAGCCACTCAGAAGTTTTATGTAAATTCTAATTCTAGAAAAGATTGCGTTTGAACATGTAAAACACAAAATTAAAAAGTTGGATATTTCAACTTAAAACGTCTATGAATTTCCTACAACCTATACACGTTTGTATAAAGCTAAACAAATAATGATAAATAAGAATGAAGACAATACTTATAGTTTATTTGTATTCAATTTCATAAATAAAAGTAACAACAAGCTTTCGACACAGATTCCAGTTTTGAGATATATTATCTGAAAATTTCCAATATTTTGGTAAAATAGTTAACATGAAATGGCGAACAACTTACTACATATCAAGAGAAATCTATTACTATACATTTAACATCAATTTTAACCCACATCAATAAACTTTACATCATATAAGCTTGTCAACTTGAAATAGGTACCTATATAGTACTTAGGTACATATAAGGTATAAGGATTATATATTTTCAAACCACTAATTAAACAATGTCTTGATGGAAACACCATCCGTTTTTAACGATCATAAATCTTTATTAATTATGTTGTTATTTTAAATGTCTTATATATCTAGTTGTTACTTAGTAGTACTACAAAACTATTTTATTTTAAACGCGAAACAATATTACTCACATTGTTAAACAAAATAAAATATATTAAAAAAATGTTGTTGGTTATGGTAAATGTGCTAACTAAAATTAATACATGTGTAAAAACTTATTTTTTGTATAAAACCTAACAAGTTAAGATAAATTAGAATAAATAAAACACAAATTAACAGATTTTAGAAACCAATAACAATAATTGTACGACATATTACGTAGACCCAATACGGCAAGTTCAAGATAGTCCATGTACATTTGATTAATTTATTATCATTTGATTGATGTACATCAACTATCTATCTACATTCACTTTGTTTTAAAGGAAGCCATATTTATAGCATAAAAATATCACGATACAACATAACTTTTACTAATGAAATAGTTAAAGTAATAGTAAAAGTGAATACATTAAATTGTTATGACTTTTTCACATCTGAGTCACACTTACTTTTTGAATACAATCAATGGTGTTGAAGTTGATAATAACTAAAACATACCTTATTTAATTATTATTAAAAACACCAAACACCAATAACCAATACATTAAAACACGACATTTTTAATAAATTTATAAAAATCAGGCTTAGAATATCTAACACCGAATAGTTTTTTTTTAAAACGTGTCTTTTTCACCAAATCTGAGATTACAACTTCATAATTTCATTTCTACTTTAGTCTCGTCAAAAACAAACATGGATATATTTTTATCTGTCTCATATTTTTACACAATTAACGAGAAACAGATACTATAATATGCATGACTAATGATAAAAAAACATAACATTACTTAGTATTATTGAACATGATTACTCTATAGAAAAATTACATCGACAAGCACATTTAGAGGTATGGATATTCCATTATACATGTAGCTAAGAATACTCTGAAAACTACACGTGGGTCGATCCAAATTGCAAATTTGCAACACTCCACTGCACTGTTTTCACCAGACAAGTACAGAATTAGCCGCGACCATTTGCATAAAAGGTAGCCATTCCAATGTTACCATGTTACCTGGTGATTTTATTAATTCTGTCAATATAATTCGATATCTGCTAACCAATAGGCCCTTTCTAAGCAAATTAAGATAACAACAACCTACTAATAACACGAGCTACACATTACGCGCACAAATACATTACGCGCACAAATCAAACACTCTACGCATCAGTTTTAGTTATGATCTGGATCCAAGTATTTGTGGAACAGCCAGCCTAATAATGAGATGGAAGTGAACGGCACTAAACACATCACCAAGAGACCTAGTGCGCGTCGCGCCACTCTCAGTTGGTATCGGATTTCGCGGAGACAGCCCGCGTTATTGAAGCGAACTGGGGTTTCCTGTTAATTGTTTCGTCCGCCCCGTTCCGCGTCATCAGCGTTGGCGGCGGCGGTGTTGGCAGGAGCGGCGGCGGCGGCGGCGGCACGGTCAGCAGCGGCGGCGGCGGCGCGGTCAGCGGTGGCGGCGGCGGCGGCGGCGGCGACGGCGCGGTGGGTAGCGGCCACGCGGGATTCGGCGGCGGCCGTGGCAGCAGCGGAGCGCACGCCGACGATGTCGCAGGCAGCGCTGGCAGCGGCCGAGGCATCCTGCGCGTCGGCGACGGCGGTAGCGGCAGCGACGGCGGCGGCCGTGACGGCAGCTTGGGTTGCGTGCGCCGTGCAGTTCTCGATCACCAGCTCCGCCAGCAGTTTCACGCTGCGCGAGGGCGCCGGCCGCGCCAGCAGATCGCGCAGCAGGTCAAGTCCGCCCTCGCTCTTCACCAGGGTACAGTACTTATCCGCTGGAACGCAACGACTTTTTGTTTAAAATCATAAAAGTAGGTAAGTTATAAGGGAAAACGCCTTTAAAACTTAGTTGGGTTGCTACTCTAGTGATATGATGTTTACATACACCCCCTCCCGCAGTCAGATTCTTCCCCGAACTTAGGCAACACAACCTGCTCGGCGCGTCTACATTTTGTGTTTAATAATCAATTTGTTCTATTTAAGTTGAAGGGGGACGATCTCGATTTCTCGATCTGGAACTTCACTGCTATTGTTATTTTTTTTAAAGGATCATAAATAAACGGTAGAAACTAAGCCATAAATTGTTGCCTGTTCTTCTAGGCGCTTGGAACTGGCACCTAGACTCACCTAGCTTTAAGACGTTTCAAAGTGATCCTTGTGATACTATTGAAAAAATACATATTAATGATTTTTTTTTTGATTGTCATTATTAACGACTGGTTCACTGTAGCCAAAGATCGAGAGGTGTGGAAGAAGGGGAGGGTGGGTCGTCCCACTGCAGGCTTTTGCCCTGCAGTGGGACGACCCAGGCTAAAATTAATAAAAGTTGAGCACTGATTTAGTTGTGCTTACGGTTGACGGAGGTCGAGTTGTGCTTACGGTAGACGGAGGTCAAGTTGGCGAGCGCCCACACGGCCCAGTGTTGGCAAGCCACCGTGTGGTGAGCGTGCAGCAAGTTGAGAATGGGCTCGAACGAGCGGTAGTTGATGTTCCGCTCTGCCTTCAGGTTCCAGCGGTTCACGGCCTCGGTAACGCGCTGCAGCACCTCCGCTCGGGACGGCACGAGCACAGTCCACGCCGCCGCGCCGTCCGACGCCATATGCGCAAGCACACCGGCGGCGTTGTAGCTCACCTATCAACACTCCAACAGTGTTAGCCAACGGTTTTAGTGCCATGCCATCCTGATAGTCACCCGTTGATATCCGCGTATGCGGATATTATCGTATCGCATAGTACGTACATGGTGTTACGTCAGGACAACAATAAACGTCAGTAATCGTCGGTCGAACACTAAAGCTTACGTAACATAAATAAAATAAATAAATAAATATTTTGGACAATCTACACGACACTATCTCACCCCAAACTAAGCAGAGCTTGTAATGGGAACCAGATAGCTGATATAATACTTATATTCATTTTTTTTGTAAATACATACTTAGAGTACAATATAACACCCAGACAGAGAACAAGCATTGGCGGTTTTGGTGACAAAGTTCATAGACTGAAGGGCAGAAGATTTTATTTAAGGCCAAGACAACCGTCGATGTAGTTCTTGCTTGCTATATTGTGTGCAATACAATGCTAAACTGTGTGCAAACGCACACAGTTTAGCATCATCATATCAAATCAATTTGATCATACCACGTTTTCCTATTAAAAAGTTGGCCAAGCTAGTTTTCGTACTTGTATAAACAACCTATCAAAGAGTCTACCACCACACACACACAGAGTGACCTATATTTTTTATAATAATAAAATCGTTCCAGGAAACCGGCACTGTGCTGACTTATTCAGAATCTACAAAAACTTGTGGTTACAATACATCAAAAAGGGGTTGATATTGTGTTTATAAAAATCACAACACAAAGTTTTGGGAGAGCTTTTGGGTTTTTTACCGAATCGAAGAGCTTTTTACGGCATGCTTGGGCGCAGGTCAAATCCTTAGGAATCAGGCGTCCGCACCATCCGCAGATACTTACGATCCGCAGAACATTTTATAAAATTTAGGATTGTATCTGCAATCTACATTCATAAATGCAGCATTAATGATACAAAATAATAATTTTACGAGCAACGGGATATTTACCATGATTTAGTTTTGACTCCCGATATTTGGGCACAGCTAAATGCACCGTCACCACGGATTGAACAAGTCTATAAAAAGTGTAGTCACGAGTAAACGAAATGTTGTACATCTTTTGGAATTCGGATCAAACCATTGGATCGAGCACACTGCCCGCAGGTGATTTCAACTGAGCGCCAATACATACCTAGATAGGTTCAAGAGGCAATTTAAATCGCAAAACACAAGAACTTCAACCGTGAAGATGCAACTATCTGGAGTCTGGAAACTTGTTATACCATAGTGTAAACACGAACAACCCAAAAATGTGGTATCAATGACGTGTCCCGATACCATTAGTGTTTATTGTCGAATTCAAGTAAAAAATCAGGATGGAACCAATAGCAGTGTCGAAACTAATAAGTAAGTTTATTATATTATTTAGTTTATTTTATACAACTAGCTCATAGAACAAGCATATGGCTCACCAAGTCAAAACCGTTGCCTTTAACAAAGCATTGACTTGTATGTCACGCACGTCAGGAACGTGCCCTCTGTCCATCAACTTGAGGCATACATATATGTTCAGCCTCACGTGCCAATAATTTCACGGCACCCACACCCTTCAAATCGAAACACAGCAATGTTGCGAGAGTGCGAAAGAAGGTAGATCGATTTTTCTGCCAGTATCATTTCTTTTACTCGTTGACTTCAGTTCAACCCGTGATCATGGTGCATGCAATTGTGCCGAAATATTGGGAGTCATGGTAAATGTCCCTTTGTTCATAAAAATAGTTTAAAAAACCATGATATTTTCAAATAAATCATAATAATTAATTTTAATTAATTAATTAATCAATTTTGTTACCAGATCGAAATGCTTCGAACGTCGTTTTGCAAGCGAGGCCCTCTCCTTAGGAGTCATCGGTCCACACACTGCATGGGGTTCTCCACAGAATGGGCAATGTAAAATCTTTTGTAAAACATTGCTCTTTCCGACGCGCTTAAGCATTCAAGTGCAGCAAGAACAATAGAAAAAATTGATAAGACGTGAAAATTTAGCAATCATCTGATCTTCGCTTGCGGAGGAGGTACAGTCAGTGCCGGCTAAATAGAAGCACCTGGACGATTACTTACAGCGGATGGATACACACTAATTTACCTACTTATAATGTACGCATTCGGTATACGTTGCAAGTATGCTGCATTCCATTTTATTTATTAGACACATATTTGGAATAGATAGGTTTCTTTAAACTTAGGGAGCGTTTTGGTCAATTCAGGATGTTTGTTTTGTGCAATAGTCCATTTGAAATGATTAATGATTTTATGTATATAATGTTTTTTGAGTGTATTTGTAAGCCAGTACAGCTATCAAATGCAGTGAGTTACCGTTGGATTCTCCTGGATCTTGAGAGTGGCATACGATGAATAGCAGATAGGTATTGTTTTCTTAAGCAAAATAGCGCAGAATAGATTCTCCTCAACTCTTAGAAAATAAAGAATTGGAAATTCCAAACAGATCAGTAAGACTTCCGACTGACCTAGAAATACCGTTTCGTTCAACAAAGTATAGGCAAAACTTTTTCTTTGGTCGAGCAGTAATTGCGTTCAACGGCTTGGTTGACTCGTCCACGAACTAGATCTGTTTGCCTCAAAACCACCAAGAATCAAAAACATTTTGCTAAAACACTGGTTCTGGGAGAATCCCCAGGTTCCCTAGGCTTGTTTTTTTGTATACCTTATAGTTTTTTTTTTGTTTTTTTTTTTTATTTCAATTGATACTTACTTAAAATAACATTTAATCTTTCATTTTCTACCTTAATCTCTGGTTATATAATATCTCATTGTTTCATCATTTTCATGTAAAATTAATAAGTAAGTCCATAGTAGTTCCAAAGTAGTCCATAGTTTGCAATGTCTGTACCTACTATTTCGTATCTTATTTTTATATAAGCTGTGTAGATACTATAGTATAACTTTGAAGCGTAGCGTGTGTTGTCTTTGAAACTTTTGCTTTTGTATTATTGCATTGCATACGTCTGATTAAGTGAAGTGGCACCACACTGGAACTTCACTGCTATTATTTTAGACTATTTTAGATTTGTAAAAGGATCATATAAAAAAACAGTAGGAACCGAGACGTAGTTTGTTGCCTGTTCTTCTACGCTTGGTCGCGTGGAACTGGCACCTAGACTCACCTAGCTATAAGACGTTTCAAAGTGATTCTTGCATCAAAATGAATAAAAAAAATATTGAGTTTGAGTTTTTGAGTAGCTTTTTATACTAGGTATTAACATAATTATAAGTACTGTTTATTTCCCGAGAGAATAAATCTCTTTAAAATTAAAAAGTTAAAACCAAGTATTTTGTTTACGCATCAGGTAGGTTCTTCGTTTTCTTATTTTCGTTTTTGTAAGTACTTGTCCTTTGATTGTATAAATGGGTTGTAATACACTATTCACTATCTACCATTATCAAAGTTTTGCATTACATGTGCCTTTTGTGCTTGTACGTAACCGGGTTCCGTAACCAGTTTTCGTAACCGGACAGATTTGGCTATGGCTACCGAGCGACGTTAAGCCCATCTTACACTGACTGTACTTCCCTACAAGGAGATGAGGACAAGTTAGTTTTACAAACATTGAACACCCCCGACCGAGGTTAAGGCTATGCTCAGAACATGGAAACGGCTGCGTGTATTTGTACTCGTACCATGCATAGCTAAGAGCCATCTCAAAAATATGCTAGCTTTCTAAAAAAACGCATCCGAATCGGAGCATTCGTTTCGGAAATACGAAGTCACAGACATACAAAAAGATAAAACACTTGTTACACCCCACTTTTCGGTCGGAGGTACTAATCATCGTCGTTATACAAAAGCGACATACTCGTTGTTTTTATATATCCTAACATCAATACTTTTGAGGGCAAATTTTTCCATCTTTAAGTAAATTAATCCGTCAGATAAAAATATATCCATCTCGTTTTTACGCTTGTCAAAAATAAGGACTGCCATTTTTATTTGACGAATAGCGTTACTCCGTAGGTCGAAAAGTCAGCCCTTAATTAAAGCCTGATCATTATATTTCAGTGGTCATAAGTGATCCTGAAAGTATACTTAAGGTTTGTCGTTCAGCAAGTCAGGAAATCCGTTGTAATCACCACAGTTGCCAATTGAAATATATTAATCGTCTCATTGTTAAACATCAAGATATAAAATGTTGATGGAAACGAATTAAAATAATAGTTTCTCTTACAACAGAATGGCCAAAAATGAGTACGGTGATTTACGTTTTGGGGTAAACTTTACGAGAGCGTATAGCTTCTATACCATTAAATATATGAAAGCCTTATAGATGCACATCAAAATGGAAATGAAGGATGCGTCTGCACTAAAATGGTTACAATTCTTTTCCAAAATTAAAAATGCATAACCACAAATTAATTTGCATTTACTTCTGGTAGATTCATTATTGCTTGCGTATTCACGTCTGATTTTTACCAGAGGTGATGCAAAAGTAATGGCGCATGCAACGAACATGAAAAAAAAAAAAACATTTTCAAAATTGAGGCGGGACTGGTAAAAGGTGACCTAGTCTTCTCATTTCTCATAATATATCAAAATACAATCTGAGTTGTTTGTTTGGTTGTATCTCAAATGTCGCAAGTACATGATATTACTGTTACTTTGCCAAAATCAATAGGATTTATATACTGCGAGCATTACGTATTTCAAATTTAGTTTTTATGATTTCTTTTAGTTATTTTCAACTTAGGCATTAAAACGTAGATATTTTGACATGTACCACGTACCGTCGTATCTCGTTTCAAACGCGTACCTACTCCGACCACTTTAGAAGGCCTAATCAAATCGTATTCACTTCTATGCGATTCTTTGATTTGCAATGGAATGTGAGAGATTTGTGAAAATGGTTGTAAAAACTGACCCTCGACTCGGTTAACGCATTTATATACGTTTAGGAATCGAGTTTACAATGTTAAGGATATTTTCGAGAGCAGAGCATTGTAGACTTTTAGAGAGCATTCGTAGATTCTTTACGTTTTCTATTTTTTCTAGCGTAAAAGAATGAAGAATGCGACTTGGCTAGAGCCTACACTGCAGGCTTACGCAGTACTTTACCATAAAATGCAGTGCAAAGCAAATAAGACAGGTACATAGCATTAGTACATATTCCTTGTCTGTACGTCATAATCAGTTGATGTCTATTTCCACGCTCGATTAGATACAGGCACGGGATTGCCCTTTTTTCTTAGTTTAGACATGCTTTTTGGATGCAAGGAAAGGTTACTTGAGAGCTTACTCTGAGGGTGGAATCTAAACGGTTAATAATAATTATTGTTATGGAAAAATGTATTTAAGTCAATTTTATCGAATGAAATAAAAAATTGATGTTTTTTTTTCAATCGAGAGACTTACAATTATTTTTCCAATCTATAGGTGTTTAGATTTTACCCTCGAAAGAACTCACCCTGTATAAAAATGTGTGCAATGTCTGTAAATAAATGCGCATTTGCGAGCAACATATAGCATCCACTATTTTTTACTAATAATTAATTTTTGAATGTAAGTCACTCAGTTGTGCCCCTTAAAATTGTTATCGAATAGGATGGTCTACTTAAAGCAAACCTATTGATAGAGCTTAGTTACTTGATTGTTATTCAAATATTATGAAATGACAGTTAATTATGTAGAGAATTGATGAATTGAATTACAGCAGGTACTGTCAGTTCCAGCAGTACCTAGTGCAATCATCTGCATTTGTTTTATGTTTTAACAGTATAAAATTAAGTCAAAAACTCTTAAGATAAATTACTAGTCACTTATCGTCATAGTCAGCCCTTTCAATATTATGAGTCTAAATCCGTAATCCATAAAAAAGAGGATATGGTATTAAATGCTGGTCTACGAAGAGATCAATAGTGTTAGTTTCACTACGTGATCGAATTCGAAGCGAGTTAATACGTAGCTGAACCAAGTCACCGAAGAAATGGAAATGGGCGAGTTATAGATTTAAGAACCGTCAATTGTAGGGCATAAAATGTTCTCGATGGCGACCACGAAGACGAAGTGTAGGCCTCACCCAATAGTCTAAAAATATCGCAGGATATATAAATCTGTGGATAGCACCGAGCTCAAGATTGTTCTTTCTGTATGGAAGTCTAACAGTGGCCTTCTTCAGCATGATAGTAAACAGCTCTGCCTTAAGACAGACAAAAGACAAACCAACAATAGACGAAAACAGATACGACGAAACAATGAGGATTCCTTGACAGATCTTCATGAAATTGAATCTACATGGATAATAAAATTTAATTCATACAAAAGATTCAGACTATACTGCTAGCACACCACCTATGGTTATTCCTTTCTAGCTGAAATCACGCATATATTTCTAAAAACTAGCAAAGGCCCAGCGAATTACAGAGGTGACGGTCTAGTTCAGATGGAGCTGGACAAAAGTGGACAACCAGTGTCTGAAAACTCAAAAATAAATAGTGTATATTAAAAATTTCTGGTTTACTAAAAAAAACTAGCTAAACGACCTTGCTTATCCATAACTGAAACCCTACGAAGACCTATGAACTCAGTCACCAAAGTTTGATAAACGAACTCGAAAAGATCACACTTAAGGGGCCGGCGGAGGGTGAATTTTCATACAAACGTAATACCAAAATGATTACTAATTTAAGCAGATTTTCACTATATTATTGCAATAATTGTATTTGTATAGTATTTATCTAGGTTCCTGAACAGTTTTAATCTTAAATTACTTACTTCAAATGAAATTAAAGCCAATCACATTTTGCAATGAAAAAAATGTGTAAAATGCGATTGGTGATTATTTCATTTGAGGATTTATTTAATTTAAAATAAAAACTGTTCAGGAACCTAGATAAATACCTACTATACGAATACAGTTATTACAATAATATAGTGAAAATCTGTCTAAACTAGTAATAATTTTGGTATTACGTGTGTATGAAAATTTGCCCTCCGCCGGCCTCTTAAAACATCATATAACTTTTAGTAAAAGGTAAAATGTCTTACCCGGCTTACCTTTTTATACCAACAACAACACGAGGCTTTTATTGTCATTTCATTAGTCATCATTAGTTAGACATGTCTCAAAGTCTAAATGAGAGCGACAACGAGCAAAACTCAATGTGTGTTCCCTGTATATAGGTATAATTGATGACTATAATGTATGTATCAACCATAAAAATATTTATGTATTGTACGAGGTTAAAATATTTATGTATTTGGTTCCCATACTGGTGCACTGCTTCTGTGAGATTTGCTCGTTGTCAAAATTTTAATAAAATTAATTTAGCATCTATTTTAAACGTATTCTGTAAAAAAAAATATTCGTTAAGAATCAAAGTTATCGTGGGTAATTAAACTTTGTCGGCTCATTCGCACTGGTGTTTTTAAGTTAGAGAAAGCGTTACAGCTGATATTTCAAAACTTCCGACCCCTTTAAGAACCATTTTAAATTTAAAACTATAATCTATGTAAATATGGCTTTATAACAAGGAAGCTATTGTGATTTACGGGCTTCTTGCAACTAATTATATTTACAAATAAAAGTGCGCTTTAAGGTTGTGTTACGATCTCAGCAGCACGTAGTGTCGCGCTGATTTTTTCATACAAATTCTGTGCGCGCGACGGAGTGACACTGCAGCGCGGTACTGTCACCCCGCCGCGCGCACTTAATTTGTATGAATAAATCAGCGTGTCACGCGGCAGTGCTACCGAGATCTGAACCATATCTTTTATGCTTAATAAAAGACATCGTCATGTGTAAGTAGCATTATGTGACATCTACCCTCATTGTCCAAGTTAACACTGACTTACGCGTAATCCATGACGTTTTTAGCATCTCGTTAAATTATTCTTGTCATTGTCACATTCATGTCAAAAAAAAGAGATGGCAATAGACGTAGTAGTCTGCTAATCTAGTAGATTGCTCGAGGACCAATATAAATAAGGCCGTACTAAACCACAATAAATGATAATGCAGTACTAAACCACACAATAAACCGAGAAAAATAATTGCAATAGAAATACTCTTATTACATTCTGTCTGGTCCATCTATTGTCAAGGATGACCTATCTGGCATATTAAAGAACGGAATACTAAAGAATGATTTAAAAAGTCATCAAGCTCCAGCAATAGGATCTTCATGAAATATTAGCCCCTTTCGTTAACCCCTTTTACATTATAATTAGTGACTTAAATTTAAAAAGAGTCATGCATTTATCTTAAGGCGACCTTTATTCGGCTTCTACTTCTAGGCTAGCACACTAGCCGAGAAGCTAAAATAAAAATAGTTTTTAGATACAGTATAAGTTCACCAACAAGATACGGTTTTCTAGAATTACTATGCCGAGTTTGGCTCTATACGAATTTGAAACACCGACAAAAAACGTTCTAGATCTTTCACACTTACGACACGTTTTTTTGTTTTAATTTGATTTTACTGCTAGCATGAACCGTCGTCGCCTTAAAATACTTCCTAGCGTCCTGTGTTATCTACACATTACATGCACGAAGTTCGCAGCTTCGCTTGTGTTTTACTCGATAAAAAGTAAATCGATTGGAAAACTAAGAATAGTTAGATAACAGTTCGTGACGTAACATAATTACTCCTTTTTATGCTCATGCCACGGAAGCGAAGCCGCGAGCAGAAGTGAAAATCAAAGCCAAATCACTAACTTAAATCTCGAGGATTACTTTTGAGCGCGCGCAGTAATTAGCATAGACATACCTCGATTCCGTCGCTGGACGAGTTGAGTAGTTCGTAGAAGACAGTGAGGAAGGTGGTGTCCATGAGTTGCGGACGCAGCTCGGGCACCTCAGCCACGTTGCCCAAGAGACCCATCATGTTCCGCAGCAACTCGTCTTTGTTCGGGAACACCTGAAACTAAAAGGCCTTCACAAATACGACGCCCTTTTAAAAGCCAAAGCTAGAAATAATTTATCAAATAACACAGTCAATGGGAAGAAATTTTATTGCTCTTTAGATTACTGCATTATGCCATAGCAGTTTCCAAACTGTTTGCTGCAAACGGACGTGCTACAAAAAGCTTTGTAGCTCGATAGGTTGTAACTACCAGGATTTGATAGAATACAAAGTCAACCCAGGATTTATCGGTGTTTATTATGTTAGTAGAGTTCGTTTTAAGTCTCGTCCGGGGAAGTACTACCGCCATGCCTTTTTCTGCCGCCAAGCCGGGTTGGTGTATTTCGGTTTGAACGGTATGCCGTTAAAATAAGAGTCACATGAGAAATAACTGTTAATTACATGTGGTCCATCAGCAAATTTAATATTAGATTTCAGATTCTACGAGCTGCACGGCGTCGTACAAGTAGTACAAGTAATAACTCGTAAAATGAACACGACCGCAAACCTGACGAAGCGTGGGACGCCCTCCCACCCGATAAATAGAGTATAATGTAACGATCGATCAAGGTTGGTGGAAGGAGGAGGCCCAAATCGATCTTCCTGGAAATTATGAGATTTTCTATGTATCTTTGCGTAAACAGAACAAGTCCACTGTTCGCAATATTTTGAACTGCTTGAGCGTACATTCGGCGCGGTCATGACATTCTTCTTCTTCTTCCCGCCCTTATCCCACTTTATGCGGGGTCGGCACAACATGTTTTCCTCTTCCACTCTCCTCTATCAGCCGCCATCTCTGTATTCACTTCTTTCTTATCCATGTCATCCTTCACACTGTCCATCCATCTTTTCTTTGGCCTACCTCTACCCAAACATCCATCCACATTCATACTCATCACTCTCCTAGTCACATGACTTTTATCTCTCCTCATGACATGCCCATACCACGCCAGCCTGTTGCTCTTTTTTTCACACATATCGCGCGGTCATGACATTATTATTCTTAATTCTAATTAGGTGGTAATAAGTTAGTGCAAGTGTTGGTAACGTACATCTCGTACCTTCAGGCACCCCAGAAAGAACTCCATGCCGCGGTTCTCGAGGAAGCGGCGACAGTTATCCGGAGTCTCGTCCGTGACGTTCCACATGGTAGACCAGGCCACCTCTAGAACGTCGTCGCAAATGTTGCGCTCCAACCTGGCCGCAATCAGGTTCAACATTTTCTGAAACAAATCAGTAACGTATCGGAATATGCACGGGAACTCGCATTGCTGTTTTCAGATCCTGGGTAATGTAATATCAAGGGTTACCTCTTGGCGCAGGTACGCTAATAATTAAAGACCTACCTTTACGTCTCAGAGTGCTTTTCCGACACAAGGGTGCAAAAATTTTTTTTCTCACGCTACGATTTTAGATTTTTATAGTAGAGTTTTTGTATAAGAGATGGCTTTGTGTAAAAAACTTGTGATTATTTTGTTTATACGTCTCAACTAAACATACAAAACTCTTACGTTACTGACTGATTGACTGACAATCCACCAATAACTAATAACCCGTAGGTCTTAGAAGCATGAAATTTGCAGGGTATTTTAAAGGAAAAATCAACACAGAGCCTTTGCCCTAGAAGCATGAAATTGAAATATGTAATTCCTTTTAGATGGGGTGAGAAAGAAATCCGAAAAACTATTTTCTTTAGATGAGAAAAAAGACTGAAAACTTATTTTTAAAATCAACGCTCAACCTAATTTTAGACGTAAAAGGGTATCTCTTTTAAAATTGAATAGCCACTGCGACAGAATCGCGCAAATAGCTTTAAACAATACGCAAAAAAAACAGCTAAATAAAATTTAGCTACCGCAGCACTTGTCACCAAATTTGAATATACACAAAGGTTTACAAAATAACCCACGATAACCACTTAGATGAAATCGCGAAAAATATGCGGCTAACAGTTAATTTTTTTGGCGTTGCATTGTTAATAGCTAGGTGATAATACCCAAACTTGAATTTCGCATAGTCATCCGCGAAGTTAATTACTATTATTACAAAATAGTATGTTAATCGAGTTGAATTCGTCGGCTGACCTCATTGTTTAAGTTGGACCTTCGTAATTGAGTCTTACTTTACAAGGCAAAGAAGAACGAAATCGCTTTAAATCTAAAAAAATACTTCATTCCGCATCTAGGATATGGTATCAAAAAAGGTTTACAAATTTAATGTAAGTAAAGGTTTAGTACCTACGTAGTGCTTATGTTTAGCTTAGGCTACCTCATACAAACGTGCGAATGCGGGGAGCACAATGCCGCTATAATGCTTAATCTGGCTGGAATCATGGTACGGTACAGCTTGTTGCTATAACAAAGCGCGTTTGGAAATGTTTTAGGTATGCGCGTTTTGATTTGAGTAACCTAGATTCAGATTTTCCGAAGGACGAACAACCTCGGCTATTCCCGGAAAACGGGAGAGGTCGATCGATAGAGGCATCGCAATTGCATCTGCGCAGCGCATCCCCCCTAAAGCATTACGCAATCACTCCCACTCCACCCTCCACCTGGCCGGGCTGCGTGAACCATAGCTTCATAGATAGCTACTACTTTTGAATTTAACGTGTGGGTAGGAATACAAGAATAGTGTTTCGATGTTTTGATATACAAAGAGCAACACGTAAGAATATCAATAGAGACTGAATCAGCGGATACGCAATAATAAAGTCAAGTTAACATCTTAGAACTTAAGAAATTAAATTGGATAAAAGAAAACTGTCGAACAAAAAAATGCCAAGGTACAGATGCGAGTTAAAACCCCAGTATGGCGTAAATATGCGAAGCTGAAACTTCGCAAGGTCTGTTCATTATACTTTGAAAAAATATCTAATGGCAAATGCAGATCTGGTTGTAATATGGACGCCTACAAATAGATAGAATAGATTTTATTCAAAACTAGTGGCCGCCCGCGGCTTCGCTCGCCCGTTCTCGTTGCTTTTTCGGGATAAAAAGTATCCTATGTCCTTCTCCCGGTTCTAAGCTACCTCCCCACTAATTTTCTGCCAAATCGGTTCCGCCGTTCTTGAGTTATAAATAGTGTTACTAACACGACTTACAATTTTACCGCCCTTTTCAGACGTCAAGTAAACAGTTTTGAGTAAAAAGCCATTATGGATGTCTAACAGTGCGTTTCGACCATTGAAACACAAAACACTGTTGCGAAACACGAGCGTTTCGACAGTCTCACAAATTATGGCAAACATGTTTTTGAAACGTTTCATTAAAACATTTGAAGCAAAAATTACAGGGCCTTATTAATAATCCTGGCGTAGCGTTGGACTAGTTAATCCGTGTTTTGTCTCTTGCATTGACATGCAATTGTCAACTCGAACAAATGTGACAAAACACGGATTAACTAGTCCAACGCTACGCCAGGATTATTAATAAGGCCCACAGAGTTTATGCGAGTTAAAATGTTGTGAAATATTTATGGTGGAGGTAACGTACCTTCAACAAAACATGTTGTGTGATTTTTATCATTGACAAGTGACAAAACACCCACGTTTTTGTGCTAAGGACGAAACGCGAGGTACGTATATCTCGGGAAACTTCTCAAAGATAGCAAGGAATAATAATACACTCAGAAAAAAATATTGTTGGATCCAACAATAAAACTTTAACAGGGGAGAGCCCACAATGGTGTATAGTCCGTGCGTCAATGTTTTTATTGTCATGGATCAAGTTGTCAGTACAACAATATTTCTATTGTCATGAAGTAAATTGTCATTGCAACAATGTTTCTATTGTCAAGAATTAATTGTCATTGCAACAATGTTTCTATTTTATCAATAAGGCGTGTTTTGATACTACAACAATGTATCTTTTGTCAGCGGAACTAATTTCGAAAACGAAGGACTAAAAATGTACAACTAGTAGGTGTGAAAGACCCCAAGTGTGAGGGGTAAAAAAAGAAGATTTGATAAGACCGAAGTTGATCCGATGCATTCATCGGATCAACTCCAGTCATATCAAATCTTCAACGGATTCATTAATCCGTTGAATACAATTTCATAAAACAACTTCTAAAATATAAGGAAACGCCGTGCGTTTTCGTCAGCGCGTTCTAGGATCGTTACAATTTTAGTCACGCCATCTAGTTCTAAATTTAGCAAGCAGCTTTTTTGTTAGTTTACTTTACTAACAATGTTCACATTGACACACTTGCAACGTTCCATTGTCACCTCAGCGACATATTTATTGTATGACAAAAGGTAGCTGAATACTACGACTATAGTTATTTTGCTAGGTTGTTTTACAATGTTCACATTGATACACTAGCAACGTTCTATTGTCACCACAACGACTTACTTATTGCATGACAAAACGTAGTTGAACTCTATGCTTTAGTTATTTTGCGAAATTGATTTACAATGTTTACATTTACACATTTGCAACGATCGATTGTCATCACAGTAATATATTTGTTGTATAACACTGCCCCGTACATCTACTCCAAATAGTGCTATGCCCTAAACTTATAAGGGCTTATTATGTATTCACCATTTTTAACTTTAAAACTTCACCATGTAACATAATAATTGCAATAAAGAATATGAGTATGAGTTTGAGTAGTCACATGCTCCGACTATAGGTCTTGTGTTAGATTTATTAAAAATGTTCGCATTGACACACATGCCAGTTCCATTTTCACCTCAGCAACATTCTTATTGTATGACAAAAAGTACTAAAATGCCACAACTATAGTTACTTTGCTACGTTTTTTAACAATGTTCACATTGACACGCTAGCAACGTTCCATTTTCACTACAGCAACGTATCTATTGCATGTCAAATGGTAGTTAAATGCTACGACTATAGTTACTTTGTTAGATTTATTAACAATGTTCACATTGACACACCTAAAACGTTTTATTGTTATATTATCAATTTTTTTATTAACTTTGATGTAAGGACAAAGCTAAATTGTTCCTTGCACATTAAACGAAGGAAAATCAGCTGACAATAAAAAAGTTGCTGAACACAACAAAGCTCTTTCTGCTAAAGTAACAGAGTATTTAGTTGCTCTAACAGGAAATTTCTGACAATGCATTTATTGTGATTTTGTTGACCCATTTTTTTCTGTGTGTAGATATAATTTGGTTGGTAAGTATACTATTTATTTTAATTCACATCACATACGCAAAAAAATACATTAGACCACACTCATCAGAATCTGATGGTATAATTATACGTTTTAATACATTGAGTAATCACTATCATCGTCATCGCTACCAGAATCTTGAACTTAAATAATAAACGAAATAGGATTTTCATTCAGTAATCTGTCTTTTATGTGGTGTTGTTTAATATATCCAATATATTTTCTCCAATAATCTGCTGTAACTGACGAATATGATTCTTAAACTGTCTTCAACATTTCTTCGGCAGTGCTTTAAACATTATTTTAGCAATTTTTCTTTTTACTTCCATAATAAGCCTATAGGGTTTAATTGGCATTGATACGGTGGCAATCTGAGAATTTCTTGAATAATCAAGTCAGTAATTTTTCACACATCTATTTTCTGAAATTCTCAAAGTTTTCTTAGTTCAAAGGGCTCATTTCTTAAAGCCAACATTTTTCTTATGTATCGATGTCATGCCATATTTTCATTCACATCATATTTTTCCATAAGGAGTGTCCTTTTTTTAGTATTTTTTATATACCTATTGAAACCCTATGTTTAATAATATCCGGCGTAAAGTTTCCCTGAAGCCAGTAAATTCAAGAAGTAATTTGCTCAGAGCAGGCACTTTCTTTAGGGTCAAATAATATTGCTTCATGGTGTTTCTCATGGCACATTGGTCAAAATCATCAATGTTTATTTTCGTTGCCCGTGATGAACGCTTTTTGCCAGGAGTCCTCCAGATCTCTTAATTACGTTACCCCTTATTCTTAATCGCTCTTAAGGTGCGTTGCCTTACTCCTGTAAATAAAATAAATATTTATAAATATTAACTTTGTATTGAGTATAGTAAGTTATAATTTATTATTTAAGATATATTTTATTTCTCTGATTTTTAAAATGGTTAGGTAGGTAACTCAGATATTTTAACTGCTTCTGATTAAAAAGGTGTACTATTTTGTATAAACTCCTTGCTGATGGAACGCGCAGATAGGCCACCTGAATTTTAGTGAGAACCATCGTCCAAACAAACCACTTATTAATTCAATGGAAAAAATCACCAAAGTCAGAAGACGAGGTATTAAAATTAATTGATCTACTTACTTATCAACTCCTCGATTTCTTGTAAATCTGTTGTTTATGTCTAAAGGTCACCTTGTTTTGTTCCTTTATTATTTATTTATGGCGGCTCCACATTAGTGCCGTGAAGCCCCGTGAACAGGCGTGAACGTAAATGTGGATGGTTTTCGCGGGGTTCACGCGCATTCACGCCTGTTCCCCGATCAGTGTCGGTATTTTGTCCCGCGACAAAGGGTTCGCGCCCCCTTCGCGCGACGTTCACGCGTACACATCCACATTCACGGCCCCGTGCCAGTTTACTCCGGTCTACAAAGGCGAACGGACGTATGCAGTTGCTGCGCGAAATGGAGTGGTGCGCAAACTTTTGGAACAATGATACGGAAATGCTCTTTTTAGATCATTACCATTCGGAAAATATACTGTGGGATGGATTAAACCTGCATTATAAGAATAAAAACAAAAATCATGATGCCTGTCTTTTTTTCCAACGCTTTAGAAAGTTTCTTGTATTGGACGTCTAAATAGTTATACATATTGCCACAGCAAACAAAGTTATTGCAGCAGCAGCTTCTACGTCCATTTCGCGGCAGGTTTCAGGAACGATTGAGAGCATCCCGTGAATGTGGAGGGCACGACTTGTGCCGTGAATTCACAGGGGGAATTCGCGCCTGAATTCACGGCACTAATGTGGAGCCGCCATTAAACATATTATTATACAATAGCTCTCGCACTTCACCTTTTATTGGTTTAACCATTTTAATAAGTTATAATAATATAATAATAAGTATTTTTCTTCTTCTTCTTAATTAGATGGCATCCGTCCATTCGAATAATTTTGCCAGTGTCAAGTAAGGATTTATTACCTGAATAAAATAGTTTTTAGTCAAGTCAGTCAATAGACAAGTCGGCCGTCATTGGCTTTGAAAAAAAAAAACCGCGGTACAATCAATCTGACAGCTCATATACCATCAAAGGAGATAATAATACCACGCTAAAGGGAATTCTAGTGTAAGGTTACGGTTAAAGATTACTTATTTCAAAGAATACAATGCTCACTTAAATGAGAAAACAACTTAAAAGTAACAAAATGTTGTTGCTTGAATCCTTGAAAATTTCTGAACATTCAATGTTAATAATCCTTTCTTAGACTCAACATCAAAGACATAACTTAAGATTTTTTTTTTGTGGTTCGTTGACAAAAGTATTACGTCTAATTTGGCTAAAGTTTATAGATGATGAAAATTTAAAACGAATCTTAAATGGCGGCGCTAGTCAATGCTTTTCACAAAACTTATCGTAGCAAATTACTTTTATTAATTTAATCATAATTATTTTTGAAATTTCAATCAATCATCGACGGAATCATCAAGAGTACAACTTAATAAAAATTTGCTATAAAAAATTAAAAAATGTACTAAGAACAGCTGTTTTCGATACAAAATGATTTCTTCTCAACTTTAAAACAGCATTCGCTTTTTTATGTTTCGTTTTACCAAAATTTAAGAACCTTATTTTGTCAAATAAATCTTTTATTTGACAATTTAAGGCAAGTTATTTATTGGCTTACTGATGTTTATTTTATTTCTTTCTATTACCTCACCTGCCTCGGGAACTCGAGACCGCCGGCCCGCCGGCATGAAGTTATTATTTTATTTCAACGAAGTTGTGATGTAAAACAGCACGAGGTGCTAGCGGAAATAACCGATTTATCCGTTAATTTTCTAGCGAATTTCCATCTAGCTGAATGTAATATTATTTTCTAACTCGGTCAAACATTAGCTGACCCAGATCCTTGGGCATGCCGGAGGCAAAATTTTATTAATACTAACCGGCCAATAGCGAACGCGCGGTGCTAGCTACAAGTAAATTGACTGATGCTTATATCGACGAGCAATATGCATAAATAAGTAGTACGTAAGTGGAATTCATATAATAATGCATAATCTAAGTTCCATAGTGAGACACTCTTCGCGTACCTATGTATGTAATCAATTAATCATTAAAATAAGTAGGTTTTTATGTAATTATATTATCATAGTGTACATTATAGTTTATTGATATTTGGGAACCAGATAACTGATGGAATAAATATTCTTGCACATGCAAAGGTTTTTTTTCAAAATGTTTACGATGAAATGTCGCAGTGTCGCGCGGCAAGCTTAAACCAAACACGTAATGGGGAGCATACAATCGCTTGGTGAGCCTTTTTAGACATTGTTTTCGAAAAGGATTGAGTCTGAAATACCCAAGGGGTTCAGACAAGGTCCACTTTCTTTGTGAAATTTGTGTGTGTGTTATGAAGTTTCATGTGGATTGGAACGTTTTAGTTAAACAGCATCCAATTTTACAACCGATATGGACGAAACTTATAGTATACTATACATGCTTTACTAACCGAAGCCGGAATTTTTGACTGATAGAGTACTACAAAAGGGGGCTACTGTTTTCACGACTGTACTGAGTCCAGTTGCTCAGCAGGTCGATCATGTAACTTTTGTTGTTGTAACTGTTGAAACTGTCATATTTGCGATCACGTATTAGTTCAATTATTGACAGTTTCAATAAGATTTTGATTGAAACGATTGCAACAAAAGTTATATGATCGGCCTGCTGGAGACCAGAATAGCTCCGCCTTGGGAAATCCGATTTCGATGGTTCTTTTATTATTTGAACGGTAGTAACTGGTAAGTTGATTTCCTAAAAGCGTGGTGAAGATCTGGTGAGGATCTTCAGCGTGATGAGACGGTTAGCTCCTCAGAATACAGTAAATTGATCACTTTCAATGTGATCGTGAGGTCTAATGTTCGCTGAACTACTAGTGTAATAGTGATTTTAAATATTAACCAATGAAAAGAGGAATTATCCCAAAGTTGACGATCAATAGTGCTACTATGACGCTGGTAGTTTAAAGAAACTGGGGATAGACAAATAAGTAACTTATGGCGCGATTTACTTATTTCCATATGCTCTACAACGTAACTAGAATGAAGGTTTTTGAATGAAAGGAAATTGGTGAGAAAACGTATTTGACGGTTGTGGTACGCTCATCATCAAGTTACTTATAGACTCTGATAAATTCGAAAGTTTTAAGGAATTACTTTAAACCATAGCTTTTTCATACAACTCATTAATTAATTTATTTATTAGGACAACCAAGAACGAGATCCGAGATCCGAGCATTGAAGGCAAACCCAGGTACCCATTATAAAATTGATAAATGAAAATTATTAAAATCATCTAAGAAGGGCAATCTAAAAACTGCAAGTTTACATGAGTTTCATTAACTTTTGATGTTGACTGTACCATACCGTAGTCGCAGTTCCTGACCCAGCCAATACCTACCCAAGACTTACGCCGTGTAAGTCTTGGGTAGGTGTAAGTTACACGCAATCATTTTCTTAACTATGTGGTCGCTCTACCCACAATGTCATCATAATCATCAGCCTGAAGAAGTCCACTGCTGGACATGGACTCCCCTAAACATTTTCAGGAAAAACGATTCTGAGCCCTTTCCATCCACCAACTTCCTGCGATCTTAACAGATCTTAACAATGTCGTCAGTCCTTCTGATGGGTGGGGCGCCCTACTTTTCGTTTTCCGGTTCGTGGTCACCGTTCGAGAACCCTTATTCTCCAACGGTTGTCAGTTCTTCGAGCTTTATGACCTGCCCATTGCCACTTCAACTTATTAATTCCCCGCAATGTGGTCTCGGTCAATTACTGAATCACCACCTTTTTATATACAGAACAAGGTTAATATTGCAGTGTCACCGATTTAATATTTTACAACATCCTAAAATCAAATGACTTTATTCAACACTGTTTGACGTAGACACATCAGCGAAAGCTGCTCGTCTATAAATAAATAATATTAATAATAATAAATTAAAGCTCAACGCATAGATCAGCGACACAAAACAGATAGGTACAGAACGCAATCTTCATAGAAAGTGTTCGAGCAACGCACACATAGACACGACTCACGGACACGATATCTTGGACCAGTTTGGTACGAGTACCAGCGCGACAGCCTGAGACACGCGTCTGACAATTTTTTTATGAAAAAAAGCAGCCAAGTGCGAGTCGGACTCGCCCATGAAGGGTTCCGTAGCATCAAGTAACATAATATACAGAAAATAAACAGGAAACAGGTTCTTGTAGTTCGTCGAAAGGTAAATTGCGGTTTACGATTTATGACGTATAAAAAGAAAACTACTTGCTAGATCTCGTTCAAACCAAATATCGTTGAAAGTTTGCATATAGTAATGTACAACATATATTTTTTTTAGTTTTATCATTCCCTTATTTTAGAAGTTACAGGGGGGGGACCAACTTTTTTCAACTTTGGAAGTGTCTCTCGCGCAAACTATTCAGTTTAGAAAAAAACGATATAAGAAACCTCAACATCATTTTTGAAGACCTATTCATAGATACCCCACACGTATGGGTTCGACGGAAAATTTTTTTTTGAGTTGCAGTTTAAAGTATGGGGACCCCCAAAATTTATCGTTTTTTTTTCTATTTTTGTGTAAAAATCTTAATGCGGTTTACAGAATACATCTACTCGCCAAGTTTCATCAGTGTAGCTCTTATGGTTTCGGAGAAAAATGGCTGTGACACGGTCGGACAGACAGACAGACAGACAGACAGACAGACAGACAGACAGACATGACGAATCTATAAGGGTTCCGTTTTTGCCATTTGGCTACGGAACCCTAAAAAAGGCGCAACAAAAAAGTTAATGTAACTGTTCAGAGGACGGTTGTTTAAATACAACATCAAGCTATGAATTGTCAGAATTTTCACTAATTTGTATTAGTTAGTTAAAATATTTTAGTTACAATTAGTTCATATTTTTCTTCCAGTCTAATTTTCAAAAATAAATCAAATAACTAGATACGAGTGTCTACCACGATAGTTTTTTTTTGTGTTTATGCACAAACAAAGTTAACAACCCTAGCGCGAACGCCGAGCGTAGGTATAAAAAGTGAAGTACATACATGTGATTGACTTCTGTACCTATCTGTTTTGTGTCAGCGAGCAGAGTGAATTGAATTCTTGTTTTTCGAACTTTGTCTACCTTTTACATAAAAAAAATTCACAGAGCGCAACGTCGCGAATATTAGTGAAACGAATAGTAAAAGGTACTTTAAAATTTTCCCGATCATGACACAAATATTACACGAGGTATTTATCGGTACCACTTTATTTATAAATTAAATTAAGTGAAATAAACGCGATACAATATCCGTGTAATATTCATCGAGGCGCTGTGGGGGTTTCAGTGTAGCATGAAGGACTACAAATAATAAAACACGTAGTGGTGCATGAAACGGTGAAATGACATGGGTTTACAACATTGATTGATCAAGCGAGACGAGAAATTCACATCGGATTGACTGGCCTCTCAGCTCAGAAGGTAGTTAGTTGGCTCTGCCTTCTGCACCGTAGGACAGGGGTTCGATCCCTACTAAGAACAAATATTTGGTGAACACAGATGTTTGTTCTCTGTCTGGGCGTTAGATGGTATTCTAAGAACGTATTTACAAAGAAAAATGTGCATAGCTATTATATCAGTTTTCTGGTTCCCATAGTACAAGTTCTGCTTAATTTGGGGCTAGATAGTGTTGTGTGGATTGTCCACAACATATTTAATACTAATAATAATAGTTTTATCTCGTCTGGGCGTCGATTCCAGCAACACAAATCACTCGAGCGATCGCGTAAATCGATGAGTTGTCAATTTTTCTTTGGAAAATTTGAAAATGGAACACGTATTCAGCGATCACTGGATCGAGCCGTGTTGCTGGAATCGACGCCCTGCTCACAAACGGGAGGTGGAATGCTTCAGTTAAATCATAATATGGTTTAGTACAAACTAATTCATATCGTTATAAATTTTATTTTTGACTAATCCTTACTATTAACTGCACATGTGTATTTTTCTTAGAATTCTATCTGCATTTCTTATATTTAACTTACCGATATGGCTCCATGGTTACCAAGGAACTGCTTCTGAGCGCCGTCCACTTGGCAAGCTAGCGAGTTCAGGAGATAAATGGCAATGCGCTGCACGAAACCTTCTTGGTTCACGTCGCTGACTCCAGTCAATAGAATAAGAACTACACGTTCATATTCAAAAAGCTGAAAAAAACAAAATATTGATTAATAATTTTTTATTTCCTGTTATGATTAGTAATAATGCAATTATTGTGTTAAAATGTTAAAATATATAATAATTTACCTGCATACATTTATTTTTCACTTTTGTAAAGATGCAATTGTAAATATGGACAGAAAAAGTTAGGTTGACACTTACCACATCTTGCGGTATCTTGAACTGGCACAGAGTGAGGCAGCCATTTCTCATCATAGTATCATCACCTAGGTGAGCTTCCATTGCATCAAGCAATGCTGTGATTATCTTTTTCTTGAGTCTTATACTGATGCGTTCCTTCTCCTTTCCTTTTACTATGTAAAAGAGGGTAGCACTAAAAAATTTTATATAAAAATTCAGGTTAGCTTTATGGTTACCTGTATAAATTAACAACTAATTGTCAATTAGTATTCTTAACTGAAGCATACCTTCCAGATATTTGAATATGCTTCTCTGCAGGATGTTTTTCCATAGCTTCAAGCACAGTTGCCAGAGCATGGCCCACATAGCCATTGTTCTCATAGCGGAAGAGGTAATAAAGATCATTGAGAACTCTGGTTAGCATCGCTGGCCTGTCCATGTAAGCTTGTGAGGCCAGTATAATCTGCTGTTCACTGGCATCTCCAGTTATCTAGAAGTAAGATATTTTGATAGACTTTATCCATTGTGTTCATTTTTATCACAATCTTATGGATCAGAAAGAGGTTATGAATAGATATTTATTTTTTCAGTTGTGATAATTATGAGAGTTTGGTTATGTGATCATGAAACTTCTTACCTGTTGAGCAGGTATATCATGTCTTTTGCAAGCCCCGTGGTGAGTGGCATACAATCCAAGAAAGCGCAGAGGATTGGAAACACGACTTACAAGCCCAGGTATGTCACAAAGCACTCTTTTCTCATTTTTATCAACACCATCTGGATTATCTTCAGGAGAATCATTAGGGGCTGCCACTACTGAAGCTCCTGTACCGGCAAGGTTTGTGCCGGATATGTCCAAAGACTCCAACTCAGGTAAGCTTGTTACAATCTTAGTTAACACTTCGTTTGGATTGTAGAATTTGCCATGTCTTTCATTGGCTTGAGATACATCCAAATGTCTCAAAGATGAGATGCATACAATCCATCCCACCACATCCTTGGACCAGTGAACGCTGTGCAGCACCAGCGACCTAAGATTCTTCATTTCACTTAATGCCCAGATGGAACCGGCTGATGTGCACTCGGACAAGTCGAGGTGGACCAAGTTCGGGAGGGGTTTCAGAAGCAATGTTGGGAAAATGGCAAGACCACGCCGTTGAATAGTAAGACTTCTCAAGTTAGGTGCGTTGATCACATAGCCTCTGGAGCGGTACAAGTCTTCATCTTGCGATAGGATATAAGTGACCGGACCGAACTTAAGTGAGCGTAAGTTCTCACCATTGTTATTGATTGTCTCCAAGGCAACCTGGGACAAGTACTCGCACTGCACCAGTTCAAGCACTTCTGGCTTGTGTTCCATGAAGAATCGAAGACCTTCATCGGTAACGCGAGAGTTGCGGAGCCGTATTACTTTCAGCCGTGTGATGCTCCTGTCACGGAACAAATTCGCGATGTTATCGTTCACGCGCTGGGTCTTCTGATAGCGATGCAGAAACGTCTCGCACAATTCTCTCGGTAGAGCGACGCCATCCCGCAGCTTTCTCCAACGGCTGCTCGGATCGAGTGTCGTCATAGCTTGCAGATTCTTTACGATATAGTTTAAGCTTTGATCGTACAAGGTGTCAGGAGTATTGTCGAATGTGTCGAACAAATCCTCCGTGTTTGCCAACTTTGCCATCCTGATTTCGGAATTAACGTATTAATATCTAATATCATTTAATGTCGTATCGTTTACCTACAGCACGTAAGTGCGTCTCGTCAATTCGATTTGTTCATCTATGAAATTAGATCGTTCACTTAGATCATAATCACAGATTTATCGCGCAAGCCCAATTAATATAACGCTCGCTTTTTTCCGTCTATTTTCCACCAGAAAACCATCAGTGTTCATTTTACTTTACACAAATTACGAAAATGAAAACGCAACACACAAAGACAGGCACACAATACACAACAATTTTTTTGACACAAAAAATTCTCAAAATGTGCTGTTTTTTTATTGTTGATTGCAAAAGTCTTTCGATAAGTAAATTACACTGGTTTAGTGAGGGCTTAGATTATCTACTATTTGAGTTTCCAACCATCTTTATTTGGGGGTTTCACTCCACTCCAAGCTACTCGATCGATCGATAGTACCTACCTACTTTTTTTTTGCCACTAATACTAATACCTACGGTGTGGCCCACAACTTGCGTTGGTATGGCTAACAAATTGTAGTATTTGGGTAAGTCACTGTCACACCGGAACGATCTGTACAGCACAGGGAATAACTAGCCCTGGCTTATCCTCAGAATTAAACTCCCACATTAGTCAAAAAAACAAATTGTCCGTTGCATTGCATGTCATGTCAACAGTGGATTTCTGCAGGATGATGATAAATTAATAAAACCCCTACAGCCATACTTTTAAACGCAATTTAAATTTAAACATTGCTTAAAGTTTGTTTGTTTTTACTGTCACTTTTTGTCATTGCTCTGTGGTAAGAGATAGCAATAGTATAAGCACTGTTTATCTTTTGACATATTTTTCTAAGCAAGGCCCTAATGTATATTTTATAAAGTAAGTGTGTGTGTGTGTACGTACGTGTACAGGGTTTTCTCCATCACCGCACCGCTATGCGATGGCTAAGCTCCCCGTTGTGGAGCTCCCCTTGGTCCCACGCTGTGAGTCTCTGTGAGTTAGTGTGTGTGTGGCAAAAGTTTTGACACCTATGTCTATCTTTTTCTGACATTAGAATTTTTTTATGTCTTTCCTAGGGGTTTCTCTGCATTTTTTTTTCGGCCAAAATGTTCTTAAATAGAAATAGCTTGTTGCCAAAATGTTCTTGAACGTTTTTATTGATTAATATATAAGTACTATGACCATTTATTATTAAGAATCGTAAAAACCATTTTTTCACATCCTTGCCCGTACGTTGGCTATCGTTGCGCCGTTTCTACACATACACAAATACAACAAAAATAATTACCTTTCTAAATATTCCTAGCTAGGCTAGATAAAGGTATTAGTTGTAGGACCTATTCTTCTCTTACTCCTAATTAGATGGCATTTGCCCATTCAGTCAATTTTGACAGTGTCAGGTGATGTTAAATTAATTAAAATAATATGTGTACTACATAGAAAATAGTTTTAATCAAGTCAGTCATGTGTTGAAGGAAAAGATGGCGTTTTTCTTCAAAACAATCTGAAATATTTTCGTTCAAATTAGGATACCACTACTCTTTCATTTTAACTGCTCACACTATGTGCTGCAACCTCAAGTAATGTTGGCTAAATTATGACCAAAATTACACAGCAGATCTGAAAATAACATTTGACATTGGCTAGATTGTTCTTCGACTGTCCGTTGAAGTGACAGTGACATAAAAAGTACTCTGTGACAGTGACAGACAAGAGAGAGGTAGAGCGGATCAAAAAGAACTTGCCAAAGTACCGAAACGCTTGGAACATCTTTAAAAACTAGATGGCGTTGTACTTGGAGGTATGTTGTACTTTTTCCTTTTGATTCGGTCAAATCCTTTCAAAATTCTAATTATATTGATTGTAATCATTAGCATAGCATTACAGAATTATCAAATGCGTTATACCACGTATCGACTATAAAATATACCTACACATTTTATTTTAGAAGATGGAGATCAAGGATGACTAAAATTAAAATGACTTTGGAAAAATTTGTAACAAACAATAAAAAACCCCGTTCCATACCGTTCCCATAATTTCATTTCAAATTATAATAGGTAATGGCAGGGAAAAAATAAGAAGTAAGAAACCTTGTTAAATAAACAAACTGCAATGCAAATTCGATTTACAAATTCATGTTTCCGATCGGAATATATACCTAGCAGAATCCTGCACGGACTCTTTTTTTAATGCAGTTGCTCAAAAAGTGGCGTATTGCAGGGACGTATAGCGTTCGGGATGTGGGCTATTAGGCTATTACACACGCGTGCTTTTTTTTTACCTTTCCCGCACTAGTGCTTTTTCTTTCCCAACTGTCAAAATAATGTCTAAAAAGAAAAACCAACCATGAAGTTTTTACTAAAAAAATTCATCGAAGATTTTAATTATGATTCATGCAAATACGTATTATTTCTAAAAAGAAGTTACTAATTTGTTTCATTAACAGATTTAATTGAATGAGTTATGTTAGGTTTCATTTCATTTCATCTCATTAAATTTCATTTTCGCTTCATATCAATAAAAAAAATCTACTGAAGACTTGGCTATATGGGTATATAGTTCCCTTTGCCTTCCAGAATGGGTGAAGAAAAAAAAAATCTCTGCCTATATTCTACGGTTGGCGCCATTTTTCAGAAATTTTCTTTGCTAGTTTATTTGTTTGTTGCCCTAGTTTTTTTGAATGAACACCACCGGAACTCAGTGTAATTGCACAAAATGCTTCGGAGACCATTTTACCGGAAAAGTCAAAAAGTCGCTACATGCATACATACGACGAACTTATTGCGTGGAGAGAAGAGAAAAAAGCAAATCGTTTTTTTATTATTTTATTAAATTGCTTCATTTTTTCGCAACTGTATTAAAAATAGTCGTTCAGTACACGTGCGGAACCGTCGTTGCAACTTGTTCCGACTGTCAACCAGATATAGACATTTGTCGGAACTCTTTGCAATGACAGCCTTTCCGCACTAGTAATGGAATATACTATTTTTTTGTCAGCAAGTCCTTTCATTTGATACCCATATTGTAGGAGTGCATTAAAAATATTCTGAAAGCACGATGGGTCGACGACATCCTTAAGCTCAACTTAAGGAAACACCTGGACAAGAGGCAGGACTGAGGAGGCTGGTAGAAGATGAAGGAGGCATTTACCCAGCAGTGGGTGATACCGAGCTGAAATGATGATGATGATGATGAATTGATTTAGAATTACGTTACACAGTCTACTATGCATTGTCATCCAAATTGAACGTGTGTACAACATTTCAGCTCAATCGGTTGAAGATTGTTTCAAAATTGAGTTGCAAAGATCGACCCGAACTAACAAGCATGCATGCACGCACTATTGCAAGTTAAATAAATGCTTGCAATAAATAGAGGTTCTCGAACAGCAAACTCCACCAATCCGGGCCCCCGTGGTGGATTATGGCTTAACCCTCATGAAAGTGAGGAGAGACCCCGTGTCCAGAAGTGAGACGTAATGGGTTGTTGATGATGATTATGATAAACAGCAAACACGAACCTGAAGACGAAACGTAGGACGCCCATCTCACCTGATGCATGGTCCGAAAACATTGATCCCGAACGCAGGAAGTCGGCAGATGGAGAGAGAGGGTTCAGAATCGTTTTTCCAGGAAATGTACAGGGGAAGCCTATAATAAAGATCCAGCAGAAGACTTCTTCAGGCTATTGATGATGATTCAAGATACACAATTTGCACGGCTGGGTTCAATTACCTATTGAATGCATTGGTTGCAGATTAGAATAATTTATAGCATCCATGAACCAATCAACTTACTGATGACGTGTGCGTATACATATACCTACCTAGTACTTAGGTATAGGGTTTCTATGGGGTCACCATCGCGTTATATCCGATTTAGTTAGCGAACAGATTTAGCGACGTGAAACAGAAACTAGTTGAATATTACTTTCAAGTTTCAAAGTGAAAACCTTGTACATATTACTGTAGGCCTACCACAAGCTCTGTCTGGCTCTGTCTCTGACTCTGGTTTTGAGTCTGGGTGAGTGTTGACTAAATAAATCCTACGTCGAAACGTCACACACACACACAGTATTAATACACTGGTGAGCACTCACACATAATCAAAACCATAGCCAAACACAGAGCCAGACAGAGCTTGTGGTAGGCCTACTGCATTGTTTTAGTGTATCGGATGCTGTAAATTGAGCGCAAGCAGAAAATTGAATTCGCTTCTTTTTATGCGTTCGATTCGATTCACAATCCATTGCAAACAAGCAACTATTCATAAGAGAGTCGATCGTCAAATCAAACTAATGTTTCGGATATGCGACTGTGACCCTACTACATGGCAGCCGTCATAGCTCAGTTGGTAGGGCACTAGCCTAGCTGCCTTCTCCGTTGTAGGCCGTGGGTTCGATACCCAATTCCCCACCGAGAACAAAAATCTTTGCTTACTTAAATTGGCCTATGTTTGGTCTCTGTCTGGGGTGAGGTAGGTACATTTATAGCCTATAGTATTTTATCAGTTACTGCAGCCATAAATCGTGAAGTTTCGTGAAGTATATTATAACGAGCGGTATGAATGGTCTACGTAACGAGCATATAGAAAACTTCTTATTTCAACCGTATCGGCTGCAAACCTTGGAAGAAATTTTGAAGCGGATTGGTTAAAATCAGGATTTGTCTACACTCGACAAACTTCCAATAAGGTTAGCCCCAATACCCATACGCATAGGCTGGTTCCCATAGAACAAGCTTTGCTTAGTTTGGAGCTAGATGGTGTTGTGTGGGATATCCGCATCGCCACCGCCGCCGCCGCCGCCGCCACCGATCCAGCCACCACGCCTCGGCACTATTCGAAAAGATGATAGTATCTACCTATGAAGGTACCAGTCCATCGTGTTAATCTATACTAATAAGTATTATAAAGAGGAAATATTTATATTTTTGTATGTTTGTAATGAATACTACTGTAAATACTACTGTGCCGATTTCAAAATTAATTTCACTATTAAAAAGCTACATTCACCTTATGTAAGGCTATATTTATATGTTTAAAAACAACCACCCGTGCGAAGCCGGGACAGGCCGCTAGTTAGTACATATTATAATATGTACTACATTTCACTCCGAAATGAACCTCGATGAAGCCTTTTGTTCCAATCAAATAAACTAGTTGGTGGATGAACCAACCGGTACAACCACTGGTATACCAACAACTACCTACCATAAGTAGGGTTCATCGAGTTCTATTCTGCACAACTACTTAGTTGAACCTTTCAGTTGGTCGCAGTGTAAGCACTCTGTTCCACTCGTGCAGAATGGAACTCGCTGATTAGCGTGTCTGTCAAACTTAAGTAAGTTGGATGACCTACTTTGCTGACTATCCAGAGTCTGTGTTGTGTACCTACAGATAGCTTAATAAGATTCTTTTTAAAATAAATCAATAATGCGGACAATCCACACAACACTATCTAGCCCCAAACTAAGCAGAGCTTGTGCTATGGGAACCAGATATTATATAATGTATGTATAATGAATACTTGAATACTTTTTTATGTAAATACATAGTACATCGAATACAATATAACACCCAGACAGAGAACAAACATCTATGTTCACTACACAAATGTTTTTTCTCGGTGGGGATCGAACTCACGACCTACGGCGCAGAAGGCAGAGCTACTACCAACTGAGCTGAGAGGCCAGTCAAAATGCTTACTCTTACAGTACTTAGTTGTTTGAGTAAATGATTATTCTCTATTCCTGGCGTAGCGTTGGACTAGTTAATCCGTGTTTTGTCTCTTGCATTGACATGCAATTGTCAACTCGAGCAAATGTGACAAAACACGGATTAACTAGTCCAACGCTACGCCAGGATTATTAATAACACCCTAAGCCTAGGTCTATAAGTACGTACCTATAGGTAAATCTTACCATTGGAAACTGTTTGGTTTAAAGAAATTTATTCACAAAAAAGAACATTCACTTAAATGTGAATAGTTAAAAATGTACTTAGTAGTTAGGTTAGTCGTTCGATTACGAAGTAGGGATATACCTATTATATAAAAGAATAAACGTTACACATACTGTACTGAGGGGTATTACAAGTCTTACCAGTTTAGTCTCGATTCATTCAGCATTGTTATCATACTCTACTGATAGTAATATTAGAATGAAGTATCACCACTACATTTCACTTGAGGGTAAACGACACTTTAGAGAGGTACCTAGTAACTTTATATTGGTTTCACGATCCTGTCCCATTCTCGTCAGATATTCGCCAAATTTTTAGGAGTCCATCAGATGAGATTGTAGCCAAAAGATTGTCTTTATCATGTAAAAAAAAGAATTACCGAAATCGGATCACATACGGTCGAGATTTCAAATTTCAAATTTATTTAATGGTGAACTTGTAAAAGTTAATAAAATATTAAACTGAAAGCTGAAAACTACAAAAGTAATAACTGTGTCGCAGCTTCCAGCCCCCAACTCGGCAAAAAGAAGACAGGCGTTCACAACGTTGCGATATCCAGTAGTACCTACCCCCTTTTTTGATCCCTTTTCACAAAGCAAACAAAATTCCCTGCCGAAAACGAAACAACAAACCTATGTAGCCAGGGCGTCAATTCCAGCAACACGGTTCGATTGAGTGATCGTCGAGTGATCTCTGAATCCGCGTTCCATTTTCAAATTTTTCAAACAAAAATTGACAACTCACATCGATTTACGCGATCGCTTGAGTGGTTTGTGTATTTCAGAATCGACACGACACCCTGTGTGCACAACGAGCTATGGAGAGAGCTATGCTGGGATTTCACTACGTGATAGAATCAGAAATGAGAATATCCGTATAAGAACAAAGGTGGGGCAGGCAAACAGGGTGTGGCATGGGCAGGTCATATAGCTCGAAGAACCGACAACCGTTTGGGAATAAAGGTTCTCGAATGGCGACCACGAACCGGAAGACGAAGCGTATATAGGGCGCCCACCCACCCAGATGGACCGATGACATTGTAAAGATCGCGGGAAGTCGATGGATGGAGTGGGTTCAGAATCGATCTTCCTGGAAATGTGTAGGGGAGGTATGTCCAGCAGTAGACTTCTTCAGGCTGACGATGATGATGATGAACTTGTCTAGCCATGCACGCGTTACGTGGCACTTTAGTGCCACGAACTTGTTTCCCGTCACGCGTCCGAGAAAAATCGTGTCACTATAGTGCCACGATTTGCACGGCCGCCAAGCGTCCGTGGTACTGTAGTACCCAAAAAGTTCAAAATGAACTTTTCGAATTTCTGGTTGTACATTAACTGGCCTGACACCTGCCTCCATGGACTGCAGCCATAAAACGACGTGTTGCCAGTGAAAAAATATTTTAGAATGATTAAATTTGTAAAAAAGTGAAATTTTTCCGTGCGAAAAATGGCTGCGCAAGCGCAATTTCGTGAATTTTCTTTGTTTTGTTTTTGTTTATAATAAATTAATTGAGGGTTGTTTTGGGATTGTTATGCATGTATTTTTTCCTTGGAAATCAGGCTTGATGGTGATCTAAAAAGTTTTTCGTAAAAATAAGAATAGCCGACAAAATCTCAAAAATTGCAAGGTAGCGAAAAAAATCGTTTTAAAATGCTACCCGCCGCTGTTATATGATTTCTTGTCGGAAAAAAATTTTCTACATGATACCCATACTCTTTTCTAATAGGAAGTACCAAATTCCGTCAGATCGGTTGAAAAATGCAACCTTCAGGTGAAAACACACAAAAAGAAATACTTATAGACACACAGCCGGCCAAAAACAGTTCTGTCTGATTTTATATAACTAGCTTGCTCTATTGTTTTTTTTTGTTTGCCTGGGAGCTGGCCTTGCGAGCTGAAATTAGGACCACTTTCTCTTATCCTATCGAGTTGAATTTTTACATCGTGGTTCAGTACCGATGACAATGCATTTCTATAGTAAGCCTGACCTGAATTTCTAGCCAGGATTAGCCCCAGTTAAAAGAACTCTTCAACGCTCATCAGCCACACAGGTACGACATTTTGTGTACTCATTCTGTTAGGACACCCGGTTATAAGTTTGACTCAAGGAGAAATCTGAAGATTTCCCTCAAATGATTGCTTTCAATGGTGAAATTTTTGTGTACGCATTTTATCATAATCGCTAGTGATAAGATTTACCATGACATAGGTAGCTCAAATCAAAAAACTTGAAAATTAATAAAGAAAAAAAAATAACGGTTTTATTTGCAGTGTACTAAAAGCTCAAAAATATTTGTGCACCGTGCAGTGATGTAAGTATGTAGATGCTTGTATGCATCAAGCCTTGCGAACATCTAAGCGATCTGCGATGGCGATCAGTGAAATGCTGTCAAATATGACAGTGATATTTGATAGGGTTTCACTTCACTTATCACCATCGCCTTTATATATAAATGTGTGGATGAGCACGATCTCTTTGTTGAGAAGAACGGTGGTAGTATCTCGTGGGTACTCACTGCTGGGTAATAAAACTAACATAAATTAAAACATGATACGTTGTTTTAATATTTTATTAGTATTTGTTAATCGACATTATAAATTACACTAGAACATAAACTAAACTTAAAACATACAAAGAAGGTAAGTATGTACTTATTTCATTTTTAGGGTCCTAACTAAGTTATTTCAAAAGTGCATATAAACAGTTATGTTTGGCGTTTCACTAAGGTACCTACCTACTAATTTATATATTTGGTTTATTAATCTAAAGTAGGTACTAAACACCAGAAAACAGATTACGCATATCAGTCAAATTCGCAAATACAAATTCCAGTCGTACATACATTGCGTGGTATTATTGATTTAATTGGTAGGTGCTTAACATTCCGAATGAAACGACCTATCAGATTGTACCTATCCATTAAAAATATTTAACTAGAGTTCGAGATACTATTTGGAGTAGAATATTTAGAACTATGGTTAACATAATTATAATGGTAAAAGACAGACAGTTCACGAGTGATGTGAGACCATCTTGTTCGAAATTTATAAATTTAAGACCTTCAAGACCTTTGAAGCTTTGATTCCTAGCATCAAAAAAATTGCCTCGTAATAACGAGCTTCTTAATAAAGCTGTCACGATAGAAATATATTATGAATGAACTGGTCAGAGTGCAGTAAAGTACATAATCTATACAGGTTTTTTGAGAAAGGCGGTGATGGCCAAGTCCGAAACCACAACAGCCTCCTCTGTTATAAATCGAAGGCGTGACTCCTTTCACGAGTTTTCCCTAACTGTGGTTTCGAACTTGGCCATCACCACCCTTCTCAAAAAAACAACCTGTATTTACCTATATAAAAATGAATCTCTATTTCCCTTGAATACAGACAACAGCTTAGAACTATGCGTAGGACACTTTTTGTCCCGAAAAAGTAGCGGAAACGGGGCGAACGAAACCAAGGGCGGCCGCTAGTTTATAATTAAAGGACAAAATGGCCCAAAACTTAGGAAACAACAACAGTCAAAAGATTTTTATTCAATATAAGATATATAAGAATTCATAAGAAGAAAACAGCAAGCCCAATTCAGACTCCGAATGCGTATTTAAAAATGTATATTATTATTATACCAGCTGTCTGCATGGTCTCTATAATACAAGCTCGGCTTAAATAATTAGTTGTTCAGAATTATTCCGAGGTAAGTTTTATGTACCTACATTTTCATTTTCAACTCAGGAAGGAGGGCTGTATGTTGTCCAACTAGTTATCGAGTATTTAATTAATATTTCACAAACACGCTCTAAAATTTGAGCATTATTTCGACAACCTTCGTTGAGATAAATCGATATTGCTGTACTGGCTAAATACATGCGAGCAGCGGACGGCACAAGTTGTATGAAAATCCATTACAACGGTAATGGATTTTCATACAACTTGTGCCGTCCGCTTTTGTGTTTAGCGGTCCGATAAAGTAAATAGTAAACTCATTCTCTTGTGTAATTTAAAAAAGGAACGATATTTAACTTCGAAACATGACAACCAAAGAAGTAACTTATCAAAGGTTTTATTTAAATTTTAAACATGCCAAAATGATGTTTATAGAAAAAAAACAAATAAACACTGCAAAGCGACAAAATATTCGTTGCTTGTCGTAATTGTATTTGACAAAATAAGTTCAAGTAGTACTGCTAAGCTTTAATTTCCTCGCATTATTTAAGAAAAGTAATAATCAAGCCTTGGTCACAACTAAGAATTGATGGACTATCGTATCTGGGTCACATTTACACGTTCGTCCATCAATGCCTCATTTGCTGACCGCTGCAGCAGTGCACTAATCAATACCTACCGATTTTGTTAACTATTTCGTAGGGAACAGGCTGTAAATTGTTTGCACACCATAGTATTGCATTAAAAGAAAACTGAACCGTTTTGACTCTGGAAGACTGGTCACTCTTTCGCGCTTTGTGATAAGTTCTTTACTTACCCAGCTATTCAAAGTTTTAACCACTTTACTGTGTGAGCTCTTTTTTGGGTTGAGTACCTACCTAATACCTACCTACATTTATGTACATGTCCCTAATGCGATAACATTTCATCCAAGAAAGATTTGGTTCATCCAATTCTGTATATTTTCAAACCGAAATCCACACTGCTCTATTTTATTTTGTATTTAACTAACCAATTTTTCTACAAGAAAAAAATAAACGCCAAAAATTGTTAAAATTACCTACACTGGTTTGCTTTAACATGGCAATTTTATTATTCTTGCATTTGACAATGAGCGTTGTTTTCAAAAATATAAATACTTACCAACCAATGTAACAAAAAGCTGTGTACTTATAAAAAGATTTTGAAAAAACCTTTCTGCTGTTTGTAAATTTAAATATAGGTACCTACCAAAACATTTATTTAAAAAACAACAACAAGAAGACTATGGTACCTGAGAAGGAGACAAACATTTAGGAAGTTTTAGAGTAACATTGTCTGACACTACAAAAAATTACTTACGATAAGAATCCACACCTCAAAGCCGTCGGGCCGCATCTTTGTAAAAGTTCAAACACTAATACAGTAAAACCGAATTTGTATCGCTCTGCTCGTAGAGGGAATCGCGCGGGTGTCGCACAAGGCTCGGAGCTGGCATTCACCCTGAAATCGCGCCGCGTTGTAACAGGTTTCAGTGTGGGGAGTCGCTTTTATCTCTCAAGTGATCCAACGGATGGGAGATGATGTGCGCATGCTCGTCGTTCCTCCTTTCATCAGGCCATTTTACGACGACGTTGGAGGTTGCGGGGGCGAGGGTGACCGGTGGATCGACGAGAACGGGTAGCACGTGGCCGATTAGCGCGCCGACGCGCCGGTAAAGGAGCTGCGATGGCTGCACGGGGTCTCCGCCGGCGCGCAGCACGAGTACGGGTGCACCGCCGGCGTCGCCCAGCGCGTCGTTCAGCGCGCGCATCAGCACGGGCGAGGCCGTCTTCGTCGCGCACACCGCTACACCACTGACCCGCGCGTTCAAACTCTCCAGAACTGTCATCAACTCGTACAGCCGCTCGTCACACAGCACTGGGTTATCTGCAACACGATCACAACATCATCAAATTTAAATAAAATGAATTGAGTCGAAGCTGATTAGGCATCATAATCTTAGTAACTATCGATATAGGTAGGTACGAGATCACAGATATCAGATTTTAATGAATTTAAGTATGAGCGTCAAGCGCACATAATAATAAAACGCATAGCTGGCTAGAAAGTAAGGACGTATACACTTTTCGTTTCAACTTAGTTAATGCAGTGTAGCAAAGCTCGTAGACATTCGTAGAGCCCTCGTAGAGGCTTATAAATGACGATGGAAATAGAAATAAATCGCAAATGCACGTACAATTTTTAAACATTGTGTAACCATTCGCACTGCTGCCGCCGCTGCCGATATTCGCAACATAACAATCTTGTTATATCAAATTAATACGATGCAATGCTGCACATGGCACGTCCATGGCGGACGTGCTCTGTGATTTAATGCAATGGTAACAATAAAGGTTGATTATTGTACGGGTTTCAATTCTAACATCATTAAAACAGAGCATTAGGTTTTTGTTGAATAAAAATAATTACAATTCTGACGCACCTTGAAGATATAGCTTCAATATTCCAGGCACTCCGTTAATAGTGCATCGAGACTTGGAGACAAGGTCGTAGTTTACACTCTGTATGTGGTTGAAGGAAAGGTCAGCCATGCATAGCGACGGCAGCCCGTGGAAGTCCTTGTCTAGTGCCGTGATATTGTTATGGTGGGCGATTAGCTCTTCTAGAGAGGGTAAAAATGTCTGAAATTGTAAAAAATATGTTTTTCTCCCATTTGCACTGAAATTGTGACATTATTAATAAAAAGATCTCTACGCCGACAATTTCTAACATGACGGTAAGCTGAACAGTTTTTTACTGGTGTTCAGAGCTATCGGAGTTGTATGAATCGTATTGAGAGTATAATTAACCGCTTACAAATTCACGCCGTTCGCGCTCGAGAAACTCTTTTGGTGTAACTGCAGCCTCAGGCTTCGCCTCGTCTTTTAATATTACCGAGTCGGATGTCCATTGCTTTATTTCGGGCATGTACTAGGTATTACTAAAAGGATACTTAATGGATTTCCTATTTATTTTGTCAAGTAGCATTGCCGTGTTTCTGTTTGAAGGGTGAGTTTCGGTGAAATTTCTAGCACATGAGACTCAACATTCATTCGATATACCTCAAGTACATTGACTCAGGGCAAGGCAACGGTTACCACATAACATCTTTTTGTTATCAGTAAATAGTATTAAAGGAAATAGCTAAAAAAAAGTTGCAAAAGTGCACAAAAGAAGTATGAAAACTCGGCATAAGACTGTCTATGGATGTTGGAAGAGCTACCTTTGATGTTTCCTCCAACGTGGTAATGTGGTTATGCGATACGTCAAGCAACCTCAAGTCCTCCAAACCGATAAGATCATCTGGAGCTATTTGCTGAAGGAGGTTGTTACTTAAGTTCAACCGCAAAAGACCACGGAGACCCATCAATGCACCACCTAAACTCAAAATGTAATTGTGGTCCAGTCGCAACTCAAGCACTCTCGTTTCAACATCCACCAAGTTCTGAAAATATTGTACGTTTAGACTGCTACCAAATTTTGATATATGAACGTTACTAAGGCGTATAACAAAAAGCACCGTTTGCGACGGGTAACACAAAATATTTCACCTAATCTGTAGAGTTTCGACAAAACATGCAAAGTATGGGGTGTGCAATGTTTCCACTATAGGGCGCCACAGCCAACCACGGCAAGCGACTCTACGTGTGAGCCTACAACATTTTTAGGCTTTACATACAGCATAGGTTAAACTTACGACCATATTTCCCGTCACACGATTGATTTTGTTATGCGATAGATCTATGACAGACAGTCTTTTCAAGCCCTTGATTTCTTGAAGTGAAAATTCAGTCATCAAGTTGTGTGTCAAATTCAAGTATCGTAGAGATTTCAAGCTTCTCAATGAGCCGTTAAGAGACTGAAGGTTATTGTAAGCAATATCCAGCTCAGCTAATTTCTCCGCTTCTGTGAACTCGTCTTCTGCCAGCTGCAAACAACAAACAATAGCTGTAACGTTTCGCTTAACAATTTGCTGGATATTTTTCCTAGAAAATTATAGCGACTAGGGAAGTAAACATTGTTATGATCGTGTGAGTATACCGAGATAAATCTCACAAACAACTCAGCGTTTTATTATTACGTTGGGTACTTAGCAACTATGTTTCTTCCTGAGTATTTTTACCAAGACACTATCGTATCGTTTAATTTGAACTCATTTAGTGTGCCGGCAATCGAAAGTGCTCGCTTAAAACCTAACCTTTCAATCAACAGATATTCAAGTTTCTAGAACCAAGATAAGTTCTTTATAATAGTAGAATACCTCTGAAATTAATTGAGTCTCAGTTGGTATGACAACTAAATGTTTACTTACGTATTCAATTTTATTGAAGGAAAGCCCGATTCGCATTAACCTTCGCGACTTTTGCAAAGCGCCGTCCAAAGATTTCAGGCTGTTTCCGTAGAAATAGAGCGAGTCTAGAGATGTCATCTGCTTTAAATCTTTCGGAAGACTTTGGAGCTCGTTATGTGCCGCGTGTATTAAAGATATCCGCTTAGCTTTCTGTAAAATAAAGGTCTCATTCAAAATTATTTTTATGGCTTTTTTCACTGATGTTACAATAACACGTCTGCGGTACGATGATATGTTGTACTTCCACTTTACATATTAGATGCAAGTTAGCTGAAGTAATTTCGCATCCGTTTGTGAGAGTTCGAATATTTAAAGCGATAGGTACCTAAGTTTTATTTGGCTTATAAAAAATACACAATCTAATATAACACTAAGGAAGATCGTTTGTAAGAATAGTCGCTTATGATCATCATCTTTTCTAATAACTAGATGGTAGGTATTCAAATGTAGTTCAACAAGGTACGTACGTACGATTATAAGTACGATTTTCAATAGCTGAAGAGCTGCTTCAATTATAATTCCGAAATAATAATTTCGGAGAAATTCGAACAATAACCAGTTCAACAGAATTTTAACAGACCGGTATCTAGGTACCTAATTAAGCTTTTTCGTGTTTATTTGTTCATGCGTATGTAGAGCCACAGGTGGAGCCTTTATGTATAAACAAAACCAGTGAATACATACTTTATTCTCGGAGTACCGAGAATAAAGAATGGAACTAAATTCTAAAGTATTGCGTAGCATTGTAGGAAAGCTCTATTGTTATACCTATATTGTTATTACCTATATTTTTATTTACGTGAGAGAGCTCTGAAATATCTTCGCGAATCCTAGTGAGAAAGACAGTGACACTTACGACCGGTAACTCGTTATCGATAGATTTCAGGTTGTTTGCGTTTATGAATATCCATTCCAAGCCATCGAGCTCCCTCAGGGCTCCATTAAGAGTGCTTAGCTTGTTTCGCCCCAGGTGGACATGCTTCAGCGCCCGCGGTAACGCATCTCTCTCAATTTTTGATATTGAGTTATCGGCAACTAGAAAATGCTCCAGCTCTTGGATCTCCTGCAATTTAAGTGTGTAAAAACAGAAATTTGAAATCGAGTGTCCTTTTTATTGTTTGATTACACAGTGGAAATAAATACCTAAATGAATTCCATATATTCTTTGTATTGATGTATTATGTAAAAACATACCTGCAGTCCTTTGTATAAAAATTTGCACTGACGACGTACCCAACTAATAGGCAGGTTTATGCAACTTTTTGCAAATAGCAAGCAACTTATTATGGCGCTCATACAGACTCATTTTACTGAAACGTACCCGGAAGTCCTCAACTGTGAGTTTGGTGATCTTATTCCTGCACAAGTCTAGAGTCTTGACGTGCGGCAAATGCTGCAACACGTGCCTCGGCATTTCCAGCAAAGCGTTGTCAGCCAAACTGAAGTAGTCTACCAAATCCAGCTTTGTGAATGCACTTTCCCGCAGCTCACTGGAATTTGAGATGAACAACTATTTGAAATTAATAATGTCGAGGTGGGTATTTAACTGTCTCAAATTTACTAAAAAAACATTTGAACACTTGCTTTATAAACTAACTTAAAGCTTCATGTTTTTGAACTAACGCCCACAAATATTGGTTTGCTTTACATATATGTTTGTTCTCAGTCTGGGTGTTATCTTGTATTCTAAGTATGTATTTTCAAAACAATCTAAGTATTATATCAGCTATCTGGTTTCCATAGACAATGTCTGCTTAATTTGGGGCTAGCTAGTGTTGTGTGGATTGTCCACAATATTTATATATATTTTTAACTAAACGCAATGATATCTTGTGTTTGTATGCCTATTTCAAAAATGCTTTCCACCATTGGAAAGCTAAATTCACCCTCGTTTGGTTTGCTCGTGGTAGCCGCCCTGAGTAACATAGATAGATAGATAGATAGAAAATGCTTTATTGCACACAACAAATTATAAAAGTACAGGTACATAAAAATACTTAAAACTATTTGCCTCATACAATGGGCGGTCTTATCGCTAAACGAGCAATCTATACCAGACAACCTTTGGATGGAATGGACTTAAGATATTTACAAGGGGACGGTGTGCAAAGAAAGAATAAATAACAAAGTGCCTTAAAATTTTTGATGTGTAGCTAGCTACATACACACAAAAGAAAGGCTAACAACATAGGCTATTTCAAGTGTTTAAAAAATAAATGTCCACCCCTGCGAAGCCAGGTCAGGCTGCTAATTATTATTAATGTTATATATTTTCTACATGCACATCTGAGCGTCTGCAAATTCAAGTGATTATTTTCTTTCTTCCATCTGTAACGGAATAGCATTCAGTAACAGTGCGCTTACCGGATCTTCGCCCATTATAGAAACGATTGTGCATGTTTCCGTTCAAAGGAAAAATGACAAACCGTCTCCAGAACATAGGAGCTTAAGCTCTATAACTATAAGCATCAAAGGAACCAAAAGCTAATGTAGAATATAATATAATGTTGCTTTCGTATGGCCCACACAGTACAATTATTATTGTAAGAGGACCTAATAAAATAAATACGTGTGACAAGCCCCAAACTAAGCAAACCTGGGGAAATGTTTCTATGGCGAGAAATAATAATTATCATTACATAAAATAAGTGTACCTACATACTTATAACTACATAATAGCCAATAACTGTATAGAGTAAAAAAAGCACGGTTTATAAAAATAACAATTTTATCTGGATATTTGTGTTATATTTATTCTTAGATAGTGGCATTGTGTGGTGCCTCAATAGATTACACCTACGCCTTCTCCAGAAACCTTTTCGTACAACTTTAGGGCGCTTGTACACGCTAAGAAAAAACGCCGGGTCTACCCAAGAATTCGTGTCGTAACTAGAAAATAACTGTGTACACTGCTCGCAGAGCGGTGCACGAAAAAAATCTTATCTGCGCAAGACACGACGCGGCGAACGTTGTTGCGTTTTCGTGTGTGGAAAAGACAAAATTCTTGTCGTCTACACGAAGAATTTGTCTTGTCTGCCGCAGGAACGGCAAATTTTCTTAGCGTGTACAAGCGCCCTTATTATTGTGTCGATGTTTTTGATAAATATTTGCCAAATAAGAATTCTATAAAAGCAAGGCGAACATTTCTAAAAAATGTTACCTACTTAACAAACTCGATAATCGATCGAAGTATTCTATTTAATAGAATAAAATAGAATACTTATTACTTTATTGTACACAAATAGAAGGAAAAAATCAGAGCAAGAATAATACCTGAGTGATCGAAATAAATCTATGAACGGATAGCCCTTGGGTAAGCAATAGGTATGCACAGTTAAAATAATAAGTACCCACTAAGTAAGTAACAAAATAATAATGTTAATAAAGCAATCTAAATTACCTTTGCATGATATTTACAAATTACTGTAGAAAACACAATATAGCATGAAAGAAAGAAAGAAAATTTATTTGACATAAAAGCGTATACGTAAGACAATTAATAAAAAAAAACAGATAGAACGGACAACTGAAAACCGGCAGAAAATGGAGGAAATTGGAATGAGTGAGATTTTAATTAAAAACTCATAATAATAATGTCAATAAAGCTATCTAGATTACCTTTGCATGATATTTACAAATTAATGTGGAAAATTCATTCTAGCATGAGTGAGATTTTAATTAAAATCTCATATCACTGGATACCAGACACAATACCGAATGTATTGTCACAATGGATCCGCGCTCCGGCATAATATAATAGAAGCCGTACAGCGCTGCAATCCCCAAATCCCCCTTTGGTAGGGGTTTATTATTTGTTTCCATAATTCCATACTAATATACGTATCGTCGTAGAAAAGCATGCTACGGCTGTTTCCTATAAAATTCAATTTGTCTTTTGTTTGGTCTCTTTTTTCCCAGGACTCCTCACATGATGATGATGGCTTGACTATAAAAATACCAGTTTAATAACACTGGTATTCTTAAGAAATCAAGCCATCATCATCAGCCTAAAAAGTCGACTGTGGGGCATAGGCCTCCCCTATACATTTCCAGGAAAAAAGATTCTGAGCTGGCTCTGAGAGAGAACAGAACGTGAGAATATGAAGCTCTTTGAATACCTTCAAAGAGCTTCATATTCTCACGGTCTCTTTAGTATTTTTCACGTTTATCGCACTTTTTGCACGAATAGTCTTCAACAATTGACTGAAGTCCGATCTTTGATTGAATTGGTAGTCTTCGTTTTAAACTTTAATTAAAAAAGTTCGGTATCAATCACCTCAAACCACAAGAGCGAAGGCGGCTGAATAGTTTGAGAAAAATGCCTCTCAGTCCCGCCTTGCTCCATACATTTATAAGCTCTCGGTTCAATAGGTTCGTCCTAAATGAAAACTTTATTTTATTTTTATTTTACATAACGTAAAGCGACGTTTTTGTTGGTGTATTGAGGCTTGTTAATATTCTTTCTGGCTTGTCATGCAAACATATTATAAAGCGTGAATTACATCATTTTCTGTTGCATGTCATAAGTCATAACATTACCAATTAAAGTATGTACCTATTGCAGTATTAACTTATTGTTTTATCATCGTTTTCATGTTGGGTTTTGGAAGTGATGTATATTAATTTGTTAATCTTTCATGGGTCCATAAGTTTCATGAACATCGGTTCATTCACGAGTTCATTCAATTCAAATACGTAAGTAAGTTTTAAAGGATTGTTACACAAGGACAGTGAGCTATTGCAAACAAGATCCGCTCGCCTGGGCGAATAGACGTACTTAGTTCGAGGGTACAATAGCAATAGCTTATAAGTGGACTGAGAAGTCTGTATGAGTTATAAAAATAAAGTTCTTTATATTTACAACCAAGGTAAGCATTCTACCTTACATCATTCATGCGAGGTAAATAAAACATTTATATGAGGATGACAAAATGTAATTTTTACTGTAGATAAATAATTATTTATTAAAATGAATAGCAAATTATTTGCACTGGTATCTGCTAAAATAGTCGCAGACGCACATCGACGCAAATACAGATGTTCAGCCTCACGACCTAGTAATTTCACCAGCACCCACACCCTTCAAACCGAAACAGCAATGTTGCTTCACGGCAGAAATAGTCATGTAAGTATTATTTTGTTTCAAAACAAACCATTTTTTATCATTTCTATTTTCCGTGCCTGAAAGCGCGGAACTCTCCGAGTATCATCGGCGTCGAGAAATTAAATTTCAGTCAGAAGGTACAGCTGCTTTTCTAGTAAAAGTTTTTCAGTCGAACGCTTATTATATTGTTTTTTCAAATCGAATCAAATCGAATGTTTATTTATTTTACGTTTTCTTCTTCGTCTGCCAGGAAGTTCTACGCAGGAATTTCTAGGTAGGAATTTCTAGCAAAGGTATTCAAGTATCTAAAGAGTTTGGGAGATTAAAAATCATGGAGACTTGCGTACCTTAGCTATGTTTCGCAAAATACACACTAAAACATAATAATAATAATATATTGATGTAAAATTTTAGAGCGAATGTCGAGGTATAGTGGCGGAATGAAAATGTTCGTCGATTTTCAACTTCATTTGTTCAATGTATCACGATCACATACCTTTTGAAACTGAATAGACATAATACACCAATAAGTTAACGTCACAAATTATGTCAAAATGTTTTCATGATCAAGGCACTGGTGCAAGCGAAAACCGACTCTAAGGTGACGAACATTTTCATACCGCGACAGTACACTCGCTTATAGTAAGGCACAAGTTGTGCCATAGGTAATTTGCTCTGGCGTGGGTTTCTAACGATACTCGAGTATATTTCAGAATCGTTGCAGATAACGAGCCTTATTAAGTCTTAATGCAGTCTCTTCGCTTTTTAAACCGAAATCAGCCATCGATGCACATAAGAATGAACTTGAACATTTAAAAGTTATGACAAATTAAGATACTTCGGCCATCGATATTATTCCAAACACAAATTTATAGATAAATTTATTCGTCAGATTAAAATATACCCCTCTCTTTAGTTAGCCTGACGCACATCTAAGCGATCTGCGGTGGCGATTAACGAAACGCTGTCAAATATGACTGCGATATTTGACAGCGTTTTACTGGTTGCCATCGCCTTCGCCTATAGATGTGCGCAGGCTTTCAGGCTTGTCATAAACAAGGACTGACATTTTCTATCCGACGAATAGCGTTACGTTAATGAAAAAAAAATTTTATTAAGAGACTGATAGAGAGATTGAAAATGAATCACAAAGTCTTCAAAATGAAGCACGCCAAGGATATCTTTGAGACGTCAAGCCTTAGAAAGCTAGGTAAAGCATTTCCAAGCTTATAGAAAAGGAACAATAGACAGCATTATTAAATTTTATCTAACGCTCTAAAGGTAGAAGCAAGAAAGCTCTGATGAAATACAGAGGATATTTTTCTTTGTATGGTGCACATCACGACTAAGAAAGGAATTCCGAAAACTCAATTCCTAGAGGGTGCAACGAGCCAGAGATATAGTATTGTAGGTGAAGTGAGTAAGCGAGAAGATAAGTGAAATAAAGAGAAAATAAAAAAGCGGCCAAGTGCGAGTCGTACTCGCCCATGAAGGGTTCAACAAGTAACATATATAAGTTATTTTAGTTCGTCGAAAGGTAAATTGTAGTTTACGATATATGACGTATAAAAAAAAAAAAAGCAGCCAAGTGCGAGTCGGACTCGCCCATGAAGGGTTCCGTAGCACGACGAACTACAAGAACCTTTATATTATGTTACTTGATGTAACATAATAAGGTTCTGCTAGTTCGTCGAAAGGATAAATTGTGGTTTACGGTTTATGACGAATAAAAAAAAAACTACTGACTAGATCTCGTTCAAAACAAAAATCGTTGGAAGTTTGCATAGTAATGTATAACATATATTTTTTTTAGTATTATCATTCTCTTACTTTAGAAGTTAGAGGGGGGGGACCAACTTTTTTCCACTTTGGAAGTGTCTCTCGCGCAAACTATTCAGTTTAGAAAAAAACTATATTAGAAACCTCAACATCATTTTTAAAGATCTATTCATAGATACCCCACACGTATGGGTTCGATGAAAAAAAAAATTTTGAGTTTCAGTTTCAAGTATGGGGACCCCCAAAATTTGTAGTTTTTTTTCTATTTTTGTGTAAAAATCTTAATGCGGTTCATAGAATACATCTACTCACCAATTTTCATCAGTCTAGCTCTTACGGTTTCGGAGAAAAATGGCTGTGACATACGGACGGACAGACAGACAGACAGACATGACGAATCTATAAGGGTTCCGTTTTTGCCATTTGGCTACGGAACCCTAAAAAGCAGCCAAGTGCGAGTCGGACTCGCCCATGAAGGGTCCCGTAGCATCGAGTAACATAATATAAAGGTTCTTGTAGGTCGTCGAAAGGTAAATTGCGGTTTACGATTTATAACGTTTAAAAAAAAGCTGCCAAGTGCGAGTCGGACTCGCCCATGAAGGGTTCCGTAGCACGACGAACTACAAGAAACTTTATATTATGTTACTTGATGTAACATAATAAGGTTCTTGTAGTTCGTCGAAAGGTAAATTGCGGTTTACGGTTTATGGCGTATAAAAAAAAAACTACTGACTAGATCTCGTTCAAACAAAAAATCGTTGGAAGTTTACATAGTAATATACAACATATATTTTTTTTAGTATTATCATTCTCTTACTTTAGAAGTTAGAGGGGGGGGGACCAACTTTTTTCCACTTTGGAAGAGTCTCTCGCGCAAACAATTCAGTTTAGAAAAAAACGATATTAGAAACCTCAACATCATTTTTGAAGACCTATTCATAGATACCACACACGTATGGGTTTGATGAAAAAAAAAATTTTGAGTTTCAGTTTCAAGTATGGGGGACCCCTGAAATTTATAGTTTATTTTTTATTTTTATGTTAAATTCTTAATGCGGTTCACAGAATACATCTACTCACCAAGTTTCATCAGTCTAGCTCTTACAGTTTCGGAGAAAAATGGCTGTGACATACGGACGGACAGACAGACAGACAGACAGACAGACAGACAGACAGACAGACAGACATGACGAATCTATAAGGGTTCCGTTTTTGCCATTTGGCTACGGAACCCTAAAAAACTACTGGCTAGATCTCGTTCAAACCAAATATCGTTGAAAGTTTACATAGTAATGTACAACATATATTTTTTTTAGTTTTATCATTCTCTTATTTTAGAAGTTAGAGGGGGGGGACCAACTTTTTTCCACTTTGGAAGTGTCTCTCGCGCAAACTATTCAGTTTAGAAAAAAACGATATTAGAAACCTCAACATCATTTTTGAAGACCTATTCATAGATCCACACGTATGGGTTCGATAAAAAAATTTTTTTTTAGTTTCAGTTTCAAGTATGGGGACCCCCAAAATTTATAGTTTTTTTCTATTTTTGTGTAAAAATCTTAATGCGGTTTACAGAATACATCTACTCGCCAAGTTTCATCAGTCTAGCTCTTATGGTTTCGGAGAAAAATGGCTGTGACACGGTCGGACAGACAGACAGACAGACAGACATGACGAATCTATAAGGGTTCCGTTTTTGCCATTTGGCTACGGAACCCTAAAAAGGGGATAAAAATATACCTATAAGCTATTATTGAGATTGTTGAGGATATCGAGTCACCTAAGGAACTAAAGAGCTATGCGTGCTATTGATGGTTAAATAAAAATAGTTTTTTTTTATTCAATATTAGAAGTAACAGCTTTTAGTTAAAGCTTTGTCTTGGGAAGGTTTGAGATATTAAATATTAGGAAAAAAGTTAAGGGCAGAACCAGCACGCAAACGAAATCAATAAAAACCAATTTGCAACGCTGAAGGGCACGTGGAAAAAGCGATGCGCACACGCATCTAGTACATGCAACTTAGCAATTATGTAGTGCATGTGAGTAGTGTCAGTTTAGTAAACACAAATGTGAGGGGTCAACGTTCCGAGGTTATCGCTGCAGAGGCGGCGCCAAACGGTCGCATGGTCGTCAGGCCTGCCAGCTGCCAGCCGGGCGCCTACCCTCCACCATGTATAACGACTCTATCTATGTATCTATGCATGTGCAACACATACCTACGCACAATATACTTACCTACGACAACACTCAATTCAAAAACCGCGATTGTATCTCCCTGATCGACTAAATTGTATTTTAAGTTTAAAATCTATATTTATAAAAGAAAGTCGTGTTAGTTACACTATTTATAACTCAAGAACGGCGGAACCTATTTGGCAGAAAATTAGTGGGGAGGTAGCTTAGAACCGGGAGAAGGACATTGGATACTTTTTATGCCGAAAAAGCAACGGGAACGGGGTATTACGGGAACGGGCGAGCGAAGACTAGTATATTTATATAATACTACTCTTATACATATGATTAAAAACTAATCCATCCCACGGGAACCATACATTTTACCGAGATAAAAATAGCAACATACATCCATCCATGCTTTACAAACTTTCGCGTGTACAATATTAGTAGGATATAAGTAGATAGATAAAAAATTGCACGCGTATAGGCAACTTGTAGATTAGAATATGGATAGGCAAAAAAATTATCTATTCGCTACTTACAATAGTCGGTCTTAACGACAGTGGTCTCTACCAAAAAACTTGTATAATATACCAAAAAGTATAAAACTTAAGTCAATATACCACCTCTCTGCCCTAACAAAACAACATAGTGGCATGACTTTTTAGAACACGCTTTTTCAGTAGTCTGGTTTTAGATTAGAAGCTTTATTAAAAATATTTTGTAATGTATTTTGGGTAAATATTATTTGTTTAGTTTTGGGTAAAGATTATCTTAGATGTGATTTTAGAAATTATTCCCATGTATAGTGTGCATGCAAACAAAGCCGCTCGCAAAAGCAACCAATTTATTATTTTTATTATGAGCCTACTATGTACCACTCTGCTGGGCAAAGGCCTCCCCCAATCCCCTCCAATCTGTGCGGTTGTTTGCTATAATGTAATATAATAGCAATAATATAATAAATAACCAATGTATATTTTTTTGAAATGAGCTAATTTAGCCCTAAAAGATATCAAATACGATATCAAAAAAATGTTTTTTCCATAATTTTTTCTTCTTTCCATAAATTGATAGCGACGTCGCCATAATAACCAGAGGACAATAGAGATATTGTGTCCATCGATACCTCTTTTGTCGAATTCTGATATTATGTTCTTTGCAACTATTGAGGGAACAAAATTATAAACATAAAGATTTTTATAATGTCCCAAAAGTTAAGAGCCGAGCGGGATTTGAACCCGCGACCTTCCCCTTGGTATGGGGCTACGTAGTTAAGTAAAAAGTACGTAATTTTTTTTACCTTAGGCATAAACTAAGGTAAAAAACTTAACGTTTGTAGGTGTTTTAGTTTGGTAAAATGTTATATTCAGTACGCCAGACGAAATCTCTTCGGCAAAGGTCGACAAACTTAACTTTTATTTATTCAAGGACCACTTTGAAAGTAAACTAAAACCTAAAATAATTAATTTAATAACTAGTAATTTACTATCTAACTACACTACATACTTTGATTTTGTATGTGAATGTTAGATATACTACCTACATAAATAGTCATTTATGACAAAAGTTTTTTTTTTTAATTATCATCGTGGGTCTGTTTGTTGATAAAATGTAATTAAAAGTTTATGTTAGTTTTTATAAAATAAACTCAAGTGAAATAAGCCCGTACCGTTACAATATGAATTGGTACCTTTAGTAAAAGTGGTGGTACGTGGTTGATTCAAATTTGCAATACCTATAGTGCAATACCAATAAATTGAAATACCTATACGAAATAGTTAAAAAAACAATAGGCCTACCACAAGCTCTGTCTGGCTCTGATTTTGAGCCTGTGTGAGTGCTCACCAGTGTATTATACTGTGTGTGTGACGCGACGTACGATGTATTTTGTCAAAACGCACACCGACTCAAAACCAGAGCTTGTGGTAGCCCTACTGTATCTCAGAGGTACGCGTCCGGTTTTCAGTGGATGCTATCGGTTTGGTTCAAATGCTTTATAATATAAGATATAAGGGTTCCTTGGTAAACATAATCGCATAAATAACCGGCGTTGTCAACAGACAAAGTCGTACAAATACCTATATAC